>JAPXFY010000025.1:24372158-24379658 GCA_030674185.1 Monoplex corrugatus | reverse complement strand
AGTACTCTTGGTGCATGTGGTAAGCTTCTGTCTGTCTGCCTGTCTGTCTATCTGTCTGTCTGTCTCTGCTCTCTCTCTCTCTCGCTTTGTCTCTGTCTCTGTGTTTACCTATCTCTGTCACACTTTGTCTGTCTCTCTGTGTCTGTCTGTCTCTCTCTGTCTCTCTTTGTCTCTCTGTCTCTGTCTCTGTCTGTCTGTCTATCAATCTCTCACGCTTTCTCTATCCCTCTCTCTCTCTCTCTCCTCTCTCTCTCTCTCTCTCTCTCTCTCTCTCTCTCTCTCTCTCGGTCTCTCTCTTTGTCTTTTTCTCTCTGTGTCACTTTCTCAGTCTCTGTCCCTCTCTGTCTGTCTATCTGTCTGTCTCTATCTATCTATCTATCTATCTATCTATCTATCTATCTATCTATCTACGAGATCTATCTATTTATTTATCTATGTATCTATCTATCTATCTATCTGTCTTCTATCTATTTGTCTGTCTGTCTATCTATCTATCTATCTATTTATCTATCTGTCTATCTATCTATATGTCTATCTATCTGTCTGTCTGTCTGTCTATTATCTATCTATCTGTTTGTCTATCACTCTATCTATCTATTTGTCTGGCTATCTATATAAATCTATTTGTCTGTCTGTCTATCAATCTATATATCTATCTATCTATCTATTTGTCTGTATGTCTATCTATCTCACACAGTTCTTTTGTAGTATTCATTTATTTTTTGGTCGTTGTTTTACATGTAGATAAGAAAAAGCAGACATGGAAGTTGGCCTGTGTGTTCTATCCGGATACCGTTAGAAAAATCATCTCGTGTCATCTCATCTCATCTCATCTCATCTCATCTCATCTCTTCTCTTTTCTTCTCTTCTCTTCTCTTTTCTTCTCTTCTCTTCTCTTCTCTTCTTTCTCCTCTCTTCTCTTCTCTTTTTTTCTCATCTCATTTCATCTCCTCTCTATCTATCTATCTATCTATCTATCTATCTATCTATCTATCTATCTATCTATCTATCTATCTATCTATCTATCTATCTATCTCCCAGTCTCTCTCTCTCCTCTCTCTCTCTCTCCTCTCTCTCTCTCTCTCCTCTCTCTCTCTCTTGGTCTCTCTCTCTCTCTCAGTCTCTCTCTCCTCTTTCTCTCTCTCTCAGTCTCACTCTCTCTTTTTCTCTCTCTCACTCCTCCCTCTCATTCTCTTTTTTCTCTCTTTCTCCTCTCTCTGAGTCTCTCTCTAACACACACACACACACACACTCCCGTACGCATGTACACACAGATACAGACTGAAACACACACACACACACACACACACACACACACACGCACACAAGCACACACACAAGCCACCACACACAACACGCACACACTAACACAAACACACCCCACACAAACACACACACACACAAACACACACACACACACACACCACACACACACACACACACACACACACACACACACACACACATACCCAGGCACACACAAACACTTAAAATGATTGTTATATCAAGTTATTACGACTAATCTGTGTTTGAGAGCTGTATCGTGGGTTTGTATGGCGAAAAGGCGTGTACCAAGTCCTTAGTTGCTCTCACATACGCACGCATACACACACAGTCATACACACTCACACACATACACACATTCGCATGCGCATTAACTACTCTCCACACACACACGCACACACGCACACACACACACACACACACACACACACACAACACACACCACATACATAAACGTATGCACGTTAACTAACTCACACACACATACACATATACACACACACGCAACACACCACACACACACACACACACACACACACACACCTAAACACATGCCAATTAAGAACAACCACACCTACCACAACCACACAACACACACACACACACACACACACACACACACACACACAACACACACACACACACACACACACACACACACACACACACACACACACACACACACACACACACACACAGAGTTTTAATCTACCGTGTACCATTCAATGGCAGTCAGGGTCTTCATTAACTCTTGCCACACCAGACGTAAAGCCTGGGACTTCCCTCCTGTAGCACTTGGGGGCTTAATTAACCCTTGTGGTGCAGAGAGGCGGAACACTGACGGTCCGGTGACGTGTAGTTATGGTATTTGTGACACTTACGTGCTGTGAATCCAACCATAGATTTAGATAGCAACCTGGATTGGCAACCTACACTATCAAATGCCAGCTTCGTTGAGCAGGACACGTTGCCCGTATAGAAGCCAAACTGCGTCCCAAAGAAATTCTTCTGTATGGAGAGCTGGAGGAAGGATGCCGATAAAGCGATGCTGTGGTGTAGTGGCTAACGCAAAGGACTACCGACTGGAAGGTTGTGGGTTCGAATCCGTAACAGTCCCTTCAAAACTATATCATAATGGGATTTTTCGGCTCTAACCGGCTCATACCCAGAGCTGGACGTGCCATGGGCTCATTGTGAAGACTGGGACCACACAGTCGAGTCTTATCCACTTCACGGATGCGTCATTGAGGGTGTTGCTCAAATCTTCTGACCAGCAGCGCATGTGTCTGTATCCCTCGGACCTGGTTGGCGCCAGGATATATTATAAATAGTAAACGTAGAGTACAGCCTTGTCACGCAGTCTGAATCCTAGATGGAACTTCATAGCATCGTAATTATCATCCTCATCGACATCCTCATCATCGCATCTGTGACCATTAAAAGATGAAGTAGAAAATGGGACGAAAAAAAAGGTGAGCACAAAGGTAACCTCCCTGAGTGCAATGATCCTAAAAAAAATATTAAAAAATAAAATACAAAAAGCGATGCAAAGATACTTTGAAAAGCAACCTCATCAGCTGTGGTGTCAACATCAACAATTGGAAACCGTCACGAGAAACCTAGAAGAATGCCCTGGTATAAAGGTTGGAGGAAAAATGATAAACAACATTCGTTACGCAGACGACACAGTGCTTAATTGCAGAAAACGAAAAAGACCTACAAAACCTTGTGAATAGAATAGAAATACAAAGCAAAAATAAAGGGCTGCAGCTAAATAAGCAAGAAGACTGAAGTCATGGTAATCAGTAAAAAACAACAAACCCACTCATGCAAAATAACAGCAAACGGCACAACTTTGAGACAGGTTGATAAGTTTAAATGTCTGGGAACGGTCATCTCACCAGACGGCAGATGCACTTTAGAAATAGCCAGCAGAATCGGCCAAGCCAAAACAGCATTCAAGAAGATGAAAAGCGTTCTTACCAACAAATGTCTATCAATTAACATCAGGAAGAGAGTTCTTGAATGTTATATAGAACCTATACTGTTGTGTATGGTTGTGAAGCGTGGACAGTCAACACGTTGGGTCAGAACAAAATTGAGGCCGCTGAAATGCGGTTTCAGAGAAGAATGTTGAGAGTTTCATGGACAGCAAAGAAAACAAACGAGATGGTCTTGAAAGAGGCAGACAAAAGATCATTCATAAAGAAGATTAGGAAAAGACGAGCAACATTTATAGGCCATTTTATGAGGAAAGGGGAATTCGGGCGTCCAGTCACAACAGGAAAGCTGGAAAGAAAGAGAATACCGGGTAAGACCCAGGGAGAAAATATTGGACGGACTTGCAGGTGGTTGAGGACGGAGAGGGTGGGAGATGTACTTTCAGCGACAAGGGATGGATCCGTGTAGAGGGCCATAGTCGCCAACGCCATGCGGCAGGGCACATGATGATGAGGGTAAGCTGGTGACAGCAGTGCACACTCGGCACAGTCACATTTGAACAGCACACAACAGCTTCTATTCAACAGAAAAGGGACCGGCAGGAGCAGAACCCAAGGCCACAGAACTCCTTTTCATGCAGCGTCTGCAGAAGAACATGTGCCTCCAGGAGCAGTCTTGTGTCCCACATGAAGAACTTATAACAGGCGGTAAAGAACCAGCATGCCTTCTCATGAGATGGATGGATGGGACAGTCTGACACGTCGTCATCATCATCATCATCATCATCATCGTCGTCGTCGACGTCGCGTCATCATCGTCGTCATCGTCATCATCGTCACGTCTCATCGTCGTCGTCGTCATCATCATCATCGTCGTCGTCGTTGTTGTTGTCATCGTCGTCGTCGTTATCATCATAATCATCATCATCATTAACAACAACAACAACAACAACAGTTCTTCCTATTGCCAGCCCAGCCACCTTCTGGCCTATGATGGTGCCCATCATCTGTTGTTGCCGTTTTCTTACTAGCGTTCCGATTTTATCGTACGTATGTATACACGTTGTTTCGTCCAGACTGCGCAGGCGGTAAATTGCTGTACAGTCTGCATGCTCCATCTTTGGTGGGTGTGGACATAGGGTGTTTTCAAACAGTGTGGCAGAGGTAGTTGCCTGTCTCCCTGTCCATGTCTATGATCATATCAGGGAGTGTGACAGAGCTAGTTGCCTGTCTCCCTAACCATGTGTATGATTATATCAAACGTGTGACAGAGCTAATTGACTGTCTAATTTTTCCATGTCTATGATCATATCACAGAGTGTAATAGATCTAGTTGCCTGTCTCCCTATCCATGTCTATGATCAATCACAGAATGTCTGCCTATCATGTCCATGATCATATCGCAGAGTGCGACAAAGCTAGTTACCTGTCTCCCTATCCATGTCTATGAAAACAACACAGAGTGTCTTCTTATTCATGCTATGCTGGTGTGACAGAACTAGTTACCTGTCTCCCTACCCATGTCTATGGTGTGACAGAGCTAGATGGCTGCCTCCCTACCCACGTCTATGGTGTGACAGAGCTAGTTGGCTGTCTCCCTTACCACGTCTATGGTGTGACAGAGCTAGTTACCTGTCTCCCTACCTATGTATATGGTGTGACAGAGCTAGTTGGCTGTCTCCCTACCCACGTCTATGGTGTGACAGAGCTAGTTGGCTGTCTCCCTAACCATGTCTATGGTGTGACAGAGCTAGTTGGCTGTCTCCCTACCCATGTCTATGGTGTGACAGAGCTAGTTTACTGTCTCCCTACCCATGTCTATGGTGTGACAGAGCTAGTTGACTGTCTCCCTACCCACGTCTATGGTGTGACAGAGCTAGTTACCTGTTCCCCTACCTGTGTCTATGGTGTGACAGAGCTAGTTGGCTGTCTCCCTACCCATGTCTATGGTGTGACAGAGCTAGTTGGCTATCTCCCTACCCACGTCTATGGTGTGACAGAGCTAGTTACCTGTCCTCCCTGTCCATGTCTATGGTGTGACAGAGTTAGTTGGCTGTCTCCCTACCCATGTCTATGGTGTGACAGAGCTAGTTGGCTGTCTCCCTACCCATGTCTATGGTGTGACAGAGCTAGTTGGCTGTCTCCCTACCCACGTCTATGGTGTGACAGAGCTAGTTGGTTGTCTCCCTACCCACGTCTATGGTGTGACAGAGCTAGTTGACTGTCTCCCTACCCATGTCTATGGTGTGACAGAGCTAGTTGGCTTCTCCCTACCCACGTCTATGGTGTGACAGAGCTAGTTACCCGTCTCCCTTCCATGTCTATGGTGTGACAGAGCTAGTTGGCTGTCTCCCTACCCATGTCTATGGTGTGACAGAGCTAGTTGGCTGTCTCCCTACCCATGTCTATGGTGTGACAGAGGCTAGTTGGCTGTCTCCCTACCCACGTCTATGGTGTGACAGAGCTAGTTGGCTGTCTCCCTACCCACGTCTATGGTTGACAGAGCTAGTTGGCTGTCTCCCTACCCACGTCTATGATGTGACAGAGCTAGTTACCTGTCTCCCTCCATGTCTTGGTGTGACAGAGCTAGTTACCTGTCTCCCTACCCATGTCTATGGTGTGACAAGCTAGTTGGCTGTCTCCCTACCCACGTCTATGGTGTGACAGAGCTAGTTACCTGTCTCCCTACCTGTGTCTATAGTATGACAGAGCTAGTTACCTGTTTCCCTACCCACGTCTATGGGTGACAGAGCTATTTGCCTGTCTCATTGTCTATGTCTGTGGCGTGACTGAACGAGTTGCTTGTCTCCCTATCCATGTTTACTTATCGATGCCTATGGTCTGACAGAGCTGGTTGCCTTTCTATTTGCCCATGTCTATGGTCGACCTGAGATGGGAAGGAGTGCTGTCGAAGACAGCGGTAGTGTGGTATGACTGGAGTTGGTGTGTACTCGGTATCTTCTGTGATGTGCCACTGATTGGTACGCGTGTGTTCCTTACACGTTACCCTGTCTTGTCCTTCTGCTTAAAGGTCTGTCATCAGGTAAGCCTTATTGACTGACTGATTGATTGATTGATTGATTGATTGATTAATTGACTGATTGACTGACTGACATGACTTAGTGTGTTTGCTTTGATTGATTGATCGATCGACCGATCAATCGACTGTTACAATGAGCAAGTGACTAACATATTGATTGATTGATTGAATCAGTGAGCGAGTGGATGACTGACTGGCTGACCGAATCAAATGGTTAAGTTTTTGCAAGTCGCTGGATAGAATGCGGGAGTCAAAGGGTTAAGCTGGTCGATTGACTGATTGATTTGATTCAGTTTTTACCGTTGTCAGCATCCACCTCAGGTGATATGGCCGACGGGGATAACCATACCAGGGAAGTAGCGGAAGAGGGAATTTATCTAATCCTATACCGACACCACCAGAACAACAACATATATTAAGATGGGCAGTAAGAAGGCCAGTTTCAAAGACGTGCACCCTGTGGTTCGAACCCTCAACTTTTAGCATGAGAATCCGACGCCAGACTTTGTGAGCTATCGAGGCCCGCTATGGTGGTCAACAAACAGACCAGTTTTTATGTTGTGAACTGGTATTAATGCCTATCAATTAACATCAGGAAGAGACTATTTGAATGTAACATAGAACCGATACCGTTGTACGGTTGTGAGGCGTGGACAGTCAACACGCAAAGTTAGCACAAAATTGAGGCAACTGAAATGCGGTTTTTAAGAAGAATGCTGAGAGTTCTATGGACAGCAAAGAAAACAAACAAGACAGTCTTGAAGGACCACAGACACAAGAAGATCATTAATAAAGACGATTAGGAAAAGACAAGCAACATGTATAGAAAATTTCATGAGGAAAGGGGATTAATAAAGACGATTAGGAAAAGACAAGCAACATTATAGAACATTTTATGAGGAAAGGGGAATTAGAACACGTGGTCACAACAGGAAAGCTGGCTGGAAAGAGAACACCAGGTAGACCCAGGGAGAAAATATTAACAGACTTGTAGGGTGGATGATGACAGAAAGGGTGGGAGATGCACTTGCAGTGACAGGGATAGATTCGTATGGAGGCTATGATCGCCAACGCCAAGCGGCAGGGCACATGATGATGATGATGATGAACTGGCATTGAACACGGGGGCCATGTGTAGCATTGATTTGGGAGGGGGGGGGTGTCTGTCTGTGATATGAGACACGTTTATACTTAGTGGCTGATTCAGTCCATTTTGTTATCTTTTATTTTTATTTG
>JAPXFY010000025.1:24364658-24367158 GCA_030674185.1 Monoplex corrugatus | reverse complement strand
CTGGTGGATAGGGTGAGGAAGTCAAGGGATTAAGTTTTTGCAGTTGGTGGATAGGGTTAGAGGGTCAAAGGGATATGCTCATATTAGTTCTACCATGCCCGTCAATGACGTAGGTGGATGGATGGGTGGATGGACGGACGTACAAACAGACGGGTGGGTGAATAGACGGATAGACGGATGAATGGATGGAAGGATGGATGGATGAATGAACACACGGATAGAATGATGAACGGATGAATGGGCCAATGGATGAAAAGGTTGAACGATGAATCGATTGGTAGAAGCAATAACAACAGGAGTAGAAAAAACAGAAAAAGAAGACAAAGAAGAAAAAGAAGAAGAAGAAGACGATGAAGAAGACTATGAAGAAGGAGGAGGAGGAGGATGTGGAGGAGGAGGAGAAGGAGAAAAAGTAGAAAAAGAAGACGACGACGAAGAACTAATTGTGTGTGTGCGTGTGTGTATGCGTGTGTATGTGTTCATGTGTGTGTGTGTGTGTGTGCATATGTGTGTATGTACGTACACGCGCGCGCGCGCGTGTGTGTATGTGTGAGTGAGTGAGTATGTGTGTGTGTGTGTGTGTGTGTGTGTGTGTGTGTGTGTGTGTGTGTGTGTGTTTGTGTGTGTGTGTGTGTGTGTGCGTGCGCGCGCGTGTGTGTTTAGAACCTTTTATATTCCAACACTACCAAGACGCCTCAGAGCACTGCAAACAGTACCGCTACCATCACACAGTCTACAATGTCGGAAGGATTAGCGCACAGCTTCCACCGGATACGGAAATGGAAATGTCAGATCGCTTCCGGTCAGTTGCCATACTTTTTTCACTGTCTCTTATATGTCTATTTGTATAAATCGTTCTTGTACAGTTCTTTTCTCCAAACTCATTAGAGCTCACTGCGCATTATACATAATCAGACTTTTCGTGGAACACGGAGAACTCAAGCTGTCAGGCGAGCTGACCACAATACACTATATTGTAGTACAGTCTGCATCTTTGGTGGGCGTGCATGCCGGATTGTTTTCACGTTTCTACAAGCCAGGCACTGACAGGATTAGCAGGATCTTTAACGTGCATATTTGATATTCTGCGTGCATACAGACATGAAGGGGGTTAAGCCACTGGCAGGTCTGCACACTCGTTGACCTAGGAGATAGCAGGCACAATCTCCACCCTTTACCCACCTTGCGGAAGTATGTGGGCGGATCGAACCCAGGACCTTACAAATGGAAGTCTCACGTTGACCCACATGACTTTCGGGCCTGTCAAAAATGTAGCACTCACCAGGTTCGAACTTACGTCCATTAACATGCGAAGCTGATGCTTAACCAACTGAGCCATCGACGCTCGTGCAGATATAACCCTAAGACTGGTTCAGCTAACCAGTCGCCGAGGTGTAGTGGTTAATGCAACGGACTACAGACTGGAAGGTTGTGGGTTCAAATTCCCATGACTTTTCAAAAATCATCGTGGGATTTTTGTTTTGTTTTGGCCCCAACCGGCTCCTTTCCAGTGTGGTTAATACAACGGACTACCACCTGGAAGGTTGTGGGTTCAAATTCCCATCAGTCCTTTCAAAAAACCATCGTGGGAATTTTTGGCCCCCACCGGCTCCTATCCAGAGTTGAGCGTGCTATGGGCTCATTTGGAGGACCAAACAGTCACGTCTCTTTTACTTCACGGATGCGTCATTGAGGGTGTTGCGCAAAACTCCTGACCAGCGTCTCAAGTGTCTGTATCTCTCGCTCCTGGTTGACGCCAGGATACAGCAAGACAGTAAGTGTAGGGTACAGCGCTGTCACGCAGTCTCAATACTAGATGAAACTGTGTAGTGTTGAAGTTATCATCCTGATTGCCATCATCATCTTCATAGCGTTGTAAAAACTGTCCCAGGGTTTGTGGCCATTAAGGTGGAGTAGAAAGTGGGCAAAAACAAAACAACAAAAAAGCAGCAGCAGCAGCAACAAAACACATACACAAGAGAGAAAACAGAACAAAACAAAAACAAAACAGAACATAAAAATGTTAGGCATAAAGGACACTGCCAAAGTGCAATAATCCATTTAAAAAAATGGTTAAGTTGAGATGGAGCAAAATTTTGTTCGTCTGTTTGTTTGTTCGATTTCTTTTTGTGTTTGATTACTATTTGATTGGTTCATTGGTCCCGGGTTGGTTGATGGTCTGGTTGTCTGGTTCTCCGGTTGACTGATAGGTTGGTTGTTAGTTGGCTGGCTAGTTGCTTGGTTGACTGGCTAGCTGGTTGGTTGATCAGCTTGTTGGTTGATTGGTTCTCTGTTGTGATGTTATTTCTGTGGTTTTGACTTTCAACTTTGGTATGACAACAGGCGTTAAGCAGAAGTGTGTAAGGGACACAGCACACAAATCAGGTAGTGTGTTATTGTCACTTCTCTTGTTTTTGTTATTATTGAAAATGTTGTTATTGGTTGATTTTGTTGCCCTTTGAAGGGTTTTGCTGCTACTGGTAGTGTTTTTGTTGTTACT
>JAPXFY010000025.1:24334658-24359658 GCA_030674185.1 Monoplex corrugatus | reverse complement strand
CACACGCATACCCTGACACAAACACTGTTACAGACAACATTTCACAGACACACGCATATCATGACACAGACAATGACACAGACAACACATCACAGACACACGCAAACACTGACACAAGGGCAGCAGTTGACAGGTCCCAACCAAACATGGACGTGGACAAGACCCATGGACAGAACACAGGTCACAGCAACACAGCCATTCAGACCAACCATTCAGAACACACACTGAAGCGTCCAGTGTTGAATGAAGCCCATGGCGAAGAACCAGACACACATCAGACACGGTACACCAATGAAGAAGCAAATGGCATGGACCAGCTGAGAGGACACGACGATGAGAACACCCCTCAACTCAATGTCCTGGGGTCAGTGTCTCGTTCAGGACCAACCATTTCCCGTTGTCATTCATGTGACAATCTTCCCACTGTTACAGCTCAGGGTTTCTTCTGAAGGACAGGTAACCATGTCCGAAACCGACTCAAACGGAACAACACTGTCTAGAACCAGACGTCTGAGAGACAGAAGAACATCCATAAATCCATGTGGTGTCGCGCTAAGGAAGACACGTCCCCCTATGCTGTCAGCAGTAGTTGGCAGACGACAAGAGTTGCAAGCGGTTAAACGAACAAACCATCGGCCAACATACGTGCTGAGATACAGGAATCGGACAGACGGCAAAGAGGCAAGAGTTGCTGACAGTGTAGGCCAGGAATATTCCGACCATAAACAGTTAGAATGTCAACATATGTCTACAGAAGGGAAAAGTTACAAGCGCTATAGAGAATCGGTGATGGCACCACATTTCAGTAGCAAAACTGATTTCAGAAATGCCCAAGAAAGGAGCAGACATTTTCATAGCAGGGAAGGAATCCAACCAATAGTCAAGTCAGCAGAAATGACCACGATTATGGTCAGTACGACACAAATGACCAATGGTATGGTCACTGTGACACAAATGATCAATTCTAACACTGGTGTGACACAAACGACCAATACTAAGGCCAGTGTGATACAAACGACCAATGCTATGGCCAGTGTGACACAAACGACGAATGCTATGGCCGGTGTGACACAAACAACCAATGGTATGGCCAGTGTGACACAAACGACCAATGCTATGGCCAGTGTGACACAAACGACGAATGCTATGGCCGGTGTGACACAAACGACCAGTACTATGGCCATTGTGACACAAATGACCAGTGCTATGGCCAGTGTGACACAAACGATTAATGCTATGGCCACTGTGACACAAACGACGAATGCTATGGCCAGTATGACACAAATAACCAATGCTATGGCCAGTGTGACACAAACGACCAATGCTATGGCCAGTGTGACACAAATGACCAATGCTATGGCCAGTGTGACACAAATGACCAATGCTATGGATGGTGTGACAAAAGTGACCCATGCCAGGGCTGGTGTGACACAAATGACCAATGCTATGGCCGGTGTGATAGATACAAAGCTCGTGACGTCTGACACACAGGAATGGCTGTCTGTCTTGCCACATGTGCGGATGTCTCTCGGTCAGTTGCTGACTCACTCCTTACAAGACCATACAGCAGTTCAAGACAAGAGGATTGCTTCAGCACAACCCCTCCAGGTGACAAAAATCAGCGTCAGGGACTATTCCCACAGTCCGTCTTGCCTGCTTCTTAAAGGAGACCGCGAGCAGGCACAGACAACTGGATCAAAGGTCCCCGTGCCCCACACACCAGATGCTGGACGTCCTGCAGCTTCTCCAACCCCAGCCACTCGTGTTCAGCGTAAACGGGAAATTTGTCTTCGGCTCCGTTCTTTTCTGAGAAGGCCTGGCAGCGTGACCCCGGTGGTCAGCACTCCTGC
Source organism: Monoplex corrugatus (assembly GCA_030674185.1). NCBI lineage: Eukaryota > Metazoa > Mollusca > Gastropoda > Littorinimorpha > Ranellidae > Monoplex > Monoplex corrugatus. The sequence goes on along the minus strand of JAPXFY010000025.1, from coordinate 24,357,808 downwards.
CGGACGCAGCTCTTGGCCACGGTGCACGTCTGCTGTGCCGGACACACTGACCAGACCTGACTCAAGAAATACCAACGCGAACAGTGTTCCCCCAGTGGAGCCCAACTCAGCTCTGGTGTGCAGAGTGCTCAACAGCTCTAAACAAAGAAACAGCAAGATGAAGAAAGGAGGTGGGGGTTCAGGACCAACAGAACCAACCACAGTGGACAGCGTACTCAGCACCAGCCCCACAGCGACACATCTGAACACAGTCCCCACACAGACTCTAAAAGATGACCGAGAAGATCAGATGAAGGTGAGTGATTATGATGGAGCGAAGTCACATCAACAGTCACGAGGTGTCGCCAGACAGATGTCTATGTCCACTCAGACAGCAAGGTCACTTCGCACAGACGTCACCAGACAGTTGTCTATGCCCACTGAAGCATCACAGTCCCCTCACCAGGGGTCCACTAACAAAACAGGACTGAGGGAAAATACGAGAATCTGTGGTCAGGGACACACAAAAGACAGTGGGTCGGATTCCGCACTGATCTTTGAGACGTCCACAGTCATCACTGACTGCTCTCCACTCTGTCACCCGCGTGGGAGGGATGAAGTGGTAGTGAGTGAACTGGTGTGGCACATTTGCTGCCAACACCAAAATCCTAGTAACTGTATGAAGGATGAATGTTGTCAACAGGATCATTATGCCAGGGACCAGACTTCGCGTGGAGGACATCAAGTTCCACAGGACAGCAGACAAAAACTAAGTGGTCATGCCATAGACCAGACTTTGGTTGGTGGAAGACAGACAGTTTCACAGGACAGCAGGCAACATGTCTGGAATCACAACACAGATGAAAAGAACAATGAAAGGCACACAGCACTTCCAGAAAGCAACCAAGATGGCCGGAATGATGACAGAGGAAATAACTACAATGACGTCAGCAGTGCCCCACGCCATCTCTATCAACGTGTGTGGGACAGAGATTCAGAAAGTGACGTCAGTGATGGCAAGACTGATTCACAAGGACTCGGTTCTCAGGTCTTGACATCTGACAGGAGCTGTGTAACAGAGGGAGATATTGTCACAACTGAACATCCTGATGGCTCGCCCTTCAGCCAAAACGATAAACAACACAGCTGTCAGGTGGATGATATCAACAATGACGATCAAGTGAACAGCAACGATGCTGATCATCACACAGAGAATAAAACAGAAACACTCAGAGACCTGAGCATCATTGTCCCAGATCAGTCTGCCAGCCTCTTCCATCGTGACACACCCAATGGAGACACCAGCAGACACTCGCTACACAACGACACACACACATTACATGTCCCCTTGACCAGCTGGACCTTCAACAGTTTGCTCCATTTATCAGGGGAGACGAACACTCAAGATGATTTTCACACAAAAAACACAGACCAAAGGAACGATCCCCAGTGGAAAAGAAGCCTTCTTACCCGTTCTGAAGACAGTGGCAGACAACCAGGACAGCAGAAGTCCAAGTCAAAGGACAAACAAAGACCCAGCAGACAGAAAGACAGGACATCAAAGGACAACAAAAAACCCGCTTTAGGAATCAAAAGTTGGGAGGAAATTCCATCATGGCCCCAAGACCTAGAAGGACAACGCTCTCCGAAAGAACCAGTGCCACAAATGCTGGACAAGCGGGCAGAGAGCCCTAAAATCAGCAGATGGCAAGGTCCAGTGGCACAGCCAGGCGACAACAAGAGAATCAGCAGGATAGTGGCAATGTGCGGACACCACATACCACAGTTAAAGGACTACAACTCTCACAGTACTGTACACGACAGGTGGGGACAACCTGTCCAATCTGGGGACAACAAAGAATGCTCCACGCTACCATGCAGGGACAACAACGGGCAGTCCATGCTGGAATCCAGGGACAACAACGGGCAGTCCATGCTGGAATCCAGGGACAACAGAGAACACTTTATGATACAATCCAATGACAGCAACAGACCATCCATGCTACAATCTACACAATCCAAAGACAACAAAGGACAATCCGCACTACAATCTATACAATCCAAAGACATCAGAAGAAAGTCAACACTACAATCCACACAATCCAAAGACAGCAAAAGAGCATCCACATTACAATCTATACAATCCAAAGACAGCAAAGGACAATCCACATTACAAACCACACAGTCCCAAGACAACAAAGGGCAATCCATACTACAATCCATACAATCCAAAGACAATACAGAACGCACCATAACATATTCCATTCAATGCGAGGATATGAAAAAGCATGACATGCAACGATCCACTCAATCCAAGGACAATAAACAACACTCCACAACACAGTCCAGGGATACCAGAGAACAACCCACACAGCAATCAGCACAAAACAAGGACAGTAAAGGACGGGTCACACCATGGATTAGATATCACAACAGACACACCACACTGGATTCCAGGCTGTCCATGATAAATGGGGAATCCCTCACACCACAACCCACACAATTCAAACACAACGATGAACAGATCATACCTCCTTCCACATACGTTAAACACAGCAAAGAACACAACACAGAATGGCCCAAACAACCCAAAGACAGTAAAAGACACACCACAGGGCTCGATGGATGTGAAGAAGTAACACCCCAACACTCAAAACCCAAGGACATCACGCCAGAATCCATACACTCAAAATCCAAAGCTGCTACACCAGAACCCATACATGGAAAATCTAAGGACACCACAGCAGAATTCGTACACATAAAATCCATGGACACTACACCTGAATCCATACAGGCAAAATCCAAGAACACCACACCAGAATCCACACACTCAAACTCAAAGGACACCACACCAGAATCCATGCCAACCAAAGACGGCAACAGGCACATCAGTCAACTGGCCAACACGGAGCTGTGACGTCACAAGCACGTGAATATACAGACACGATAACGGGACAGGAGGCAGACCAAGGGGACCAGAAGACATTGACCTTGAGGTACCCCATACAGAGGGGGGAGAGAGAAGGAAGTGGTGTTCAGACAAGGGACATCACTCACGGACATGAGACATCTGAACACAAAGACACAATGTGTTCAAACAAGGGACATCACCCACGGACAGGAGACATCTGAACACAAGGACACAATGTGTTCAAACAAGGGACATCACCCACGGACAGGAGACATCTGAACACAAGGACACAATGTGTTCAGACAAGGGACATCACCCACGGACAGGAGACATCTGAACACAAGGACACAATGTGTTCAAACAAGGGACATCACCCACGGACAGGAGACATCTGAACACAAGGACACAATGTGTTCAAACAAGGGACATCACCCACGGACAGGAGACATCTGAACACAAGGACACAATGTGTTCAGACAAGGGACATCACCCACGGACAGGAGACATCTGAACACAAGGACACAAGACATGCTGTGAATAAAGAGAAAGTCTGGGGCACTCCTTGTGATACACTTTGTGGCACTCCTTGTGATACACTTTGTGGTACTCATTGTGATACACTTTGTGGTACTCCTTGTGATACACTCTGTGGTACTCCTTGTGATACACTCTGTGGTACTCATTGTGTTACACTCTGTGGTACTCATTGTGATTTTACACTCTATGGTACTCCTTGTGGCATTCCTTGTGGTACTCCTTGTGATACACTCTGTGGTACTCCTTGTGATACACTCTGTGGTACTCCATTGTGATACACTCTGTGGTACTCCTTGTGGCATTCCTTGTGGTACTCCTTGTGATACACTCTGTGGTACTCATTGTGTTACACTCTGTGGTACTCATTGTGATACACTCTGTGGTACTCCTTGTGGCATTCCTTGTGGTACTCCTTGTGATACACTCTGTGGTACTCCTTGTGATACACTCTGTGGTACTCCTTGTGATACACTCTATGGTACTTCTTGTGATACACTCTATGGTACTTCTTGTGATACACTCTATGGTACTCCTTGTGATACACTCTATGGTACTTTCTTGTGATACACTCTGTGGTACTCCTTGTGATACACTCTATGGTACTTCTTGTGATACACTCTGTGGTACTCCTTGTGATACACTCTATGGTACTTCTTGTGATACACTCTGTGGTACTCCTTGTGATACACTCTGTGGTACTCCTTGTGATACACTCTGTGGTACTCCTTGTGATACACTCTGTGGTACTCCTTGTGGTACCCCTTGTGGCACTCCTTGTGACACTCCTTGTGATACTCCTATTGGTATTCTTCACGGAATTCCTTGAGGGTACTCATCACAGCACTCTTCTTGGTACTTCTCGTAATACTTCTCATGGCATTCCTCATGATGGCACTTACAGCACTCCTTATGTTAATACTCATGTTAGTCCTCATGGAACCCCCTTGTGGTACTCCTGATGGTACTGATCACGGTACTCCTCACTCCAAAGGTGACCAGAAGGACGACCAGGGGAAGGACGAAGGTCACTGACCCGATAAACATTACTCCGACAGTAATCTACAAGCACAACCACACACCTCATCTGACCAGTCAGCAGGCACCCTGCTGGCTTGAGGCAAAAGCTTTATCTTATTCTTATAGTTGCTTAAGCCCAGCCGACTGTGTAGAGCCATGTCAGGGCTATAACCGTTTCAATACACATACAGTACTTCAACAGGAGAAAAAAAAGGAACAGAAAATTAAATACACATAATGTATGCGAATGCATAATGTACGTACGAATGTACGTAATCTAAGGAGATGCCCCTGGCGTTGACCACTGTCCAATTTGTCACTGCCTTTCAATCAACATGGTGACCTGTCCAGAACACGCCGTTCTTCTGTGCATCCAGTGGACCTCACAGGCAGGAGACCTAGGGAGACTAGACACACCACATGTCAGTGACAATGCCATAGGGACGGGGGAGGGGGGGGAGAGAACATGTCCCAGAGGAGGACACAAGTTTCCGTCATCTGCGTGTGTGTGTGTGTGTTGTGTGTGTGTGTGTGTGTGTGTGTGTGTGTTGTGTGTGTATGTGTGTGTGAGTGTGTGTGTGTGTGTGTGTGTGTGTGTGTGTGTGTGTGTGTGTGTGTGTGTTGTTTTGTTCTGGTTTGTGGTTTTTATTTTTTTGTTTTTTTGTTTTTGTTCGTGTGTGTGTGTGTGGTGTGTGTGTTGTGTGTGTGTGTGTGTGTGTGTGTGTGTGTGTGTGTGTGTGTGTGCGTTTGTGTTATTTTGTTTGTGTTTTTTTTTCTGTTTGCTTTTGCTGTTTTATGTTTTGTGTTTTTGTGTGTGTTTTTTTTCTGTTTATTGTTGTTGTTATTGTTGTTGTTGTTTCTCAAACTCTTATCTCCAACAAACAAAAGTTCTCGTCGCCTACCTTAAATGAAGAACCTCGGTCAAGGAGCCCAATAAACGAGGTTCTCTGTGCCCTTCAGTGTCTGACCCTGGAGACTCAGGCTCAGAGAGCAGGGAACAGCAGTCCACGTGTTGGGCAGGCGGAAGTCTGCCATCACGTATGACCACAGTACGAGGGAGACAGACATTGAGTTGCAGAACCACCGTCACTAATGGGAGCAAAACGTTTAACTGCACAAATCTGACGTCAGACGAATTATTCTTTGTTTGTTTTTGTTTTGTTGTTGTTTTGTTTTTTAGGAGGTTAGTAGCACGTCTTTTTCTACATCAAAATTGATGTACAAATGACAAAACAGGCATAACTAGCTAAAAGTTTATAAAATAAAATCTCAGTCGGGACTTCCAACATAAAAATGAGCACTCCCTAGTTTTATCGGGAGACAAGACCACTGCATCACAGGCACCGCGAGGCGCTAAGCTCCGCCCCTTTCTGGGAATTCTAACAAGTACTGTACACAACGTATCACCTCGCTTTACGCCGCGGGGATAACTTCTCGCTTCACGCCTCGGGAAACACCTCGCTTCACACCGTGGGGATAATACCTCGTTTCACGCCGTTGGGATCACTCGTTATTTGTGTACGCACGTTTCGCTTTGTTACCCGTTTGCGACGGGAACCAGTTAAAGCCACGACAGCACTATATACAGCGCCGTATGCCCGAGATTCGATTCTGGTAACCCTGACCTTACACTTCCTTTCTCCTTCAATGACATTCATCGTCAGATCAAGAAGGCAGCATGGTCTCTCTGGAAATCTGAATACAAGACTCATGCTCTTTTACATAACTGGCCAATTCAAGGTGAAACCAAAACTTCTCTCTTTGTCAACCACCCTCCTCATATTGCTAATCTGATGTCCAGGATCAGGACTAACTTTTGGACATCCAAGTTCACTCCAGCACGGTGTTCTTGTATGAAGGAATTTGTCTCCTTCCAGCACTGTCGTTTTGATTGCGTGACCTTACGCAATCATTTTCAACCTCTAAGGACTATCTTTACAGGACAAACAAACCCTCTTCAATTGCTTCAACTCTCAAATCACAACAGTACCCACGGATGGACTCCTCTCTTTCTGGCAGCTACTCTCTCCCACTCTTCGGCAGTTGGACCATATTTACAAAGATTCTCCGTCACCTCCAGACTCATCCTCCTCTTCTATGACTTGAAGCTCTTCACACCCCAGACATGGAAATTATAAGACAACGCTTATCTTCTTTAACTAAATGACAAGATTCATCTTACGACAGTCCCTAATCGTTATCACGCTGGGACGTTAATACCACTGAAGAAGAAGAAGAAGAAAAGAAATTCGAATCCCGCGGTGTGCTATATTAAAACTGGTCATCTCACTGTCCCATCTTAACATCATTGTTGTTCTGGTGGTGTCGGTATAGGATTAGATAGGCCCCCGTTCTCCCACTTCCCTGGGATGGTTTCCCCGTCGGCCATATCACCTGAGGTGGGTGTCGACGTAGAAACTGAACCAAATCAATCAATCGAGATGTTCGTCATCAGAAGCAAGTGCAGACATACGTTTTGTTTGTCTGTGTTACTCTGGTTGCAAGTAAGATCCGTCTGCCGTATCGCTTATGTGGGTGCGGACGTTCAACTCAAAACAAGACACAAGAAACAGATGTTGGCGTCATTTCTAACCCTTGTAACAGTAAGCATCATATCTCTCCAACGTTTTCTCAAGTAGTTCAATGCAGAAGCAACGACACAACTTCGTATTTGGTAGAAAGGTAGCTATTATTACCTCCTAATACTTCGTTAAATGTAATGCGGAATTAATGGAAAATGTTATGGCAAGTTAATTAATAGAAGCAAATTTCTCACGTGTGCATCTCACCTAGTACCACGGACCTAAAAATAATAATGTTCAGGTCTGTGGCACTGTTTCTGGGGCCGCAGTAGGGTTGCAGGCATATCATTGTCAGTTTCAGTTTTCATACTATAACTGTACGGCCTACCCACGTGCGTGTGTGAATTCGCGTGGAATCCTAAAAGTGTCCCACTCTGAAATACCACGAGCACATCGAGCACACGGGATGAAAATCTGAACTAGCCCTTCTCACCCGATCCGTCGGATCGGATGCTGGGCCTATAACGTCACAACCCGAGCCTCCTCATCCAGTCTACAAGTGCCATGGTAGTGGATCCACCTTCTCACAGGCCACAGTAAAATAGGACCTCTCAAGTCTTACCAGTGTGAAGGGCTTATGTGCAGGTTTACAGTTTATGCCATGATTATGTTTGGAGTGATGACACCAGTGGTGTCAGTGTATGTCATTTATTCCAGGTGTTGAGACGTTATCTGAGGGAAAGACTGATACTGTCTACAAACACACCACGTCACTCTATGAAAACTGCATCTCTCTCTCTCACTCTCTCTCTCTCTCTGTCTCTCTCTCGCTCGCTCTCACTCACTCCCTCTCTCTCTCTCTGTCTCGTTCTGTCTCCATCTCTCTGTGCTCTCCTCTCTCTCTCTCTCTCTCGTCTCTCTCTCTGTCTCTCTCTCTGTCTCTCTCTGGGTGTGCGTGTGTGTCGTTCTCTCCTCTCTCTCTCTCTCTGCCTCTCTCGTTCTCTCTCTCTCTCTCTCTTTCGCTCTCTCTCTCTCTGTCTGTCCGTCTGTCGGTCTGTCTGTCTGTACTCTCTCTCTGTCTCTGTCTCTGTCTCATTCGTTTTTCTAATAAAATAGTATTGCTGGTTGTGCCAGTGTTGTTGTGCTATTACTGTTGTTTTTGTTGTTATTGTTAGAGCTTGGTGTGTATTTGCTTTACGTGTGTCTTAACATTGTCTCTCATGCTTTTGTAAAACGCTTGACGATTGATATGTAAAAGTCAATATTTTGTTATGGTTCAGATCTTATAACTTCTTTGACATCGTAGTGTTATGGTTCTTCTGCTTTCTCAAATTGTATGTGTAGGGTTGCAAGGACTAGCTGTAAGACAGGTTCAGTGGGACCTTATGCTTCTATCCTTGAGTAAAAAGTGTTTTGAAGTTGAAAAGAAAGTTTCTGTCCGTCCGTCTGTCTGTCTGTCTGTCTATCTGTCTGTCTCTCTCTTTCCCCTCCCTCCCTCTCTCTATGTATGTATGTATGTATGTTGTATGTATGTATGTATGTATGTAATGTATGTACATATGTATGTAATGTATGTACATATGTATGTATGTATGTAATGTATGTATGTATTATGTATGTATGTATGTATGTATGTATGTATGTAATGTATGTATATATGTATGTATGTATGTATGTATGTATGTAATGTATATATTATGATGTATGTATGTATGTATGTATGTATGCATCCATAAATACAACACAACACAATGCAATTCAACACAGCCCAACACAACACAATACAATACAACACAGTACGATACCGTACGGTATGGTAACTTTGCCATACAATACAATACAACAAAATGCAGTTCAGTAAAGCACAGTAGAGTAAAGCATAGTACAGTACAGTACAATACAGTACAATACAAAGCAATGTATTACAATACAGTACAGTGCAGTGCTGAACAACACAACACAACACAACACAACACAACACAACACAACACAACACAACACAACGCAACACAACTCAACTCAACTCAACACAACGCAGTATAATACAGTACATCACATCACATCACAGCACAGCACAGACCAGCACAGCACAGCAAAGCACAACACAGACAGCACAGCACAGCACAAAGCACAGCACAGCACAGCACAGCACAGCACAGCACAATAAAACACAACATACGAGTACCTCAGTGCAATGCAATACAATACAGTACAGTGCAGTACAATGCAGCAAATACATCATACTATGAAATATTTCTTTATTAATCCAAGTTTCCATATTCTACAATTCATTTACTTCACACACACACACACACACACACACACACACACACACACACACACACACACACACACACACACAAAACACACACACACACACACACACACATTTTCACAACAATATAAAACACAAACACAAACGAATCATGATTTAGCGCTAAAATTCCATTGTAAAAATGTTATGGTACAGTAAAATACATTCTGTTATGAACATAAAATTTTAAATGAAAAATTTTCATGAGGTAAAAACAGAGAATCAAAAAATGGATATAAACAAATAACTGTAACACTATTCGCACACACACACACACACACACACACACACACACACACACACACACACACACACACACACACACACATACACACACACACACACACACACACACACACACACACACACACACACACACACACACACACACTCCCCGCAAGTGTTTTACAGATGAAGAGTTACCACGAAACGGAACAGTGTACAGTGCAGTTTGCTCCATGGGAAATAATTGTGTCTGTTCCATATCCATAACGCGTGAACGTTGCTCTCCCTTGGATGGACATTCCCCCCCCCCCCCCCATCATCATCACAATTACTATACCAGTGGGCCAACACGCATCCAGTCACACACACGCGCACACACATTCATTCGCACACAAACACGCACTCATTCACATTATCTGCACACACACGCGCACACACACACACAGATACATACATCACACACAGATACACACAGATACAGACACACACAGACACAGACACACACAGACACACAGACACAGACACACACACACACACACACACACACACACACACACAACACACACACACATACAGAGGCAGACAGACACAAACATCACACACACGTATACACACGCGCGCATATGCACTCGAGTACACACACACGCACACACACAGACACACACATATACACAAGCAGGCAGACAGACAGACTGACAGACAGACACACACATATACATACATACATAGACAGCCAAGCAGACACACACACACACACACACACACACACACACACACACACACACACACACACACACCACACAACACAAAACATGCACACACACACACACTTTGTGACCGATGACGGGTATATGTTCCGACCAGGGGAACAGCGACAAAAGAAATGGTGAATAAATCATTTCGTGTAATTGCCTCTGGACACAACTGGATGAGTTATTTGTCTGCACGTAAACTATAGTTGTTTCTGCCTGCCTGAGAGGATCAATGACAATGATAATGACATGACCATGGACATGGACATGACATGACAATGATATGACAATGACATGACAATAACATGAAAATGACACTGACATGACACGACAATGACCATAACTATGACACGACATGACACTACAATATTAATGACATGACAATGACATGACAAAGACGTGACATTGACATGACAGTGACATGGCAGTAACATGACGATGATATGACAATGACAAATGTATGGAACGACAATGATATGATAATGACATGGCAATCACAATGTAATGACAATGACACGGACATGACATGACAACAACAGTAACAATGACAACGACATGACAGTGACATGACAATGACATGATAATGGCAATGACATGACAATGGCATTATAATGATATGGCAATGACATGACAATGGCAATAACATGACAATGACATGACAATAACATAACAATGAGCAGCATAATGTAATCACAATGACAATGACATGGACATGACAAAGACAGTAAAAATAGCAATGACATTGACAACGAGAATGACACTCACAAATGACAATAAAAATGACGATGACAATATGACACTGACAATGACGATGACAATATGACAATGACAGCGACAACATGACAACGACATGACATTGATAATGACGTGACAATGACATGACAATGACAATACGACAATGACATGACAATACGACAATGACATGATAGTTTATTTTCCAAAGGTAGATATTATTACCTAACAGCCATTTTTCAGACTTTCTGTCTGCTTAAACCGTATGACAGTATCGGTTCTATCGAACAATCAAGAAATCTCTTCCTGATGTTATGTGATAGGCATTTGTTGTTAAGAACGCTTGTCATCTTCTTGAAATGCTGTTTTGACTTGGCTGATTCTGCTGGCTATTTCTGATGTGCATCTGCCGTCTGGTGAAATGATCGTTCCCAGAAATTTAAACTTATCAACCTGTCTCAAGGCTGTGCCGTTTGCTGTTATTTTGAATGAGGGGATTTCGTTTTTTACTGATTACCTTGACTTCGGTCTTTTTGCTATTTAGTTCCAGCCCCTTATTTTTGCTTTTTATTTCTATTAAATTCATAAGGTTTTATAGGTCTGTTTCATTTTCTGAAATTAGAACGGTGTCATCTTTAACATGTAGAAAGTTAAAATTACATCGTCATCGTCATCGTTATCATAAATTTTTCCTACTTCATCAGTGAAATGACACAAACACATGTAAAAATGGATCGGACATAAGAGCAAACTTAATCAGCTCTACAATATTAGCAAGTAGAAACTTGAGGATAAGCCGCTGAACAGTCCTGCGGATTGGGAAGCAGTGATACTGAGCCACTGGCGTGTCGTATTAATTGCACAGTCTGCGTATGGACTGTGTCTTTTAGAGTTGGGCTTACTGATATCGAAGATACCTACAAACCAGGGCCCTGCTATGACATCAACCAGCAGTACGCTAGTTTCGTTTCATGGTATGTTTCTTTTAGGTCACGTCGACCCTGAAAAACACAAAGTTTGGATTTTATAATACTTTCTCGGCAGGTAACAAAGGATATTAAAGGTACACTACAGGACACACACACACACACGCGCGCGCACGCGCACGCGCACACACAGACAGACCCACGTGCGTGCGCGAACATACAAACACACACGCACAAACATACAAACACACGCACAAACGCTCGCACGCACAGACATTCGCATACGCACACAGATGCAGAGACATGCATCACCACCTCCACCTCCACCCCCCCCCACACATACATATATATATAATATATTTGTTTACATACCTACACACAGACACACACACATACATATATACATATTCATTTACAAACCTACAACACACACACACACACACACACACACACACACACACACACACACACACACACACACACACACACACACACACACACAACAGACACACACACCCAGACACACACACAAACACGCACATATACACGCACACACGTACATACAGTAAGTTTGCCAGCCAACACCATGATCTCCGTCAGTATTACAACAGTAACCTTTTCAACAACACCATGAGCCACCAAACAGACAACTGAAATGCCATGCAGAGTGCTGAATTTAATAGTTGAGAAAAATGCAGTCACAATTACTGAATTATTGGAAATTATTATCCGTTATAATGTAAATTGTTTATTTGTTTGTTTGCGTTTTTGTTCTTGTTGATCTCTCTTTAAAAACGAAAAAAAGGAGATTATGTAATATCGACTGAAAGCGCGTGTGCGTGCGTGTGTGCGTGCGTGTGTGTGTGTGTGTGTGTGTGTGTGTGTGCGCGTGTGTGTGTATGTGCGTGTGTATGGCGTGTGTGCGTGCATGTGTGCACGCGCACGCGTGTGTGAGTGTGTGTGTGTGATGTGTGCGCCCCTGCATGTGTGTTTTGAGTGTGTGTGTGTGTGTGTGTGCAAGCGAGTGTGCGTGTATGTATGTGGTGTTGTGTGTGTGTGTGTGTGTGTGTGTGTGTGTGTCTGTGTGTGTGTCTGCGCGTTCGTGTGCGTGCATGTGTATGTATGTGTGTGTGTGTGTGTGTGTGTGTGTGTGCGCGTCTGCGTGTTCGTGTGCGTGCATGTGTATGTGTATGTGTGTGTGTGTGTGTGAGTGTGTGTGTGTGTGTGCAAACGAGTGTGCGTGTATGTATGTGTGTGTGTGTGTGTGTGTGTGTGTCTGCGCGTTCGTGTGCGTGCATGTGTGTGTATGTGTGTGTGCGCGCGTCTGCGCGTTCGTGTGCGTGCATGTGTATGTGTATGTGTATGTGCGTATGTGTGTGTGTGTGTGTGTGTGTGTGTGTGTGTGTGTGTGTGTGTGTGTGTGTGTGTGCAAGCGAGCGTACGTGTGTGCGTGTGTTACAAATATGTGTCAGCAAAATTTCTCAGCTATTTTTTCATGCATCTTTACCAAATTTAAGTCGAAGTGTGAACGGTGGAAGAGTTGTGGAAATGCGTATGTTTTGGACATCATAGCGTCAAGGTAAAAGTCAGAAGGAAGGAATGTAAACAGTACTTTCTCAGCGACTTCTGACAAAATATTTGCATTCTGTTTTCAGTGTTCGTACAGTCTACCACTGTCTTGATGTAAAGGCGTTTGTTTTTACGTCAACCCAAGCTTCTTCAAGGCCACAGTGACCTTGAAAAATATGAACTCTGGATTTTCTGATGGGAAGCCAAAACTTCATGCATGAATAGGGAGAATATTAGAATGGCTTGACCATCGTCTGTAAACATGTTATTCAATGACTGCTGAGGTCCACCCAAGTGACCTTGGAAGCGGTGCGGATTCTCCTCTGGAGGATGGACCCCACGGCGGCTCGACGTCGTTTGATCACATGGACTTCCTGACACTGGGACTTACATCATTCAGCTGACTGAAGTTGGGTGTAGAGATGTGTTGAGATGTTGCGTAGAGTGGGGTCGGATAAAAACCACTGAAGCGGCGAAAAGAAACCAACCAACTAACTAAGTAACTAACAAACTAACTAACTAACTAAACTAACTAACTAACCCACCCATCCACCCACCCACCGACAGACAGACAGACAGACTGGCTGGCTGGCTGACCGACCGACCGACCCACGATAGACCGACCAACCAACCACCAACCGACCGACTAACTAACTAATTAACTAACTAACTAACTAACACCCACCCACCCACCCACCCACCGACAGACAGACAGATAGACAGACAGACAGACAGACAGACAGACAGACTGACTGGCTGAATGACCGACCGACCGACCAACCAACCAACAGACCGACCAACCAACCAACCAACCAAGCAATCAACCGACCAACCGACCAACCGACTAACACTAACTAACTAACTAAACTAACTAACACTATTCACCTCACGTACTCACTCACTCACTCACTCACTCACTCACTCACTCACAGACAAACAAAGAAACAGACAAACCTAACAAACAAAATAAATTTTGCTCTTTATTTTATAACCACATATTGCAGTAGTCTCTATACATCCTTAATGAATGGAAAGACGTAACTGATCTACATTGTGTTACAGAGATCAAAGTACAATTTAATAATCAAAATATAAATACTACGTGTCTGATGTCATGCGCTGGACCCGGGCATGTGATCTGGATGCAGTGTTAAGCCCGTCGATGAATAGCCGAGAGTTCAATTCTGTATTACACTTATGAACGTCTTATAATGCCAGAGTGTGCCTTTGACATTTGATCAGTAATATTGAAAACTACGTGGAATATTATTTGTCCGCTGTAGCGTACGTTTGTTCCAGCTTAGGTACAATCTGTTCTCCGACAATTTGATTTAAGTATTTTAAAATCAATATTTATTCATTTTGGATACTCCAACTCTCACATCTCCACACAAAAGATTATGTATTCGGGACTATTAAAAAAACAAAACAAAAACCAGAAACAAAAAGAAGTGAGAAAAGACACAACGAATCAATAATTTCAGGTAAAAAATCCATCCATAAAGACTTGAGAAATCTTTATGGATACATTTTGTTCCCAAACAGACACACAGACACCAGATATTCCTGAGGTCGTTTATATTCTTTGGAAAAAAAATAAAGAGATTGTGAAAAAAAGCTTTCTTCAACTACAATGGTTTACTTTCAGTTTGCTTACAACAGAGCGTGTGTGTTATCGTGTGCGAATGATTCTACAAAACTATGCGCTTTCTTACGTCTGTTATGGGATGGGGATATGTAAGTGACTGTGTGAACGACGTCTTTATTTTCTTTTCTTTTCCCTACAGCAGTTAAAAAAAACAAAAACAAAACACACACACACACACACACACACACACACACACACACACACACACACACACAAACACAAAACAAACAACACGGTTCAATTTTACGTTTTACCCCGTCTCGCAGACAGCGGTTTCCGCCTTGGCTTGCATGACGCATGCGCGCACTGAGCTAATCTCTCGAGAGCAAAACTGACACGCGGGATCCGCAAGTTTGGAGAAGCAGACGACACGTTTATGTGCATGGCCCGAAGACTGGATACTACAGTGTATCGATCTGTCTGTAATCACCGCTGCGAGTGATCACGACACAGAGGTAAATATGCTTTTTCATTTCTCGTAGTCTTAGTCGGGCGATCTCGGTCAAGTTGAAAGCACATGAGCAACAAAAATTGGATGCAGCGCAGACGGGGGAAAACTGAGGAGTTCGCAGCTTTGCTGTTCGGTCATGATCGATCTTCCTTGAACCTCTATCAAGGAACCGCCAACTCGCACATCTTCTCTCTCTTCTTGACTCTACTTTTCGCCAGGAAATTTTCAGTTTGCGTCTGCTTACACACTAAAAATAAAGTGAAGATTTGTTTTGGTGGAGTTTCTTACACTACAGCTGACAGGTTTCGCTACATGGTAAGCAAATAGATTAGGTCTAGATAGATCTAGGTTAATAGGACGAACCGTGTCAAGTTCACGCTTCAAATCCCGCCGTCTCCGGTGGATGTTGATGTTTAATTCACGTGTAGTCAGTAACAGGATTAGTATCGAACAACAAACACGTAGGCTAGAATGGAAACAGACAAGATGGTCGTCATCGTCAATCTGAATCGCCAGCTGAGCGATAAGGATGAAGGTTAGATCCAGACCTAGATCTGTGTGACGTATGACACCATGCAGTGGTGCGGGTGTTTGTCAACAAATGCCTACGGTGTGTGTGTGTGTGTGTGTGTGTGTGTGTGTGTGTGTGTGTGTGTGTGTGTGTGTGTGTGTGTGTTGTATGGGGTGTGTGTGTGGTGTGTGAGTTAGTGTGTGTGAATGAGTGAGTGTGTAATTTGTGTGTGTGTGAGTGAATGTGTGAATGAGTGAGTGAGTGAGTGTGTGTGTGTGTGTGTGTGTGTGTGTGTGTGTGTGTGTGTGTGTGTGTGTGTGTGTGCTCTATTCTCGTCATAAGACTCCAACTAATTAGGGCTAAAAGTACAGACTGATCATTTGCAGACGAAAGATCAATAGTTAATGATTTCACCTCTCACAACATCAGCGTCAGTGAGAAATAAGTGCAAAAATCTGGTCGTGCCGTTTTCCTAGATGTGTATAAACGAAGACAAACTGCAACGAAAAAATCTATAAATTCACAAATTATATCAGTAAGCATGTCACTAGGATTCATACGATGTTTAGAGCAAAGAATTATTGAAGGTATATATTTTTCCTGATTTAAAGAAAAAGACGTTCGACTTCTTTATTATTCTATTTGTCAGTCGCATTTTAAAAAATCTACAAGAGCTATTATTGTTATCAAAGAAATGAAAGTCATCTTCAGTCAAACCCCCCCCCCCCCCCACCAGACTGTACATTTTCTGCCTTCTCTTGGAAAGTTTGTGTTATTTGCTTTTTCACTTTGTCATGTGCACCACCGACCTGAAGCCTGCACAATGCTTTTCTGTGATAAAACGATGTCATGTAGACCACTGGTATTAGTTATGGTTCTAAACGGTGACTGGATGCAGTTTGTTATAGAAATGTCATCTTGCTGATCTTCCGATTAATTCTAGAAACATATGTGTTTTAACCCTTTGACTCCCGCGCCCTATCCACCAACTGCAAAAACTTGACCCTTCGATTGCCTCATCCTATCCACCAGCTTCCGTGCAGGATGCTAGTGCAGAGGGTGCGGGAGTCAAAAGATTAAATGTCATTCTTCAATCTAGTTTTGTTTTCAGTGTTGACCAGTTGCTCTATTATATTTCATTAGAGTATCATGGGGAATCTTCTTATGACATCAAGTCAAGAGTTATCTTAACAGTTCCTCAGAGGAACGGAATCAAGGACCTGATCTGGTTGATCGTGTTGTTCTCATTCTAGTGAATCATTGAACGTGTTTCACTGTTGTCTTTTCTGTTCGCTCGACGAAGACCGAAAATTTAGGCCTGCCTTGTTTCGTTAATTGATTAGATGCGCGTTCTCGTTCTGTTTTTATGTGTTCTTGGATTCTAATCAAATCAGACGTGTGTGTGTGTGTGTGTGTGTGTGTGTGTGTGTGTGTGTGTGTGTGTGTGTGTGTGTGTGTGGTGTCTCACACTCTTTCTCTCTTTGTCTCTCTTTCACTCCGTCTCTCTCTCTCTCCCTCTCTCTCTTCCTCCTTCCCTCCCTCCCTCTCTCTCTCTCTGTGTTGTATTAACATTTGGAGTTTGTTTAAGAGGGGCTCATTCCACTCGGACAATTCCATATGCGCTCCATTCAAATCTACTAGCGATTACCAGGCAGTTTCCCTTAGTCTGCACATAACCCTATGCGCTAACAAGGTCTTGCTTGAACTGAAGAGCGGAAAGGGGACGGGTTAGGGGGGGACCTTTGAAACACTAAGCTGACACTGCACCATCAGAATGATAGAAACATTAAAGATGGACAGAAAACAGACCAGATTTTTAATGTTGCAGGCTGAGATTGAACTCGAGTTATCAGATCCTGCGTCCACAGCTGTGTTTTGTAACGTATCAGTATCATCATTGTGCGCCTGTTAGATATAACATGTGTTGTCTAATTGAGTTACGTGTAACTTGGTCCACCCAATATTTGACATAATTGATATAGTTTGTTGTCAACACTGACAGAAATTTGTCTGAGTTTGGTCTGTATTGATCTATAAACACAGCTTTGTTTGCCTCCAGTATACGTCGATATATTTTTTTTTCATGGCGTAACTTTGTGATAGACATTTTCTGAATAGTAAGTTTAAGACAAAAAGTGTTAATTTCCTCAGTATATATATATATATATATATATATATATATATATATATATATATATATATATATATATATATTTTATTGTGTGTGTGTGTGTGTGTGTAGGGCGCGCGTGCGCGTGTGTGTGTATGTGTGTGTGTGTGTGTGTGTGAGGAGAGAGAGAGAGAGAGAGAGAGAATTGTGTGTGTGCGTGCGTGTGAATGCGAGCGAGCGAGCGAGGAGAGAGAGAGAGAGAGAGAGAGAGAGAGAGAGAGAGAGAGAGAGAGAGAGAGGAGGAGCGCTCCGTGTGTGTGTGTGTGTGTGAATCATGGCTGCACGCGATTTCGGTTGATTATAATCTTTAAAGTTTTGTTGCACTCCTTACGTAAGCAGGACAACTAATCTATCTCATTCAGCCTTTCTCTGTCTGTCTGTCTCTGGCTCTGTCTGGCTCTGTTTTTCTATTTGTCTGTGTCTCTGTCCGTCTCTATGTGTCTGTGTGTCTGTCTGTCTGTCTCTCTCTCTCCCTCCCTCCTCCCTCTCTCTCTCCCCTCCCTCTCTCTGTGTTTCCTCTCTCTGCTTCTCTTTACAAATTGTTTGATGCTTTAATGCATTGATTAAGCTTGATGACAGAGTACTGATTACTATGTTCCTTCATTAAATGTTAGATCGGGTCAGCAAAAGAAGGATCTGTTGACGTTACACCGATGAAGTATAAACTGAGGAAAGCATTGAAAGTGACAATTTTTGATGATGTAATTATATGCATTGCAAAATTCGTATGAATCACATTAGCCCTATTTCCCTCCTCATCCCATTGACTAATGTGACCTAAGGCCGATGTACATTACCAAAAAATTCTGAGTTCTGAGATCTGTCTGTCCCTCTGTCTGTCTGTCTGTCTGTCTCTTTGGGAAAGTCCCCACTGATGTCAACCACATGGCCGATTGTGGCTGTAAATGAAGCAAGCAAACTAACGACAGACAAACAAACAAACAACAATAACAGCACATAACCAGTGTTGATAATTGAATTTCTTAAGACATACCTCATAATCGTGATCTGATTACCATGGCACACACATTTGTTTGTGCTTTGTATTGGACATTTCTATTATTATCAAATATTTTATTTGATTACGCCCCCTCCCCCCTTCCCATCCCTTATCCCCGCCCCATTTATATTCCCTGTGAATGGGCTTACAAAGTTTCAGACAATTAACTAAAAGTCTTTTGTTCTGTCTGTCTGTATGTATGTCTCCTTCTCTGTCTGTGTGTATCTCTGTCTTTGTCTTGTCTTTGTCTCTCTATCTCTGTCTGCTTCTGTCTGTGTCTGTCTGTCTTTCTTTCTGTCTCTGTCTCTGTGCCTTTGTCTGTCTATCTGTCTCTGTGTCTCTCCGTCCCTGTCTCTCTCTGTCTCTTTATATCTGACTGTCTGTCTCTGTTTTGTGTGTGTTGTGTGTGTGTGTGTGTGTGTGTGTGTGTGTGTGTGTGTGTGTGTGTGTGTGTGAGTGAGTGTGATGTGTGTTATGGGTGTGTGCGTGTGTTTGTGTGTGTGTGTGTGTGTGTGTGTGTGTGTGCGTATGTATGTGTGTGCGCGCGTTTGTGTGTGGCGTGTGTGTTTGCTTGCTTGCTTGCTTTGAATGATAACGATCGAGTTCGACCCTTTTTGTATGACGTGCCAGTGGTTGACAGTTTTGCCTTGGCTATGTTTTGAAAGGTGTTGTTTAAGCAGCGAAAACAGTGGGCGTAGAGCTGTGCGGTTTGCCACACGGTCTTAGCTGTGCACTTTAAAACGAGAATAAACATTGACCAGTGAAGTGTCAACATTACCGTTGGTGAATGATAGATTAATTGGTGGAAATGGTTGGATTCCATTAACTCGTTATCGGAGGAGGCTTAAATCCAGTAATTGATCGTTGGAGGTGGTTTAATCACTGTGATGAAGTATTGTAGATGGTTTCATTCCAATGATTGGTTGATTGTTGGACGGTGGTTTAAATCCATTAATTGACCGGTTGATGAAATGATTAAAATCCAGTAGTTGAGTGATTACTGAAGTGGTTTTATTCCAATACTTGATTGGTTGTTGGAAGTGTGGTTCAAATCCAGGAATTGATTGATTGTTGAAGTGGTTTTGATCATTGGGAGTGGTTTAAACCCAATAATTGATTTGTTATTGGAGGGATTTAAATGCAGTAACTGACTGATTGTTGAAGAAGGTTTTAATCCAGCGATGTGGTTTTCTACTTATTTCATTTTCTTGAGCGTGCACGAGCGCACATACACGCTTATATGCCTGATCTAGCACCCGTGAGCACAGACAAACAGAAAAACAGACAGACATACAGACAGACAGACACGCACATGCACAGAGCGAGAGAGAGAGAGAGAGAGAGAGAGAGAGAGAGAGAGAGAGAGAGAGAGAGCGCACACATACATACACACTCACTCATTCACTTACTCACTCACACGCACACACACACGCACGCCTACACATACAACACAGGCGAGCAGACACTGGCATATACACACACTCACGCACACGCACGCACACACAAATTCACACACGCGTGCATACACACACATGCACTCACGCACACACATATCCGCACTGACACATGCACACAATCATACACACCTGTCATACACACAGTGACATAGACACACAGACAGACACACAGACAGACACACAGACACTAGGCACACACATAGACACAGGCAGACACACAGACACACAAGCACACACATAGACACAGGCAGACAGACATACACACTCACACAGACGCACGCACACACACACACACACACACACACACACACACACACACACACACACACACACACACACACACACACAGAGTGACACACACGGCTACAGATGTTGCCGAACGATCTTATTTAATCAGCAAGGAGGATGGTGGAATGACTTGAAGAGGGGAAGGTATGTTAGAACTCAGGAAAGCGCATGCTCACGCGCGCGTGCATACACGCACGCTCACACACACACACACATGCGCGCGCACACGCATATCCATACATCCACAAATCTACACGCACCTACAGACACACAGCACACACACACACACATAAACACACACACACGAACACACACACACACACACACACACACACACACACACACACACACGCACGCATGCACGCACGCACGCACGCACGCGCACATTTCCGTGTATTTGATAGTCTGTATCGCTCCCTCTGTCTCTCTCTGTCTGTCTTTCTCTCTGTACGTCAAATATTTGTTTGTCTCTCAGTCTTTCTCTCTCTCTCTCTCTCTCTCCTCTCTCTCTCTCTCTCTCTCTCTCTCTCTCTCTCTCTCACTCTTTCTCTTTCTCTTTCTCTACGTACAAAATACTTGTTTTCTCTGTTTAATTTCGGCAGGCAATATTGCTAACTGAACAACATCAAAGTCATATACAGTAGAGGGGAATTTTAACCTACAGGTTCGCCAGCATACTGTTGAATATATATACTCATGGTCCATCACTGCTCCTTCTATCTAAAGTGGATATCTTACTGCAACTCATTTAACGCTTCCTTAATATTGTATCATATATGGGTTATCTGGTTTCATCGTAGCGGTAAGGGTTGCCGTATATTCGCTTGGCGTGTATCTGCCGTTGCCTCTCATATTTTTGTGAATCGCTTAGGCAGGCCTCTTGTGAGATGAAGAACTGTTCAAGTCATCATTAATGTCGCTATTGTTATTATTATTGTTATTGTTACTATTATTATTGTTATTATCATTATTCATCCATAGACTTTCGCTTATATAATTTCCACTTTGATATCCAGCTTGTTTTTGAAATTTAAGAAGAGCTACTAAACTTTGAGACTCGAGGAGAATCTGCAATGATAAATGATAAATGGGAATCCATATTTTGGGCATACAAATATGCAGTTTGATATGTGTGTGTGTGCGTGTGTGTATGTGTGTGTGTGTGTGATGTGCGTGTGTGTAATAGATAACAGAGAAAGATAGACAAGGATGAAAGAGAGATGAGAAAGAGAGTTTGATAGAGAGAGAAAAAGTGGGAGATAAGATACATAGGTATAGGTAAAGAGAGAGAGAGAGAGAGAGAGAGAGAGAGAGAGAGAGAGAGAGAGAGAGAGAGAGAGAGAGTGCAGACTTTCAGAACACTTTATTGTTACTCAAGGTTAGTAGCATTAGCTCCCATTGGACCTGTCTTACAGCTTGTCCTTGCTTCTGTACACATAGAATATCAGTATTTGAAAAAACAAAATAAAACAGAACACCTCCCTCCCACATGCATACTAAGGTGTAACTGTAAGACAAATTATAAAATGAGTTGTGATAATACATTGAATGTTACATACGCCAATGGTTCATGCGCTTTGCAATTACATTAGAGACGAAGGTAGAAATGTATGAATAAATAATAATAATAATAATATTGGACATTTGTTGAGCGCCTTCCTCCCTCACAAGGAGGGAGCACAAGGCGCTTCACATAATAGACGCACAGAACAGCCACAAATAGTGTACACATATAACATAAGACATATGGACAGATATGTCACACTTCATACTACAAAACACATCATACCGCACAATACCACATGATAACATAATAACACATCTCATACCACATCACTACACACAAATATGGAAAGGAAAACAGAACTATGCATGACAACAAAACACCCACACACACACACACACACACACACACACACACACACACACACACACACACACACACACACACACACACACACACACACACACACACACACACACAGCATGCACCCTCTTCAACAATGGGATAAGGAGGAATGATAGAATCAAGAGTGAATATGGAGTGTTGTCTCAAAAGCATTTTTGAACAGGTAGGTCTTGAGACCGGTTTTGAAAGATGTGAGAGAAGGAGCATGGCGAAGGTCATATGGGAGACTGTT
>JAPXFY010000025.1:24324658-24329658 GCA_030674185.1 Monoplex corrugatus | reverse complement strand
AGAGCGAAGAAGATTCCAAAGAGGGTTGGGGCCAGGACGCAGCCTTGTTTCACACCGCTGCGTACGTCGAAGGGCTTGGAGAGGTTTCCGTTGAACTGCACCATCCCTTTCATGTTTGAGTGGAAGGACTCAATTAAGCTGTGCAGTTTGGGGGGGTGGGGGTGGGGGGGGAAGCCGATTTTTCGGAGAGCCCTGAAAAGGCCATCTCTGCTGACTAGGTCAAAGGCCTTGGTGAGGTCAATGAATGCCACATACAGGGGCACTGCACTTCTCCTGGTTTTGGCGAAGGGAGAAGACCATGTCTACCGTGGATCTCTCTGCTCGAAAACCACACTGTGATGTCGGGTAGATGCGTTCAGCCAGTTTCTGCAGGCGGATTAGGAGGACCCGAGCATAGACTTTGCCAGCAATGCTGAGGAGCGAGATACCTCTGTAGTTGTTGCAGTCGCTCCTTTCGCCCTTGTTTTTGTACAGGGTGACGATCTTGACGTCCCTCATGTCCTGTGGTACAGCTCCCTCATTCCAACACTGACAGAGAACTGCGTGCAAAGGGTGCAGAAGAGAAGTCTTGCAGTGCTTGATGAGGTCTGGGGGAATTCCGTCGTTGCCAGGTGCCTTCCCTGATGCCAGGCTATCAATGGCCTTGCTGAGTTCGTCCGCAGTTGGCTCTGCGTCAAGTTCTTCCATTACCGGCATGCACTTGATGGCATCGAGGGCTAAGGGGGACACCATGTTCTGTGTGGAGTAGAGGTCGGAGTAGTGTTCCGCCCATCTTTCCATCTGTTGGCTAGGATTGCTGATTACTTCCCCAGTGGAGGATTTGAGGGGGCGATCTTGCTCTGTGTTGGTCCAGTGCCTTCTTGATGCCATCATACATTCCTCAGATGTTGCCTCTTTCAGCAGCACTCTGTATCTCTTCGCTGAGCTCTGTCCAGTACTCGTTTGCGCAGCACCTGGCGTTAAGCTGAACCTTACTTCTGGCAGTCCTGAGGATTTGCAGGTTCTTCTCACTGGGTGACCGCTTATACTTGGTGAGTGCGGCACGCTTGGCCTCAACAGTGGGAGTCATCTCTGATGATTTGGCCTCAAACCAGTCGTGGGACTTCACAGTTTTCTTCCCAAAGGTGGCCATAGCAATGCGGTGCATGGTGTCTCGTAGCGTTTCCCATCTCTCAGTGGCAGAGTCTCTGGGCTGCAATGCATTGTATTCTCTCTGAAAGGCCTCTGCGAACTGTTCTACAAGATCTGGCTGAGATATCTTGCTGACGTCAATGCGAGGGTTCCCTTGTTTCTTTGAGCAGTGGAACTTCTTTGGTTGTAGCCTGATCTTGCAACATACCAGAGAGTGGTCTGTGTCGCAGTCTGCGCTGTGATAAGAGCGAGTGTGGAGAACGTTTTTGATAGCGGCACGTCTTACTAGGATCAAATCCAGTTGGTGCCAATGTTTTGAGCGGGGATGCCTCCAGGAGACTTTGTGCTGAGACTTCGTCTTGAAGAAGGAGTTGGCGATGCACAGTTCATGGCAGGCGCAAAACTCAAGCAGTCGCTGTCCATTCTCATTCATTTTCCCCACTCCAAAGGAACCGAGGCAGAAGGGCCATGAGTCATTGTCTGCACCCACTCTGGCGTTGAAGTCGCCCAGGAGAACAAGTTGTTCTGTCCTGGGGATGTTCCTTATGGTTGATGCAAGATTTTCGTAGAACTCATCCTTGGTGTCTGGAGAGGCGGACAGAGTTGGGGCATAAACGCTGATGAGAGTGACATAGCCTTCGGTGGTGTTGAGGCGGAGAGTCAAGAGTCGTTCTGAACCGCCGCTGCCTGGTTCAATCATGTTCAGCAGGCTGTTCCTTACTGCAAAGCCTACTCCGTGCTCTCTTGGGCCATCAGAACTCTTTCCTTGCCAGAAGAAGGTGTAGTCCCTTTCCTTTAATGTTCCTGAGTCAGCCAGCCGTGTTTCCTGCAGAGTGGCAATGTCCACATTGAGCCTCTTTAGTTCGCTGTTTATGACGGCGGTTTTTCTGGCGTCGCTGGTGTCTTGCAGATCTTGGGAGAGCCCAGGCATCATTGTTCGGACATTCCAACAGCCCAGTTTCACTGTTGATCCTTTTCCTGATCCGTTTCTTGAATTTGAATTTTTCTTTTTGTTTGGTGCGGTATTAACGACCTGCTTGTCAGATTTTCTCCTAATCTTCATGCACCCAATGAAGAAGGCAGGTCGTGGCGGGACAGCACCTAACTGGCTGGGGGCTGCCCAGCTTAGGTGGGCGGTAGCTGTCCAGTAAGACACGAAGGTCTCTCCCACCGTCAAAAGCAACCCCTGGCGTCAGCTCTACGCCAGTTGAGCAATGACTTATCACCGGTATCTGTTGCTTCCCGTGTTGTGCCGACACTAGTGCTAGTAGCGAGGCTGGAGTGTCCTCTCCAGGTCGTAGGTGCAGAGTGTTTGTGGATGAATGGACGGATGTAAGCCTGGGCAGTGTAATATGGAAGACAGGCTGCTGCCCATGCAACTTGTCCCCCCTTTCCACCTCGCTGACAGATCCAAAGGAACAGCAGGGCTGTTACGTTTTGGTGCCAACACGGCCGCAGGAGCTGCCGGAAAGTGACAGAGTTTGCCATCCAACCGCCTTAGGGGCCCCACATCGGATTTACTGTCAGGGTTTACTCCCTTAGCTAGATGGCCGCGGGTAGCTCTCCAGAGCTGGCGCCCTTTGATGGATCTAATTTATTTCCACCAGGGTTTCTAGCCACCCTCCTCACCATCCTCCTGAGAGGACTGGTGGGGTTGCTGGTTTAGTCGCCAGCAATTCGACCCTGTGACAGGTAGTACTGGGTTCCAGGTTACCAGTAGCGGATACATCTATCCGACCTGACATTAACGCACACATCACTTATAGTGAAAAGACGTTAAATCAAGAAACGAACATCCATGCGCACACACATATACATAAATACATATAACACACACGTTTGCACGCACGAACGCACATACTCACACACAGTCACTCATGCACGCACACATCACTTATAGTGAAAAGACGTTAAATCAAGGAACGAACATCCATGCGCACACACATATACATAAATACACATAACATACAAACACATTCATGTATAACCGTGTACATACACGCGCACGGACAGAGACAGACAGACACACAGAGAGACACAGACACACACAGAGACAGAGATATACATACAGAGACAAATACACAGACAGATATATACATACAGACTGACTGACAGGCACGTAGACACAGACACACAGACATAGACAAAGTGACACACAGACAGACGGATGGACACGCATACACACAGACACAGACACACACACACAGACCGACATACATACATACAGACAGACAGACACACACACACACACAGAACCACAAACAGGCATCGTCGTACCTGCCCAAGTGAACAATGAGTGTAGTTGCATTGTTTGCCGACAACCCCAGTGAACTTAGCAGTCCTAACAGTCATGCAGAACTGTGTGTTAACACCATCGATCTCTCTCTCTCTCTCTCTCTCTCTCTCTCTCTCTCTCTCTCTCTCTCTCTCTCTCTCTCTCTCTCTCTCTCTCTCTCTCTTTGTTGCGTAATGGCCATGTCTGACAGTAGCTCTGTAATTTCGTAAAGCCATGGATTCCAGATCTCAAATCTTCAGTTCACTCCCAGGCCGCAGCATTGAAAACCGGCCTGTTGATAGCTGCATATCTTAAATGCTTCAGTAATTGTGGTGGTGTTTTTATATGTTCCTTCTCCCCACTGCTCCGCCTTCCCTGTTTCAAGACCTTTTCTGCATAGGGTTGGCATTGGCTAAAGAAGTCTGCTCGATAATTGCTGGTGATCGATTGTTGGGTGGATCGCAAATGGAATTGCCTTAGTGCGATGAATTCCTCTTGAACAAACTCCAATGTGCAGACTCTAGACTAAGTGATATCAGAGATATTTACTGTTATTTGTTATTTCTCGTTTCTTACTTGTTTATTTATCCACATACTCCAGTACCTTTTATTTATTCATTTACAGGGTTGAGTTTTTGCTTCGCTCGCATGATTGACAATGCAGAATGCTGGTGGACAGGGTGCGGGAGTCGAAGGGTTATTGTTTTATCCTGAAGATGGTCTAAAGAAGAAATACTGGAACAAACTAGAATGCATCTTGTTTACTTAGGGCCAGCATTATGAAGGCAGTGCCCGTCTCCTCTCCTTCGCTGCTTTACTTCTCCCAGCCGTGGTCATGGTCAGATACTCATTCACAGCTGAGTCAGTTGGAGGCCATGTGTGAACATTTCTTTCTTTCTTTAGACTCAAACTCCTGATGTCAGATTAGTAGACGAGAACCTTGCCACTGTAGCAATCAGGCCTCTGTTGTTGTTGTTGTAATTTTTATATACACATATTAAAAAAAATTTACCTGATCTTTTCCAGCTCAAAGATATGGGGGATTTTTTGTCCCTCTTTCTGCACCACTTTATTAATGGCCTGAGAAAGTGGAAGCTTTTACATTGTGATAATGATGATGATGATGAGGGTGATAATCATGATGCTGTGGAGTTCCATCTAGGATTGAGACTGCGTGACAGGGCTGTACTGTAGGCTTACTGTCAGCCAGGCCCAGAAATACAGACACCTTCGGTGTTGTTCAGATTATTTGAGCAACACCCTCATAACGCACCCGTGAAGTGGATAACACTCGACTGTGTGATCCGTCTTCCCATTGAACCCATAGCACGCTCAACTCTGGGTGGGAGCCGGTTGGAACCTAAAAAATCCCACAGTGATTTTTTCGAGGGACTGATGGGGATTCGAATCCACAACCTTCCAGTCAGAAGTCCATTGCGTTAACCACTACACCACGGCTACTGGTCGATATGCGGGAAGTTATCTGATCCATTGGTTTTTATCCTCGACCGGGTGAATGTCTTTGTTGTCTTTTGTGTAGGCTTGACAGACGCCAGTTGGCTGAAAAATGTGCACCTGTAATTAAAACTACGTG
>JAPXFY010000025.1:24317158-24319658 GCA_030674185.1 Monoplex corrugatus | reverse complement strand
TGTTAAAACATAATCAAAATGGACATTCCAGTTTAATTTCGATGTTATAAAAACTCCCAGAAATTTTACCACCTGTTTGTAATGTATCACTTCACCATGCAGTCTGAAAGTAGGCAAGTTATTTAAAGTACCCCCAGGATTAAATAGCATCATGTTAGTTTTTTCAGTTGATAACGACAGACCATTTTCTAACATGTAGTTTCCAAGACTATCAAGATCAGATTGATACACCTTCCTGATGTAATTCTGTGCTCTCTGGAGAGTTGTCTTTTTTAAAGTAATATTCATCCATATGCATATATCATCAGCGTACTGTACCAAAACAACACGATTTGAGAGTACATTAGGAAGATCATGTATAAGGATATTAAATAATATAGGTGCTATCACTGAACCTTGAGGAATTCCCATATCAAGTAGAATAACTTGTTCCCACTCTTGCCTGAATTGTTCTATTGGCTAAATAGGACTTGATATAATTATACATATTGCCAGACAGACCAATATATTTCAGCTTGTACAATAATCGTATATGCCAAACTTGATCATAAGCTTTTTTCACATCAAAAAAGGTTGCTAAAAGACTTTTTCTACGGGCAAATTGTTGTTTTATCTGAGTTGTAAGTTTAACCAGGTGCTCAACTGTGGATCTCCCTTTTCTGAAACCTGCCTGGTTTACCAGAATAACGTTATTTTTATCACAGTAATGTATAAGTCTGTTCAAGACCAATCTTTCCATTAGTTTGCTCGTATGGGACGCAATAGGTCTGTAACTGTTTTTATTGTGTGTGTGTTGTGTGTGTGTGTGTGTGTGTGTGTGTGTGTGTGTGTGTGTGTGTGTGTGTGTGTGTAGGTATCTATATGTGTATATACTGTGTATTCGTGCGTGTGTGTAAGTGTGTGTACTTATACATGTACATGTATATGCATTCATCTATCTATGTATCTATTTATCCATCTGCCTGTCTGTCTGTCTGTTTCTCACACACACACACACACACACACACACACACACACACACACACACACACACACACACACACACACACACACACACATATATATATATATATATATATATATATAATATATATATATAGTATAGCTATCTATCTATCAAACCTTGGTATCTATCTATCTATCTCGTGATCATCACAATTCCGCTACTGACAACTGCTTAGTTCTTTCTACCCGTCTAACTTCAGCCCTTCCATCTGACCACTCTGCAATTCTCTGTTCTCTCGACATTTCTCCTCCTTCCCGTACCATGCGCACAGTGACTCGACGCAATCTCAAATCTATCGACCTCTCCACATTTTCATCTGATGCCTCCCGTCTCCTTTCTGAAAAGTCACATAACCTTGCCGATGAATTCTATACTACTCTCCACCATCTTCTGGACACTCATGCTCCAGCCACAACCCGTCTTTTACCTGACCGCCCCCCTACCCCCTGGCTCACTCATGAGATCGCCTGTGCAAAACGTGCCCGCCGCAGAGCAGAGCGCCGCTGGCGCAAATCCAAACTCACTGTACACAGGCAACTTTTCCAAGCCTCTAAAACAAAAGTATCCACCCTCATTGCATCAGCAAAAACAAGCTATTTCCAAACCAAAATCCTGAATGCCTCTTCTTCAAAAGAACTCTTTACAACCATGAATCATCTCCTTGGCACACGAAAAGATTTACCTCTCCCAACAAAACATACAAATGAAGAACTCCCATCTGTATTCTCCAACTATTTCACCACCAAAATACAAACTCTTCGTGACAGGCTTGACAGGACACCCTGTCAACCATGCCCACCTGACCCTTCCTTCTCTGGCACACCTCTTACTACTTTTACCCCAGTCTCACAAGAAGAAATTCTCAACACAATCAGATCCATGTCGTTCAAAACCTGCGAACTGGATCCTCTTCCAGGTTCTGTCTACGCCGACTGTCTCCCTACTCTCCTCCCATTCATCACTGACATCATCAACACTTCTCTTCAAACTGGAACTGTCCCAGATTCTTTCAAGTCTGCTATTGTTCACCCTCTCCTCAAGAAACACAATTTAGATCCAAATGAACTGAAAAATTACCGGCCTATCTCTAATCTCTCTTTCTTGTCAAAACTCCTTGAAAAAGTCGTCCTCAACCAGCTGAACTCTCACCTGTCTGCCAACAATCTCCTCAATCCTTTCCAGTCAGCCTACCGCCAGTGCCATAGCACTGAAACTGCCCTACTACACATTCTCAGCAATCTCCTCCTTGCAACTGATACTGGCAAAGTCTCTCTCCTCACACTCCTTGATCTGTCTGCAGCCTTTGATACCATTGATCATGGTATTCTCCTTTCTAGACTTCATCATACTTTTGGCATCTCTGACATTGCTCTGTCTTGGTTCACTTCATACCTATCAAACAGAAAACAAACCGTTCTCATCAATGGCACTTACTCTCAACCTGCATACCTGACCTGTGGTGTTCCACAAGGATCTGTCCTTGGCCCTGTTCTT
>JAPXFY010000025.1:24299658-24312158 GCA_030674185.1 Monoplex corrugatus | reverse complement strand
GGTATCGTGTGGTGATAATCATCAAAGGAAATCCGACTCACGTGCATCGGTATAGGGGTCACCAGTGTTTTCTGACAGCAACAAACCACAGATGGGAGAACACTCCTCCACAATAATTCAAGTCTGCACTTGAGGTTAGGGCCGACACCATCGTGTTCCGGGCAGTGACAAGCCACAGATGTGCAACAATCAAAACGGGATTGCACCGGGTTGTGGGTTAATTAGCCCTTATCTAACCGCCAGAGATTAGTGTATTGTTCATTAAGGGTTTATTGCAGTCGAACAGTTCCATGTGCGTTCCACCTAAATCAAATAACAGTTATCTGGCAGACTCCCTGGCATAGTTTTGAAATGTAGAGGGGTGGGGGTGAGGGGGAGAAGGAATATGATACGCTAAGCTAACACCACCAGAATGATAGAAACATCTTAGGGCAGCGAACAGACCCCCTCCCCTTTTTTTAATATTTTTTTTTATTGCAGACTGGGATTGAACTCGAGACATCAGTTCTTGAGTTCACGGCTCGCCAAGCAGCCCGCACAGTAGGTGTGGAGCGGTGGTCTAGTGGTTACGTTGGATACGGGGTTGGAACCACGGATCAGACAGTAAGTTTTCTCCTCCCTCCATTAGACCTAAATAAGTCATGGTCTGGGTGCTAGTCTTTCGGATGAGACGTCAAACCGAAGTTCTGTATGCAGCACGTACTCAGCGCATGTTAAAGAACCCTCAGCAACGAAGCTGAAACATTTTGTTAACAAAACTGACACACACAGACACAGTCATGCACCTCCCTGCAGTCGTTAGGATTTTTTTTTTTTTTCTTTTTTCTTTTTGCAAACGTGAGATGGGTGGTGGTGGTGAAGGAAGAATAGTGGGGAAGATGGAGGGAGTGTCCTTACCTGCCTGTTAAGGTAGGGAGTGTCCACATGGTGTGTGGCAGAGTGGTGTGGCCCGCCCTGTGTGTGGTGGGCATGGGCACACAGCTAATGATGTGATTAAACGGCCAGCTGGCTGATTAACGAGCGTCAAAGGACCAGTAATGAGCTGGACTTCCTTGACCTCTGCCTTCACCATCCTCTCTCTCTCTCTCTCTCTCTCTCTCTCTCTCTCTCTCGCTCTCTTTGTTTCTCCCCCTTTCTGTCTCTCTGTCTTTCTCTCTGTCTGTCTGTCTCTCTTTCTCTTTGGCTCTCTCTTTCTCGGTCTATCTGTCTGTCTGTCTCTGTCTCATTCTCTCTCTCTCTCTCTCTCTCCCTGTGTCTCTGTTTCTCTCCCTCTTTGTCTCGCTGTCTTTCTCTCTGCTAGGGTGGTCTGTCTCTGTCTCTTTCTCTCACTGTTTCTCTCTTTGTGTCTCTGTCCGTCCGTCTGTCTTTGTCTCTGTCTCTCTGTCTCTGCATGTCTGTCTCTCTTCTGTTTGTCTGTCTGTCTCTTCTCTTTCTGTGCCATCTTGTCATCCCCACCGTGTACTGCCTCATCCACGTCGTCATAACAGGTCTTGGTACTATGGTGGAATTTGCAGTAATAATAATAATGATAATAACAGCAACAACAACAACAATAATAATGATTATAATAAAAATGATGATGATGACGATGTCATGATGATGATAATGACGCTCACGATATTGAATAGTAATTTGCTACTACTACTACTACTATTGCTATACTGTCACTCCTGCTACTGAAAACTACAAACAGTAGCAGCAGCAGCAACACACCAAACAATTATTTGTATGGCACATGCAGTCGGACAGTTGTAGCAAACACGCAAATACACTGCACTATTGTACACCACATCACAGTGGATCCATCGCTTTAATTTAACCGGGGCTTGGATGTTGCTAGTTCAGGCAGTGGTCTGGTGCAACGTGGAATTCCTCCCCTTCCTCCCTCCGTCCCTCATGTCCTTCCCCTTTCCCGGCTTGGAAAGAGCTGATGACCCTGGCAGCTTGTTGGGGTAATTTAATTTTCCGTGACAGACAGTCACATTTGTGTTGTTAGATGGAGTTAGTTCAGTTTGAGGAGGGAAGTGTATTTAGTTTTGGGTCCTTTCAGTCTGAAAGTTGCTTTAAAGTAGGCAGACTTTTTTTTTCTAAATTATGGACCTCAGTTGTATTCAAGCACACGGAATCCCCCCCCCCCCCCCCCCCCCCGTGGGCCCCCGTGGGGATGCCGGGGGATCTTTCAGTATAAATGATATCCCCACCCTCTGGAAATTCTGTGCCAGAAATTTCCTCTTTTCTGTCACACGGACCCCCCCCCCCCCCCCCACCTGGGGATGCCGGGGGATCTTTCAGTATAAATGATATCCCCACCTTCTGGAAATTCTGTGCCAAAAATTTCCTGTTTTCTGTCACTCTCTTGGTTTCTGCCTTATTCCTTTGCTTTCTGTCATTTCTTTCTATTATTTCTTGCTTTGCTGGTCCATTTACCTGTATGTATTCGATAAAGTCTTACGTATTTTCTCTTAGGATTGATAATTGGGTACATGTGTTAAGTGCATTTTTGGCTCCAGAGATATGCGAAAGCAGTAGTAGGTAATTTAGACCTTTTTTTAAAAATATGTTTTAGTATCTTTAGTTATGTTTAAATTTGTATTCGGGTTTGTTTTTTAAATCCCCATGTACGATAAATTGGACGGAGTGGTCAACGCCAGAGGCTTTTCCATAGATCATGTGCGCGAATGCATTGATATGTTACTTTATTTTCTTTTCTTTTTGTGCTGTTGAAGTATTGTATAAGTTTTGAAATGGTTATAGCCCTGGTATGGCTCTTCGCAGTCGGCTGGGCTTGAAACAACAAAAACAATGAAAGGCTCAAGGAGCATCTCCAGCTTTTCCTCTGTCAACCTCGTTGACGATCTCCTTCCATGGTGCCTTGAAAGACTGTCTTGGGCAATGTGTCATAGCGGGTGAAGTGATCAAACCATGCAGCCCGTTTCTTTGTCGTCGGAAACCGTTTACTTGGGCCCACATCTTTCATGACTTGCCAGAGGTCTTCGTTCAAAACTGTCGAATACTTTTCTTGAAGACTGTTTAGTGTTAAAGATGTGTTAGAAAGCAATTGGATGCTGTAAGAGTTTTCCTTCATGATGCTACATTTGGAAGTCTGCTCAGCTGTCGTCTTGCCAGATCTGAAGTCAGCTTATTCCTAATCGAAATTCCTCAGGCGGGCTTATTTTTTTCAGCTGTAACTTCCTTGACGTTGTATATGTTATGATTCATCTGGTTTCATTACGTTTTAAATCTCTATAAGCCTCTGCGGCTTATATGTGTAGAGTAGCAAGGACTAGCTGTAAGACAGGTCCAGTGGAACCTAATGCTACCATCTTTAAGTTATAAAGTGTTTTGTTATTTGATGCTTAACACATGGATAGCATAGCTTCATACACGTGGACAATATAAAAGTGAATTATCCACAAAATTTAAAGCTTACAAAGATTTATGAATCTGTTGTAAAACGTGCAAAAAAGCTAAACATGCTCGCATAGAGAGATTATGCATCTCTCTCTCTCTCGCTGTTCTATCTATCTATCTATCTATCTATCTATCTCTCTATCTATCTATCTATCTATCTATCTATCTATCTATCTATTCTATCTTTCTATAAATCTCTTCTCTCTCTCTCTCTCTCTCTCTCTCTCTCTCTCTCTCTCTCTCTCTCTTTTCTCTCTCTCTCTCTCTCTCTCTCCTTGTAAAATTAATTTGAAAAAAAAAAAGCGAAAAGGAAATTATATACAATAGTCAAAGAATGTTTGAAACCTGTAAAAGAAAAATGAAATCAATCGTTGATTTCAAACACCTGTAGTCTGGCCGGACAACTGTTTCTGCAGACGCTGGAATCGGTGGCCGTCACAGCATCGTCTGTTGTCCTCCTGGCCAGACTGTGACAGTGGTCAGTGGTCAGTAACCCAGCCTTGATGGTTGGTATTAATGTTCGTACTTTTCTTCAGTGCGATGATACTGTCTTCAGTGCGGAGATACTGACTATTGTGCGAAGAGATTATCTTCAGTGTAGAGATATTGACTTCAGGCTGGAGAGACTGAGTTCACTGTGGAGATACTACAGTGTGGAGGTTTGTCTTCAGTGTGGAGATACTGACTTTTGTGCGGAGAGATTATCTTCAGTGTGGAGATGCTGACTTCAGGCTGGAGAGACTGACTTCACTGTGGAGATACTGACTTCAGTGCGGAGATACTGTCTTTGGTGTGGAGATAATGACTTCAGTGTGCAGAAACTGACTTCAGTGTGGAGATACTGACGTCATTGTGGAGATTCTTATTTCAGTGTGGAGATACTGACTCAAGTATGGAGATACTATCTTTAGTGCAGAGATCTGTCGTCCAAGTGGAGAGACTGTCTTTAGAGGTGCAGACTTTAGTATAGAGATACTGACTTGAGGGTGGAGACTGACTTCAGTGTGGAGATACTGTCTTCAGTGAGGAGATACTGTTATGGCTTCAGTGTGGAGATGCTGCATTTAATGTTAAGATACTGACCAATGTGATTTGTCTTCAATGTGGAGATACTGTCTTCAGTACTGTCTTCAGTGTGGAGATACTGAAACAGTAGTTTTCAGTGAGTGGAGTGCTGGGTATTGATGTATGCCTTCAGTAATGAGAGACCTGGGAGCTGGATGTTTACATTATGTGTGTGACTGTGTGCAGGACAAAGGAAATCTTAAAAGTGCACGTTTTATGTGTGACCACAGGCCAGCATCATGATTGTGGACAATTCCCAAATGTGCATACTGAGGACTGAAGGTTGATCACACTACAGACTTTTGTTTTAGGTGAGTGTAAAATTAACATCAAAACCTGAAGTTTTATCCTTCCTGAATTTTGTTTCTTTTGAACTTTTTTGATAATACAAGATAGATGCATAACAGAAACAGCAAAGCCTAATTGCCAAAGAGAGGTGGAAAAAATTCCAAATTCCAATAATGTATAAAATATATAGATATAGATAGATAGATAGATAGATAGATATGTTTATGAAATTGCAAATCAAAAGCATGAAAAAATAATAACATACACAGACAGGTTATTGATGTTTTTATCGCGTACAGCGTTGATAGCATGTGTATTATACATATAAACACATTAGTATCTTGTATATCATTAATATACATACATAGAATACAAGCACTCACCAAGAGAGAAATCCCTGCAAGCAATCAAAGCTGCCAGGAGCAAAGTGCAGAAGACAGCAAGATGTGCCAGCGAATACTGGCAACAGCTCAATGACGACATACAGACTGCAGCAACTATTACCAACGTAAAAGGTATGTACGAGTGCATCAAGAAAGCTCTTAGCCCAACACAGAGCAGAACAGCCCTCCTCAGATCCACGAGTGGGAAAGTGATCACCGACAAAGGCAAGCAGATGGAGAGATGGGTGGAATACTACTCAGAGCTATACTCCAGGGATAACTTCGCTTCGTTGCCACCTCAGCCCTCGATGCCATCGAATCTCCGCCCATCACGGATGAGCTAGATGCTAAACCAACCCTAGAAGAAATTTGCAAGGCAATTAACAGCTTTGCCTGCGGGAAAACAGCTGGCAGTGATGACATTCCCTCGACCTCATCAAGCACTGCAAGAACACCCTCCTGATGTCCTCTGTCAGTATTAGAGAGAAGGAATAGTACCACAAGACATGAAAGATGCCAAGATCGTCACCCTCTATGAGAACAAGGGAGACAGAAGCGACTGCAACAGCTATAGGGGCATTTCCATACTGAACATCATAGGCAAACTATATGCCCAAGTCGTATTCGTGCGTCTCCAATAGCTGAGCGTATCTTCCCAGAGTCTCAGTGCGGTTTCCGATCGAAAGCTCCACACAACACTGGGATGCATCGTCCATAGGCAACGCCGACTGATGGAGACCTACTACTACATTAGTATCTTTTTTAAGAGTTCCGATTTTTTTCGGATGAGTGTATGCACGTTGTTTTGCCTACACTGTGCAGGTGGTATCTTACTGCACAGTTTGTCATCTCCATTTTCATGCTGTTTTTTTTTCATGTTTCCATAAACCAACCTCTGATATGTTTTACATGATCTTTAATCATAATAACGTGCATATTTGATAGTCTTTAATCATAATAACGTGCATATTTGATAGTCTGCATGTGTAAACAGGCGAAAAAACAAACTTAGGCACTGGCATAAACATATGTTAACCTGTGAAATGGGGAAAATCTCTACCCTTTATCCCTCAGACGGAGGTGTCTAAGTGATTGAACCCACAACCTTCCGATCGGATGTCGAACATTACCCACTTGACAAAAGCAGCTGTCAGCTGGGAGTTATGATTGATGTTTAACCACAGACCACGTGATGAATTATGCAGCATTACTGTCTGAAGACAGAACTCACTCACAATTGGAACTAGTAAGATTTTCTTCCGTGGCGATGGAACTGTGTTTTCCTTTTGATATCAGATAGAAGATTTGCTCCAAGCTAATTGTGCACTTGAATGCCAGTATAACTGTAGTGAACTTCTCCTTGATGTTTTTTGTGTTGTTTTGTTTTGTTTTTCGCTTTTTTCCCTCTCTTTTTTTTATAGGAAGATAAGGCGTTTTATATCCTCTTTGCTCTGTGTCTTGTCTTTCTGTTACTGTCTCAGTGTCTGGCAGTCTCAGTTTGTCTGTCTCTGTGTCTGTTTGTCTTACTCTGTCTCTGTCCCTAGTTGTCCATTTGTCTGTGTGTCTCTCTGTCTGTCTCTGTTTCTGTTTGTCTGTCTGACTCTGTCTCTTTGTCTCCGTCTATATCTGTCTCTGTCAGTGTTTACGTCTGTGTTTATGTCCGTCTGTGTCAATAACTATTTGTCTATCTGCCAGTGTGTATCTATTTGTCTTTGGCTGCTTGTCTATCGTTCTGTGTATCAATCTCTCTGTCTTTCTATATGTGTGGTGTCGGAGACGTGGGGAGGTGGTACTTTGGATTGGATTGGATTTTCTTTTTTGAGTATGTGTTTATGTTTGCTTACCTGTAGCAGTAGATTTTTTTCACAGAATCTTGCCGGGGACAACTCTTTTGTATAATGTGTGTTAATTCACCCGCTGTACATGGGACCTTGGTTTATCATCTTCCCCAAAAGATCAGCGCCCAGACTGCCAGTTAGATCTGCCAGAAGGACGAGGATGGAGAGTATGAAGGGGGGGGGGGGAGATGAATCCGTCTCCAATCCATGATTCGAATATGGGTTTCTTACATCTTAGGTGGGTGCTTTAACCACTAGACCATAGAGTCCAGTACAGAGTGGATGGACATGAACCCTGCATATTACATGGAGCTTGTATGGGACTTCGCTATGGCAGGAAGGTCTGTTCTATTATAGTGACTTTTCAGTCACTTTGAGCCAGTGTTGAAACATTTTATACTGATATGTACACTTGTGTCATTGTAAGCCAGTGTGGAAACATTAATAGTGATATGTACACTTGTGTCACTGTAAGCCAGTGTGGAAACATTCATAGTGATATGTACACTTGAGTCATTGTAAGCCAGTGTGGAAACATTGATAGTGATGTGTACACTTGTGTCATTGTGAGCCAGTGTGGAAGCATTAATAGTGATATGTACACTTGTGTCACTGTAAGCCAGTGTGGTAACATTTCATACTGATATGTACACTTGTGTCACTGTAAGCCAGTGTGGTAACATTTCATTCTGATATGTACATTTGTGTCACTGTAAGCCAGTGTGGTAACATTTCATACTGATATGTACACTTGTGTCACTGTAAGCCAGTGTGGTAACATTTCATAGTGATATGTACACTCGTGTCATTGTAAGCCAGTGTGGAAACATTCATAGTGATATGTACACTTGTGTCACTGTAAGCCAGTGTGGTAACATTCAAAGTGATGTGTACACTTGTGTTACTGTAAGCCAGTGTGGTAACATTCAAAGTGATATGTACACTTGTGTCACTGTAAGCCAGTGTGGAAACATTCATAGTGATGTGTACACTTTGTCATTGCTAGCCATTGTGGTAACATTCAAATTGATAATATCACATATTATGTACACTTGTGTCATTGTAAGCCAGTGTGGAAACATTCATGGTGATTCATACACTTGAGTCACTGTAAGCCAGTGTGGAAGCATCCATACTGATATGTACACTTGTGTCACTGTAAGCCAGTGTGGTAACATTCATAGTGATGTGTACACTTGGGTCTTTGTAAGCCAGTGTGGAAACATTCATTGTGATATGTACACTTGTGTCACTGTAAGCCAGTGTGGAAACATTCATAGTGATATGAAACTTGGGTCTTTGTAAGCCAGTGTGGTAACATTTCATACTGATATGTACACTTGTGTCACTGTAAGCCAGTGTGGTAATATTTCATAGTGATATGTACACTCGAGTCATTGTAAGCCATTGTGGAAACATTCATAATGATATGTACACTTGAGTCATTTTAAGTCAGTGTGGAAACATTCATAGTGATTCATACACTTGAGTCATTGTAAGTCAGTGTGGAAACATTCATATGTGTCACTGTCATGTGTCAGTCAGTGTGGTAACATTCATAGTGATTTTTTTGTGGAGCTTTTTCCTGTCCTTACTTTTGTGCCACCTCTGTTGCGTGCACCCCACGCCCCTCTTTCCAGTAGCTCCTCAGCACATCATCGAACCCAAGTTCACCCATTTGGAAGCCGCTTAAGTGTCCATCCTTATTCATCTCAATTGACCTCCCTAAGAACTCTCATAGAGAGGTCAATTGAGATGAATAAGGATTTGTATTTATGCTTTGTTGACTATACCAAGACTTTCGATCGGGTACGACATGAAGAATTGATCAACCAACTGGAGAGACTCAATGTTGATGGAAAAGATCTATGAATAATCAGAAATATGTACTGGGAACAAACAGCTGCAATGAGAATAGAAAACAATGTAAGCTCTTTCCAAAACATCAAAAGAGGAGTCAGACAGGGTTGTGTTTTGTCACCAGATGTGTTTTCACTTTACAGGGGTTGGAATTAAACAGCAGGAAGACTGAAGTCATGGTGATCAGTAAAAAACATGAAATCCCCTCATGCAAAATAACAACAAATGGCACAGCCTTGACACAGGTTAATAAGTTCAAATACCTGGGGACGGTCATTTCATCAGACGGCAGATGCACATCGGAAATAGCCGACAGAATAGGCCAAGCCAAAACAGCATTCAAGAAGATGACAAGCATTCTTACCAACAAAAGCCTATCAATTAACATCAGAAAGAGAGTCCTTGAATGTTATGTAGAACCAATACTGTTGTACGGATGCGAGGCGTGGACAGTCAGCAAGCAAAGCCAGAGCAAGATTGAGGCAGCCGAGATGTGGTTTCTGAGAAGAATGTTGAGAGTTCCATGGACAGCAAAGAAAACAAACGAGACAGTCTTGATGGAGGCAGACACAAGTAGGTCACTCATAAGGAAGATTAGGAAAAGACAGGCAACATTTATAGGCCATTTTATGAGGAAGGGGGATTTGGAGCACCTGGTCACAACGGGAAAGCTGGAGGGAAAGACAGCACCAGGTAGACCCAGGGAGAGAATGCTGGACGGACTTGCAGAGTGGCTGGGGACGAGGAGGGTTGGAGAGATGCTAGGGGCATCGAGAGATAGAGATAGATGGAAGTCCATGGTCGCCAACGCCATGCGGCAAGGCACCTGATGATGATGATGCTGATGATGATTAGTGCCCATGTGCACGACAAGATATGGAAGTTGCTTATATGCAAGACAAGATATGGAAGTTGCTTATATGCACACAAGATATGGAAGTTGCTTATATTCAAGACAAGATACGGAAGTTGCTTATATGCACGACAAGATATGGAAGTTGCTTATATGCACGACAAGATATGGAAGTTGCTTATGTGCACAAGATATGGAAGTTACTTATGTGCGCGACAAGACATGGAAGTTGCCCGTATGCACGACAAGATATGGAAGTTGCCCGTATGCACGACAAGACATGGAAGTTGCCCGTATGCACGACAAGACATGGAAGTTGCCCGTATGCACGACAAGATGTGGAAGTTGCCTATGTGCACGACAAGATACTGAAGATCCCTGTGTGCTAAAATCCATGCCGATGGGAAATAAATATTCATTTGATTTCATTCCTCTGCGTACGTATGTGCAGAGCTCAGGCGACGTTCCAGTCGTTTGTTATATCATGAGATATCGGAAAGGGCCAAACTGCCGGCATTTGAGCTCTGTTAACCCCGGCCACTGTTTCCAACCGTCAGACGATCATGTCAGCAAATTTCATCTTGCCACACGGCTGGCCTGGTCGATATAACGTCCCCTTGGGAAGCGAGAGATCGGGTTCAGTCCCTGGTCGATGCAGGCATGTTTGTGGGCTCGGTAGATAATCTTTGAGATGAGACGATAAAAGGAGATCTGGTGGCTGATAGGCGTAGAGCTCATGTAAAGAACGGCTGGCGTGGAAAGACAGGCTGCTGATGAAATTGTGTTTAAAATGGTGACATGTCTTCCCTTGGGAGAGTGGGGCAGGGGGAAGTAATGGAGGCAGCCCGTAGTTCACACCCACATTTGGTT
Organism: Monoplex corrugatus; assembly: GCA_030674185.1. Taxonomy (NCBI): domain Eukaryota; kingdom Metazoa; phylum Mollusca; class Gastropoda; order Littorinimorpha; family Ranellidae; genus Monoplex; species Monoplex corrugatus. Next base: position 24,301,590 of record JAPXFY010000025.1, on the reverse strand, counting down.
TGTGACCAAACAGTACAACGCAGTTCAATACAATGCAAGATGATAACATGCAGTAGAATGCGAATCAGTACGATACTATGCAATATAACATCATCAGTACAGTACAGTACAGTACAGTACAGTACAGTACAGTACAGTGCAATACAATACAATACAATAAATACAATACAATACAATACAGTACAGTACAATACAATACAGTAAAGTACAGTACAATACAATACAACACAACACATACAATAATATACAACAATACAATACAACAGCACAGCAGAGCACAACACAACACACCAACACAATAGGATGTGATATGAGATGATATCAAACAGTATGACACGATACGACACAGTTCAGTCTAATCCAATCCAACTAAATCCAGTACAGTTCAGCCCATCCCAACCCAACATGAAACGACACAACACAACACAGAACAGCACAACATAACACCATGCAACAAAGCACCACACCACACCACACCACACTATACCACACCACACCACACCACATCATAGTTCGATGTGTGAATTTGTCTATCCCATACTGACATATTGCATTGTGTGTATTCATTGATTTTTGTCTTGCCAACCGTCTCTGTGACCAAGTTACTTTCTCCTCCCTATTTCTGAAAACCTTCCTTATCTCAACACACGCAACGCCGCTCTCTTCCTGAAAATGAATTGAACAAAGAATGGTCACGCCACGCTAAAAGTCTCCCTTAGTATAAATAACGTTCTAGCTGTCGTAAAAAAAAAAAAAAAAAAAAAATCCACATGATACATCTCAGACTCACTTTTGACGTTGACGAAAGCTTCAGTGAGATCCAGCTTGACGGACGTGATGTCTGAGCAGTGGTAAATCTGTCACCTGTCACAACATTGACAACAGAATGTAAATGCCGAGATTTAAAAAAAATTTTGTTGGTGTAATTATGATTTGCAAAAAGTATTCTAACACACACACACACACACACACACACACACACACACACACACACACACACACACACACACACACACACACACACACACACACACACACACACACACACATTCCGCGCCAGCTGACTTACCAGCGCAACAAATTTCTCGAAGGATTCGGAATATTGCAGCACGTCTTTCTTTCACGAAGGAAAGAAAGCATGATCTTATATTAGCATTATTCAAACTCCATCGGTTATCAATCAGATATCGCTGCCAGTTTGATGGATTTTTTTTAATCATCCTACCTTTCAGATCTCCTCTGCGCTTATAAAATGTCACTTGGTGATTTAAAGGAGGTGACACACGAGCCGTTTCGTCTGTACGGTCGAGGAGAACAGAACCTTTTGAACCTGTGCGGTCAGCTCTGTTAGTGTGGTACGGACTGACTGCTGCAAGATCCTTTTGAAATGGATGCGAGATGAAGGTCACTGCAAATTTCGCTGTTTCGCTTATCAGGCGATGGAAGTATAGTGAAGACAGCGCGTAATTTGCCATCTTCCGATAATGTTTATTTTGGTAAATTTTGCTTTGGCTGTTCCAAAGAACATCATTGACTTGATACAACTCTGAATCGGCGAGTTTCAAGGCTTTACTGGAAGACGCCGTTCGCAAAATGGGTATGGTATGGCTCAATGCTGAGCGTTGATAGGCCGGAGGATACAAGCCGTACGTTTAGAATAGATCACAGTTTAGTTTGGAATAGATCACAATTTAGTTCGGAATAGATCACATTTAAGTCTGAACGGTCGGGTTGAACCCGATGCCTGGGGCCGTGTGAGACGTACGTTTACTGTGACAGACGATCGGGTCATTTCACCTTGCCCTCTCGAAGCGTATCCATGGTCGAAACGGCTCGTAAGTCAGTACGATAACATTTTGTTTGGTACATTTGATTTTGATTATGGCTTGCCCATGTTTTTTCCATTTGAGAGAGCAACAGCGTTGCAGGGAG
>JAPXFY010000025.1:24284658-24289658 GCA_030674185.1 Monoplex corrugatus | reverse complement strand
TTATACCGAAAGAGCCCCTGGAACTCCCAACGTGGGGAGGTGGGGACATTGGACTGAAGTAGTACAAATAAATGGGGAGACAAACCATTGTGGAAGAAGTGGGGGGGGGGGAGAGGGAACTAAGCCATTAAATCAAATAAGATTGAAGTCGTAAACAACACACACACATAAGCACACGCACGTGCGCGCACGCACACATGCACGCGCACACACGCGCACGCACGCACACATGCACACGCACGCATGCGCGCACACACACATATATACACACACGTACGCACACGCACGTGCGCACACGCACACACACACACTCACACGCATGCACGCATACACACGCACACACACGCACGCGCTCACACACGCTCACACTCACACACGCACGCTCGTACGCATGCACACACATACGCACATACGTACACACATGTACACGTGCTCTCTCTCTTACACACAGACACACACACAGACACAGACACACACACAGACACAACCATACACACACACACACACACACACACACACACACACACACACACACACACACACACACACACGCACACACACACTTGGATACTGTTTTCCGTCATACTAACCAAGTAAAGTCTATGTCAATGTCCCACTGGCAGTGTATTCCATTCAAGCCAAGCGCTAGTCGCGCTGTAGGGCACAGGACAGCATGCCCAGTATTGTTAGCAATAACAGCGTTCGTCTGGTTCTTCCTGTTGTACAGACACGACTGAGCTTGAAGCAGTCAGTGGCCCTGTCACCTCGCCGGATTGAAGTACCATATTCTCATCATCATCATCATCATCTATCATCATCATCATCATCATCACCACCACCACCACCACCACCACCACCACCGCCATCATCATCATCATCATCATCATCGTATGGTGTATGTTTTGAAACGGTTGTAGCTCTGACATGGCTCTACGCAGTTGGCTGGGCTTTAAACAAAAATAACTATAAGTATTATCTTCATCATCATCATCATCGTCATCATCATGATCGTCGTCATCGTCATCGTCGTTGTCATCATCATCTTCATCATCATCATCATCATCATCATGTGCCTTGCCCCATAGCGTTGGCGATCATGGCCTTCAGTACGCATCTATCTTTTGTGGCTGCAAGTATATCCCCTACCCTTTCTGCCCCCATCCACTCTGCAAAACTGTCAAATGTTTCCTTTCTGGGTCTACTTGGTGTTCTGTTTCCCTCTAGCTTTCCTGTTGTGACTAAATGCTCAGCTCAAATTTCTCTTGCCTCATAAAATGTCCTATGAATGTTGCTTGTCTTGTCCTAATCTTCTTCCTTAATGTTCTTTTTGTGTTTGCTTCTTTCAAGACTGTCTCTTTTGTGTTCTTTGCTGTCCATGAACTCTTAACAATAACATTCTAATAATAAAACTGATTTCAGCTGCCTCAGTTTTGTTCTGACTTTGCGTGTTGATTGTCCAGGCTTCGCATCCGTACAACAACAACAATAATGACAATAGTAATGATGATAATAATAATAACAATAATAATATAATAATAATAATAATAATAATAATAATAATGATGATGATGATGATGACGATAGTAATAATAATGATAAATAGGAATAGTAATGATAATGATGATGATGATGATAACATTGATAAATGCTACTACTGCTGCTACTACTTCTACTACTATGATAAATACTACTACTGCTGCTGCTGATGCTGCTACTACTACTACTGCTGCTACTAGTACTACTACTACTAACAACAACAGTTGTAATGATAACAACAACAGTAATAAAAAGAAAAATAACAACAGTGATAGGGGCTAAATCTTGCTGTAAAAATAGATCAAAGCGCAAACTCGCGTCGTTCACTCCGTCACTCAAAGTGACAGAAACGACTAGGGGAACAGAGTAAGCCTACATACATACTGGGAGGGGAGGGACAGGAGGGGAGTGGGATGAAGAGGTAGGCGGTGGGCGAATGAAAGGGGAAATCACTGCTGAAGAGATACGTCTTCAAGTTCAGACTTGAAAGAGAAAAAAGACTTGTGGTTATCGAAGAGACAGGGGGCAGGGGTGGTGGGTGTATGGATGGATCAGACAGAAAACGAACGGCGACCGACCATGGAACATCTGTATCGAGGCGGTTGTAAACAAGTAGCATCAGACGCAGAAGGGAGAGGTCGGGCAGAGGGCGTGCGAGTTCAGTTTTCGGGGGTGGACGTAGAGATAATTGGGAATTGTGGACCCGACCCTCCGACGGGATACGGTTTTCAGCCGGCTGCCTGCCTGCCTTCTGGTAAATAGATCAAAATTTGATGTCTCGAGTTCCGTCCCAGCACACATAAAAACTGGCCTGCTCGCATGTCCGTCTTCGTTCTCCAGACATTCTAATGGTGTCAGGTTTGTGTTTCAGTGGGTTTAGCCCACTATTCCTCCACAGACCGAATTGAAGATCTAGCTAGCTAGCGCATAGGGCTATGCAAAACAGGATCAAGGAATCTAGAAGATACAGACGGCAGATTGGATCGAGCCCATATGTAATTGTCTGAGTGCGATGAACCTCCCTTGAGGAAACGCTATCCCTTTGACCCCTGCACCCTATCCACCAATTGCAAAAACTTGACTCCCTCACCCAGCAGGAAGCTGGTAGATAGGGTCAGGGAGTCAAAAGGTTAACATTTTGCTTTGCTAGCATGGTTGACAATGCAGGATGCTGGTGGACAGGGTGCGGGAGTCAAAGGGTTAGCTAAACTCTAAAGACTACCAGAAAGACGAGATCAGGCGTTCTTCCCCCGTACACACCCGTCCCCCCCCCCCCCCTTCAGCAGAGACACGTGCACAGATACTCTCTGTAATACACCTACACCACATTTTTGAAGATCGTGATCCATTTGAAGGTTGGTCATGGGAATGATCATTTCCAACTAAGAATTCAAGCACGTGGTCTGCGTTTTTATCTTATTCATTATTCATACACTTTTTATGTGAACATTTTTAATGAGCAATAAGAGCACATGAAAATTACACTTTAAAACCATTTACGATTACAAAGACGTTTTGCACGATAGAAGGAATAGAGGAAGATTTCAGAGTGATATAATCAGCATAGAGCGATAGAGAAAGATTTCAAAATGATATAATCAGCATAGAGCCACAGAGGAAGATTTCAGAGTAATATAATCAGCATAGAGCAATGGAGGAAAATTTCAGTGATATAATCAGCACAGAGCCATAGAGGAAAATTTCAGTGATATAATCAGCATAGAGCCATAGAGGAAGATTTCAGACTGATGTAATCAGCATAGAGCCATAGAGGAAGATTTCAGATTGATATAATCAGCATAGAGCAATAGAGGAGGGGTTCAGAGTGATATAATCCACATAGAGTAATCATAAGAATAGTCATGATGAGGACAAAGAATAAAATCAAAAGAGAAATAGCAGAAGAACAGTGTGGATTTGTGGAAGGGATAGGAACTATTAATGCCATATACATGTACACCCTAAGAACTATCATAGAGAGGTCAATCGAGATGAATGATTTATATGTATGCTTTGTTGATTATATCAAGGCTTTCGATCGGGTAAGACGTAAAGAATTGATCAACCAACTAGAAAGACTCAATATTGATGGAAAAGACCTACGAATAATCAGAAATATGTATTGGGAACAAACAGCTGCAATGAGAATAGAAAACGATATAAGCTCTTTCCAAAACATCAAAAGAGGAGTCAAACAAGGTTGTGTTTTGTCACCAGGTCTGTTTCACTTTACAGCGAAAACGTCATGAGAAACCTTGAGGAAGACCCTGGATTAAAGGTTGGCGGAAAAATGATAAACAACATTCGATACGCAGATGACACCGTGCTTATTGCAGAAAATGAAAGGGACCTACATAACCTTGTGAATATACTAGAATTAGAAAGCAAAGATAAGGGGTTGGAACTAAACGGCAGGAAGACTGAAGTCATGGTGATCAGTGAAAAAAAATGGAATCCCCTCATGCAAAATACAGCAAACGGCACAACCTTGAGACAGGTTGATAAGTTTAAATACTTGGGAACGATACATTTCACCAGATGGCAGATGCACATCAGAAATAGCCAGCAGAATTGGCCAAGCCAAAACAGCATTCAAGAAGATGACAAGCATTCTTACCAACAGATGCCTATCAATTCACACCAGGAAGAGAATTTTTGAATGTCATATAGAACCAATGCTTTTATACGGTTGTGAGGCGTGGACAGTCAACAAGCAAAGCCAGAACAAGATTGAGGCAGCCGAGATGTGGTTTCTAAGAAAAATGTTGAGAGTTCCGTGGACAGCAAGGAAAGCAAACGAGACAGTCTTGATGAAGGCAGACACAAGAAGATCATTGATAAGGAAGACAGGCAACATTTATAGGCCATTTTATGAGGAAAGGGGAATTGGAGCACCTGATCACAACGGGAAAGCTGGAGGGAAAGAGAGCAGCAGGTAGATCCAGGAAGAAGATATTGGACGGACTTGCAGAGTGGCTGAAGACAAAGAGGGTGGAAGAGGTGCTTGAGGCAACGAGAGATAGAAACAGATGGAAGGCCATGATCGCCAACGCCATTTGGCAAGGCACCTGATGATGATAATGATGATGAGAGCAACAGAGGAAGATTTCAGAATAATGTAATTAGCATTCTTAACACCCCAGGCAGAAACCACAACTTTGGTGAGGGCTTGAAAAATGAACCATCATTCTGTTCTGTTCATTTATGATCTTTAATTGTTTATATGGATACTATTTCATTGTTGCCGCTGTTGTTTTTCGTGAATGCCCATGATCCAAATGCTACAATCCGAATTTGCTGTGAATATATGAATCTCATTGACAAGGGAAGACCTTTGGGAAAAAAAACGAAATCATAGCAGACCTCAGTAGAAATGCAAATGAATGAGGAGATGGCTAAGCCTATATCACCAGACGCGAACATGAGCTGAAAGGAAGGGAGAGGAGGAGGATGTGCAGCAAAGG
>JAPXFY010000025.1:24254658-24282158 GCA_030674185.1 Monoplex corrugatus | reverse complement strand
GGGCATGGCATGCAACTAGGCAGGCACACAGTAGCATCACACAGCAGAAGGCGTTGTGGTCAGCTTAGCTAGTCAGTCATAGCACTAGATTCATCTATGCATAAGTAGCAAGGACACTGGTCAGTTTACACCTGTCTGAAAACAAAGCAGAAAACACTGTAGTCAGCTTAGCCAGTCAGTCGTAGGACTAAGGCCATCTGTACACAACTAGCAAGGACATCGGTCAGTTTGCACCTGTCTGGACAAAGTGATTAATTTAACTGGTCAGTCAGGTACGTGTCCAGTTACTGAACCATTTACACATAACTGTGACCAGTTGGATTCAGCCAAATAGGAATTCAATCCAAGGATGGAGATGCTGTCTTGAGAACGTGAAAGCAAAAGCGACAGGAACATGCATGGCTTTGTGGAACAGATCCAGTCATTACAGACTGCAGGCAACAGCACTCAGTCAAAAGATAATAATTAAGCGTTATACTGGAGCTCATTTATCCCTGGAAAGGAAACATGAAACACTGACACCACCAGTATGAAGACAGCGTCAAGATGGACAGCGAGCAAACTAACTTTGGTCTTTCAGAGTAGGTATGAACTCGACATGAAATCCTGAGATAGTGAATGTCTTCGGTTGTATAAAGACTAGTCATGTCGCATGGGTTTTTAGTATGAATACAGAACAGGACAGCCATCTGTGTGACCAGTTACACTTTGTGCAACTGAACACGTCAGTTATTGATATGAGTACAGAACAGGACAGTCATTTGTGTGACCAGTTACACTTTGTGTCGTCAGTTACTGATATGAGTACAAAATAGGACAGCCATTATAGTGACAAGTTACACTTTGTGTTAGTGAACATGATGTTAACCCTTTGACTCTGGCACCCTATCTACCAACTGCAAAAACTTGACCCTTGGATTCCCTCACCCTATCCACCAGCTTCCTGTGGGTTAATGTTTTGCTTTTCTAGCATGGTTGGCAATGCAGAATGCTGGTGGACGGGCGCGGGATCTAACTTGTTAAACAAAACAAAACAAATTGCTATCATTCTGAAAGCAGCTGTTTCACCAATCAAGACGGCAAGGGGTAAATACTCAAAAGTCAGATCAACAATCGGAGATCAAACTCCCACTGTCTGCTGCCTACATTGGTGCCCACGTGTTCAGGCTTGGTCCTGATATTTACTCTGGTGATGCTGGCTGCTGGGTCCTGACCGCTGGTGTCCTCCTTCTCAAGTACAAGTGGGGGATCCTGATGAAGTCAGCAGTATGGAAAACTCCAAGTGATTGGTGTTTGGTCGGAATACTAATGACGACCTCTTCCAGGAATCGCCATTCCCTTGACATCGTTGTTTGAGTGTTTGTGGAGAAGGAAGGAGTAATTACTGGGATGTGTGTAGAGAAAAGAGAGAGAAGACTTACTGGGGTATGACTGGTGGGTCGGGATGAGGATGGGGATGGGGGGGGGGGGGCTGCTTTTTTTTTAGATACTGGAAAAAGGATGAGGGACTGTAAAGTCATTCCTTGATAACAAAGTTGTTAAATTTGAGGGGTGGAGATTTAAATTCTTGTGGCTTATGGCCAGCGTAGCACACGCATTTCACTATGTAACAGACGGGATGGAAGAGGACGAAGGTGAGGGTGAGTGTAGGGTTTTTTGGGCTTGTCTTGTATAACTAGGGGAGGAGAGAGATGGTGGTGTGGCGGCCGGGAAGGGAGGGGGGTGTTGAGAGGAAGGCAGAGGTTGTCAGAGAGAGTGGGTTGTCTAGGACTTGGAAAACAGCGTATGTATTCCTCAGTCCCTTGAGCTGACTGGATTTATTGGATGCTGAAGGAGGAGACGGGGAAGGGAGGGGAGGGAGGGAGGGGAGCCAGAGAGAGGGAGAGATAGATAGATAGAGAGAGAGAGAGAGAATGGTGGTGGTGTATTCAAAATGCGTTTTCAGGAAAAGTGTGGTGCTGATATCTCATTCCCAGTCAGAAGTGGTGTGAAGACTAATAGTCCTTGTCTTCCCTGTACCCGGCGATGTCTGTGTCTGTGTCTGTGTGTGTCAGTGTGTGAGTGTGTGTGCGCGCACACACGCACGCGCTTCCTGTCATCTGGGAAATCTTTCTGATCTCTTGTGAACTTGAATACCTGACAATTTGCTTTAATGGAATGACGTCAGTCAGTCTGGTCACACTTTATACTGGGCACTTTGTTTAGTGGAATGACGTCATTCACTCTACGCTATCTACTTGGCTGTGTGCTTTAATGGAATGACGTCATTCAGTCTGGTTACGCTTTACATTTGGCACTTTGCTTTAACGGAGTGACGTCATTCAGCTTGGTTGCACATTATACTTGGCATTTTGCTTTAATGGAATGACTTCATTCAGTCTGGTTACACTTTATGTTTGACACTTTGCTTTAGTGGAATGGCGTCATTCAGTCTGGTTACGCTTTATACTTGGCACCTTGCATTGATGGAATAACGTCATGGAATAACGTCAGTCTGGTTATGCTTTACATTCGGCACTTTGCTTTAATGGAATGATGTCATTCAGTCTGGTTACACTTCAAACTTGGCACTTTGCGTTAGTGGAATGGCGTTATTCAATCTGGTTACGCTTTATACTTGGCACCTTGCGTTAATGGAATAACGTCATTCAGTCTGGTTATGCTTTACACTCGGCACTTTGCTTTAATGGAATGACGCCATTCAGTCTGGTTACACGTCATACTTGGCACTTTGCTTTAATGGAATAACGTCATTCAGTCTGGTTACACTTTATACTTGACACTGTGCTTTAACGGAGTGACGTCATTCAGCCTGGTTGCATATTATACTTGGCACTTTGCCTTAATGGAATGACGTCATTCAGTCTGGTTACACTTTATACTTGGCACTTTGCTTTAGTGGAATGGCGTCATTCATCTGGTTACGCTTTACATTCGGCACTTTGCTTTAATTGAATAACGTCATTCAGTCTGGTTACATTTTATACTTGGCACTTTGCTTTAATGGAATGTCGTCATTCAGTCTGGGCAACTGAAAGTTGTTGTTGTTGTTGTTGTTGTTGTGTGTGTATTTGTATGTGAATTTGTGTGTGTGTGTGTTGTGGTTGTATGTCTGTGCGTATGCATTTGTATGCTATTAAAGATGTGGATCAGCAAAGATGCTCTTCGTTTACCATTAGCGAAGACGTCTGTCTGTACCAATCCCTGTGTCTCTCCTTTGCGAGGGTTCCAGTGGGAGGTCAGGCCTGGCTTGACCCTGATGTGGATGGAAGTGATCAGAAATGGAAACCAGCTTCAGTAATCATGTCTGTGTAATGTAGGGATGGCTTTCAAGCCAGTGTTTGTCCAAAACGGCATTGATCGGAGAGTCCAGAGCCTTGGTTTGATGAGTGCTGTTAATGTCAGTACTCCTGCTACTACTACTACTGCTGTTACTACTACTACTACTTAAACAACTATTACTGCTTCTAGTACTATTAGTGATCATTCTAATAATAACGATAATAATAACAATAACAATAATCTTGGTGATACTACTACTACTATTGATGATGATGATGATGATGATGATGATGATAGAGAAGGAGAAGAAAAAGAAAAAGAAGAATGATGATGATGATAATAATAACAACAATAATAATGATGATGATGATGATGATGATGATGATGATGATGATGATGATGATGATGATGATGATGATGATGATAATAATAATAATATAATAATAATAAATAATAAACAAAAAAATAATAACAATAACAACAATAACATACTACTACTACTACTACCACTACTACAACTGCTTCTGCTGCTGCTTCTACTACTACTACTAGAACATGTAATAATAGTAATAGTAAAAAGAATAATGACAAATTCTCTTCATATGTCAATTGATAAATAAATGAATGAATAAATAAATAAATATATGAATGAACAAATTGTTCAAAAACAAAACAACAACAAGAACAAAACTCATAGCTCTATACCTTTCTCTCTCTTTCTCTCTTTTTCTCTTTCTCTTCTCTCTCTCACAGACACACACAAACAACACACACACACACACACACACACACACACACACACACACATATACACACTCACACAGACACACCACACACACACACACACACACACACACACACACACACACACACACAAAATAACAGGCACAGACATACAGACATACATGTACATATCCGTCGTATCTGTCCAAGGTGTCAATTGACCCATAAGATCAATACACTTAACGTTGATTTGACCACTGATGGATTGTCAATGCATTGATCTTAAGGGTGAATTGACCACTGGTGGATCTTCCGTGTATTGATGTTGATCTCAAGGGTGAATTTGCCATTGGTTGATCATCAGTGCAGTGGTCTTAAGGGTGAATTGACCATTGGTTGATCATCAGTGCAATAATCTTAAGGACGAACTGACCACTGGTTGATCATCAGTGTATTGATCTTAAGGGTGAATTGATTACTGGTTGATCATCAGTGTATTGATCTTAAGGGTGAATTGACCACTGGTGGATCATCAGTACAGTCATCTTAAGGGTGAATTGACCACAGGTTGATCACCAGTGTAGTGATCATAAGGATGAATTGACCACTGGTGGATCTTCCGTGTATTGATATTGATCTCAAGGGGGGTGAATTGACCATTGGTAGATCGTCAGTGTATTGATCTTAAGGGTGAATTGACCACTGGTGGATCTTCCGTGTATTGATATTGATCTAAAGGGTGAATTGACCATTGGTAGATCGTCAGTAATGATCCTAAGGGTGATTTGATCAATGATCGGTCATCAGTGTTTCATCTTAAGGGTGAATTGACCACATGTGAGTCATCAGTGTATTGATCTTAAGGGTGAATTGATCAATGGATGGTCGTCAGTGTATTATTGAACTGTCTCCAGGTTTATGCACTACTGACCTAAAGAAAGGCCAAACGGACAATTATTCACGGATTCAATACCCGCCTTTTTCCAAGAATACTTGTCACATTTGTGACAATTTGAGCTTGAAAACAGACTGTACTTATTCAGATGTATGTATTTATGTGCCTTCTGTGGCGACTGGCGTCTGACATCTGCAATGCTGGCTGTCAAGGATTGCATATCATTTGTATCACATTCGCCGTCAGTGAAAATCACTTATTATTAAGTGAGAGTCGTTCTTGACCCCCCAGCGCTATGGTCACAATGACCCAAAATATTACTACGACACCAGCAAGATTGTACAGCTGTTGTTACCATGATAATGATGATGATGATGATGATGATGATGATGATGATGATGATGATGATGATGATGATGATGATGATGATGATCATCATCATCATCATCATCATCATCATCATCATCATCACATCATCATCATCATCATCATCGTCGTCGTTATTATTATTGTTGTTGTTGTCGCTGTTGTTGTTGTTGTTTGTTCTTGTTGTTGCTATTGTGATTATGATGATTGTGATTATTATTGCTACTTTTTACCACCACCACCACCACCACCACCATTACTACTACTACTATTACTAATACTACTACTACTACTACTACTATTACTACTGCTGCTGCTGCTGCTGTTGCTGTTGCTACTTCTACTACTGTTACTACTATTACGACGACGACGACGAGATTTCTACTACTAGTATTACTGCTGCTGTTGCTGTTATTATTATTCTTTTAATGTTATGATTTTCATTCTTATTATCGTTGTCACCGTTATGATTATCATTATCGTAAATCGTTCTCAGAGTTTTGACACATAATGCATTACAGACAATCAGATATTTATCAGGACATAGATCTAGAGAACTCAAGCTGTAAGGTGAGCTGACCACATGCCATTGTGTCGTTGTACAGTCTGCATCTTTGGTGGGTGTGCATGCTGGGTGCTTTCTTGTTTCCATAAGCCAGCCAGAGACATTTACCCCATTGGGGAGTCTTTCAATGTAAATAGTATCCCCATATTCTAAAAATTCTGTGCTAGAAATGTCCTCTTTTATGTCACTGTCTTTGTTTCTGTCTCTCTTCTTTGCTTTCTGTCATGTCTTCCTATCATTTTCTGCACTGCTGGTTCATTCACATGTTCTGTAAAGCTTTACATACTTTCTCTAAGGATTGATAACTTTGTACATGTAAAATAAGTGCATTTTTGGCTGTAAGAAATAGTGATGTGTAGAAGCATTTTTAGGTAATTAAAGCCCAGCTTTACATACGTTTTAGTGTCCGTAGTTATGTTGACATTGGTATTCAGTTTTTTTTTTAATCCCCGGGTGATGAATCGGACGGAGTGGTCAACGCCAGGGGCGTATCCTTAGATTATGTTCACGAATGCACTGATATGTGTATTTAAGTTTCTTTTCCAGGTGTGTGTGTGTGTGTGTGTGTGTGTGTGTGTGTGTGTGTGTGTGTGTGTGTTGTGTGTGTGTGTGTGTGTGTTGTGTGTGTTGTGTGTGTGTGTGTGTGTGCGCGTGTTTTAGTGAGATATGTTTTGCGATGGTTATAACCCTGACATGCTGTGCGCAGACGGCTGGGTTTTGAACGAAATAATAAAAACAAGAAACCACTGACACGACGTGCAAGATCTTTAGCATGCTTATTTGATATTCTACATGCGTATACTTACGAAGGAGGTTTAGTCACTGGCAGGTTTGCGCACATGTTCAACTGGGAGATGGAAAAAGTATCCACCATTTACCCACCAGACAGACGTGTCTAGCTGGATCGAACCCAGGATCGTCCGATTGGAAATCTGATGTTTACCATTGTTTGCACGAACAGATAGACATATTATTATTACTGTTGTTCTTCTTCTTCTTCTTGTTTTGTAGCTGTTGTTGTTGTTGTTGTTGTTATCATCATCAAACCTAGAACCTTCTGACCTTGAAGTCTGACACTAACCACTGTGCGCGTACAGATAGATATTATCATTATTATTATCATTTATTTATTTATTATTCATTCATTTATTTATTTCATCATCGTCGTCGTCGTCATCATGATGATGATGATGATGATGATCATTATCATCATCAACCCCAATATCTTCTGACCTGGAATTCTGACGTTTACACTCATGGTCAATCTCAAGACGAAAGGAGTGATGTCATGGGACAATTTTGATATCAAGTGTGTAGAACTAGAAGGGTATGTGCGCACACATACATCACATTATCACCTAAGCTTCGGTGGCAGATTCTTATTTTCCTTGCACTTTCTAATGTATTGAGACTTGACTGTTGATCCAAGATATGTTCTTGCATGTACACACATATCTACTCACATGGAGAGAGAGAGAGAGAGAGAGAGAGAGAGAGAGAGAGAGAGAGAGAGAGAGTGTGTGTGTGTGTGTGTGAGAAAGAGAGAGAGAGCGGGAGTGTGTGTGTGTGTGTGTGTGTGCGTGTGTGTGTGAGAGAGAGAGAGAGAGAGGCTTTCATGTATAATTGTAACTTCATGAAGTCCCTATTTTGTGATCAAACAGGTCTATGTGTACACACAAGACACGTCAACTGTGGGAGTCGTTGGGATTTGGATACTTTGGTTACACTGGACTACAGAATGGTCTTGGGCTGAACGTTGAATCACAGGGCACACAGTGCTGTAGAGACAGGTAAGTCATGTTCCATACAGTCATTGTAACCACGTCATGCAGTGGATTGAAATGAACGGGATGAGGTAGTGAACCAGGAGAGGTGCAGAAAATATCTTTCTATACATCTGTCTGTTTGTCTGTTTGTCTGTTTGTTTGTTTGTCTGTCTGTCTGTCTATCTATCTATCCATCCATCAATCTGTCTATCTATCTATCTATCTATCTATCATCTATCTATCTATCTATCTATCTATCTATCTATCTATCTATATGGCTGTCTGTTTGTCTATCCATCTATATCTGTCTGTCTGTTTGTCTCTCTCGCTCTCTCTCTCTATATATATATATACAAACACACACATACACACACATATCTATATACATATACATATATATACATATGTATACATATATATATATACATATATATATAGATAGAGAGAGAGAGAGAAAGAGAGATGTGTGTGTGTGTGTGTGTGTGTGTGTGTGTGTGTGTGTGTGTGTGTGTGTGTGTGTGTGTGTGTGTGTCTATTGAATAGGCTGAATAACGGGATAACCAACAGCTTTTTCGTTCGAAGTTCACACCTTTTAAAAACGATGTTTATTTTTACAAGAACTCGCACCCAAAGTTTTTGCCAACGAATCAGAATGTTCTGCTTTTGGGAACTTGTGATTGTTTATTTCTGTTTTGTTCTCTTGTTGTTCATAGCATTTTTTTCTCCTTGTGAAGAAGGTTCCTGTCATTTTTGTCATTTTTGCCGTGTGTGCACATCTATCTTGTTGTTACAGAGTTGACTACTGCTAACCCTTTAACACCCGCACTCTGTCTATCGATTGCAAAAACTTAACTCTTTTACTCCCTCACCCTATCCACCAGCTTCCTGTAGAAAGGTGGTGGATAGGATGAGGGAGTCAAAGGGGTAAGTTTTTGCTTTGCTAGCATGGTTGGCAGTGCAGGATGCTGGTGGACAGGGTGCGGGAGTCAAAGGGTTAACAGTACAATCTGTTGGTGTGTGAAGACATGTCTGGGTAATGTGTCCATCTGGAGATGATCATAGTTTGTGTAAGTCATAGTTGTGATCTTATCATAGTTTGTGTAAGTCATGGTTGTGATCTTAAAAGTGAAATAGCTTAATTGTAAACATGTTGTCTTCATGTATTGAAGTACTTGGGTTTGTGTGTGTGTTGTGTATGTGTGTGTGTGTGTGTGTGTGTGTGTGTGTGTGTGTGTGTGTGTGTGTGTGTGTGTGTGTGTGTGTGTGAAAATCCACAATGAAAGGAAAAACAAGAGCCATCATCAGTTAGACAAACATTGGTACTATCTCAAAAATAACATTGCACAGACTGTACAGCGTGGAACCCTTAAGGGGGCAGACCTGCCCAGATTTGGGTACCAAGATTGTGATGTTCAGTGTTTCAGTTCTAATTAACCAATCACCATGATATTTGGCAAGAAGATACCTCAGACAGCATTCTTTGGATTAAATATCTTTGTTGGGGTCTGTGAGTTATGAAAAGTTGACAAAAATTAATTAATTAAAAAATGTTCTCGCAAAAATGAAAAAAATATAGTACATACTGTGACATTTATAACTACACATATATTCATGTTAGGAATTTGATATTTAGTGAGCAAACACATCAGTATAGTATGTATGGCATGTAGTAAAATCTTAGCTCTACTATCATTATTTTCTGTACAATCATCACACCCATTTTTGGAATAATTTTAATAAAAAAAATTATAATACAACTTTTGATAAAAATGTTTCTTTCAAGCAAACCTGCAAGATTTTACTACCGGTTATAGGTACCTGTCCCTGCTATATGTGTGCTAAATATCAAGGAAATCGGATGAAAACGTTTGAACATATTATGTCTGATGTATACATCAGGGTACGTCTGGATAGGTCTATCCCCTTAAGTTAAATAGAACCTCATGATCTCAAAGCATACAGGGTTTATGCGTGGGCTTATACCATATACCGTGATTGTTTTTCATCTTTTGTTTTTTCTTCACATGGCTTTTGCGGCGATAGGTATATGGTTGTTTTTCATCTTTTGTTTTTTCATTACATGGCTTTTGCGGCGATTTTCTGAACATAGACGGGAAATTGAGATGGAAAGTGTTAATGTTCTCACTCGTAGTCTATGGACTGTGGAACTTTTTGTCCGTTGTGTCATGATTTGTTTATGTGGGAGTCATAGTTATTGTCATTATCTGCTGACAGATGAATCATGTGTTTTTTGTTTTGTTTCTTTGTTTTTTTTTGTGTGTTTATTTTTATATTCACCGCCCGTGATGTTATTGGCATGTAGACCAGCAACGAAGATCTGCTACTCGTATCTGTTCTGAGTCAGCTTGTAGTACCCCAAGTGTGCCTCAAGGTCTTGAGTTCTTCCGCTGTTGGAGTCTGGCGTACTTGGATGTTTGGATAAATCTGTATTGTGCGTTTGGGTTTGGACTATATATAAATATGTATATTTGTCGTTCAGGGGTGGGTCTTTTCCAATAATACGGTTTGTTAACAAGGGTTGATTTGCTGTTTGTACATGTAATTTTGTGATACACGCATGCGGTAATGTCCTTGCGAATTTAAAGTCTACTCCCAAAACAACAACAACAACAACAAAAATCGAATTAACAAATGCAAGAAGTCTTTGTTTGCAAGTTTTGTGACGAGGAGAGAGAGGAGAGAGAGAGAGAGAGAGAGAGAGAGAGAGAGAGAGAGAGAGAGAGAGAGAGAAGAGAGAGAGAGAGAGAGAGAGAGAGAGAGGTTGTGAAACGAAGCGTAGGGTTGACGTGAAAGAGCCCAGAAGACATTCATTTGTCTGGCTGTTAAGCGGTGAAGACATAAGGAAACCTCGGGGGAAATGAGCTGAACTACAATAGAGCTGTTTTCAACCCACACTAAGATACTATGAGATCATGACTAACACACACACACACACACACACACACACACACACACACACACACACACACACACACACACACACACACAACACACACACCACACACACACGCATACACACACAGACACTCTCTCACACCACACACGCACACACACACAGACACTCACACTCACACACACACACACACACACACACACACACACACACACACACACACACAGAGGGGGGGGGGGGTCTTCATTTTCCGAGGGAAGGATTTATTAACTAAAAGCCATTTCTTCAGACTTGCCGTTGCTTGCATATTAAGTGTTTTTAACTTTCCACAAGACGGCCATTGACATGTCTTACAGGATCCTGTATACTTATGTGCACAAGCGGTTTTAGGCGCTGGCAGATCTGCACACATGTTGACCTGGGAGATCAGAAGAATCTCCACATTGCACCCCCAGGCAGAGGTGTACAGGCGGATCGAACCCAGGACCTATCATTGTGGGATTTTTCGGCACTAAGCGGCTTCTACCCAGAGTTGGGCGTGATATGGGCTCATTGGGAAGACTGGGACCACACAGTCGAGTCTCATCCACTTCACGGTTGCGTCATTGAGGGTGTTGCTCAAATCTTCTGACCAGCACCACAGGTGTCTGTATGCCTCGTGCTTGGTTGACGCCAGGATATGTTATGATAGTAAACGTAGAGTACAAACCTGTAACACAGTCTCGATCCTAAATGGAACTCCATAGCATCATGATTATCATCCTCATCGACATCATCATCATCGCATTGTAAAAACTGTTTCCGCTTCTGTAGCCATTAAGGTGGCGTAGAAAATGGGACGAAAAAGTTATGAGCTCGCAGGTAATCTCTCTGAGTGCAATGATCCTAAAAACAAGCAAACAAGCAAACAAACAAACAAACAAACAGGAAACCCAGGATCTTCCGATTGGAAGTCCGGCGTTAACCCACTTGATATCCGTGCCAGAGAGAGAGAGAGAGAAGGGGGGGGGGGGTTCTTGACCAGTCTGTGTATGAGTCCGTGTATGAGTTTGTGTATGTCTGTGTTTGAGAAAGGTACAGATTGTTGCATAGCCCTGATGTCGTAAGGGAGTGAGGTGGTGGAGACCTCACTGTCTCTCTGGCCCATCATCATGAGGGCAGTAGCCATCTGCTCTTCCTACATGTTTTTCCTATTTTTGCGGGTCGCCCACGGATTAATCCTCTGTGAGCAGCGGCCCCCAACCTGCTGACTTACTGTATGGAGTCCGGTGGGCCAGAGTTGAAGAGCTGTTTCTCACTGAGTTCCTCAGACTGGACTGACTTCGTTTTTTGCTTCGGTAAACGAAGATTATAGGTAGAACTTTAAGACCTGGTCAGCTCATGGGTTTACTTGCAGGCTTATTAAGGCTTGGGCTATGATCATATCAGATCTTCTCCATCACATGGCACCTTTGACGTCACTGCATATGGAAAACATTCTGAATGAAGAGACGTTATCTTGAGAAACTGAAACTGAAACTTTCCTTCCCAAAGCCCCGGCAGGATCAGGTGCCCACTGACAGCTGGATGCACTGAAGGCCACACGCACAGAAGTTCTTGGACGCTGACTTAAGGAGTATGCCAGATAAATACTGGCACATTTGGATGGAGCGTATGTGAAATTCCGTATGCGATTTATTGCTTTAGAAGAAATTCGAGATTTCAGACTATGTGTCTGTCTTCTCTGTCCCATTAGGAACCAAACATTGATTCCTGTTTGTAGTCATTATGTTGAATAATTCAGACGACTCTACTGGAGTTCAGCCGTTCAGAAACTGTTATGCTGTTTCATGTGCCCATGGTCTGAATGAAGATATGTCCCCTTATAAATTATGGACCTATGCAGTAGCTTGCCTTGCTATCTATGTTTGTCGCTTTATGATATGTGTGTGTTTTATTTTCCTGTTGTTTTAGCTGTGTTGATACATACACAGACTGCTGTGCACGACTGAATACAATTAAGTTGTTTGTAATTAGATTAATTCACTCCCTTGCTTAGTCCTTGTCGCTTAAGGCAAAAAGAAAATATTGTACATGTATTTCGAGTTACTGTACTTTTGGTATATCAAAATAAAACAACACTAATGCACTATGTGTATAACTGTATACAAGTACGAAAGTACGAGTTGGTTTGCTTAGCTTAATAAAAGCATTGATCGTAATAGTTTGCTTAGCTTAATAAAAGCATTGATTGTTATCACGTTCTGTATTCATTTCAGTTATTTGCACATGTATGTAATATCATCACATTGTGTACAATTGCAGCCAGTTATATCAGTGTAAATAGTATCTCCACCTTCTGGAAATTCTGTGCTAGAAATTTCTTCTTTTCTGTCACTCTCTTTGTTTTGCTTTGTTCTTTTGCTTTCTGTCATTTCTTCCTATCATTTTCTGCCTTGCTGGTCCATTCACCTGTATGTGTTCAATAAAGTCTTACATACTTTTTCTTAGGATTGATAATTGGGTACATGTATTAAGTGCATTTTTGGCTCTAGGGAGGTGAGATATGCGGAAACAATTTGAGGTAATCACTCCCGTTTTTATATATGTTTTGGTGTCCATAGATATGCTTGGATTTGTATTCAAGTGCGTATTTAAAATCCCCTGTGCGATAAATTGGACGGAGTGGTCAACGCCAGGGGCATGTCCTTAGATTATATGCGCGAATGCATTGATATGTGTACTTAATTTTCTTTTCTTTTTTTTTCCTGTTGGAGTTTTGTATGTTTTGAAACGGTTATAGCCCTGATATAGTTCTACGCAGTCGGCTGGGCTTTAAGCAACAATAAGAATAGTCATATTTTGGCCGTTTCGGAAGGGTCTGTGGCCTTTCACTGAACTAATTCCGTATCCACTCCAGTGAAGCGTAAGACAACACATTTTCTTCATCCACCAGGGTCATGTACACACCAGGATAGCCCACACCATACTAGCTGTAGAACAGGTTCATTGTTTGCTCCCTCTTTCACTGTCCTTTAATCATAAAGTGTTTTCAAGGCTCCTTTCATGTGGGCTTCCATCAGGCCTGGCTGAACTGCGCCAGTTAAACTCTTGGTGAATTGTCAGATGGAAACTGCTGACAGATCCACAAAAGTGATATGAGCTGTTAACATTTTGGTCATATTTTGTAGTACAGATGTAATACATAGTTCGAATCCAAGTACAACTTGTTGTGACTACAAAGCCGAAGTTTATGTACATAAACACTGAAGAAATTGCCCACAGGACAAAGACGTACACATCAACTTTTGTTTAAAATGTAAAGATGGTACGATTATTATGTAAAAAGATAAAATGTTAGATAGACGGGGAGAATACATTAAAGACCTTTTTGATGATGACGAAAAAGGAAGAACACATCATGACAAAGAACGTTGAAGGACCACCAGTAATAAAAGATGAACTTAGGGCAACGTTGAAAAAGATGAAACCGGGAAAAGCCCCAGGACCAGACAATATTGCTACAGAAATGATCGAGGCTCTAGATGAATTCATATTGAAAAAATAACAGTCCTACTAAATGAAATATATGACACCGGAAAAATCCCCAAAGATATGTCAAAATCAATTTTCATTGCACTCCCAAAGAAAACAGGGGCTATAGAATGCGAACTCCATCTTACAATCAGCTTGATTAGTCATGTGACAAACATTCTATTAAAAATAATCATGAGGACAAGGAACAGAATCAGAAGAGAAATAGCAAATAATAATGTGGATTTGTTGAAAGGAAAGGAACTATTAATGCCATATACATCCTAAGAATTCTCATAGAACGATCAGTTGAAATGAATAAGGATATGAATTTATATTTTGTTGATAATACCAAGGTTTTTGAACGGGTAAGATACGAAGAATTAATCAACCAACTAGAAAGGCTCAATGTTGATGGTAAAGATATGAGAATAATAAGGTATATGCATTAGGAACAAACAGCAGCAATAAGAGTAGAAAATGATGTAAGCTTTTTCCAAATAATAAAAGAGGCGTTAAGCAGGGATGTGTTTTGTGAACAGATTTGTTTTCGCTTTACAACGAAACCGTCATGAGATACCTAGAAGAATGCCCTGACATAAAGATTGGAGGAAAAATGTTAAACAATCTTTGTTACGCAGATGACACCGTTCTAATTGCAGAAAATGAAAAGATCTACAAATTCTTGTGAATATCATAGAAATAGAAAGCAGAAATAAAGGGCTGGAGGTGAACAACAAGAAGACTGAAGTCATTGTAATCAGTAAAAAACAAGTAATCCCCACATGCAAAATAACAGCAAATGGCACAACATTGAGACAAGTTTATAAGTTGAAATATCCGGAAACAGCACACCAGACGGCAGATGCACATTAGAAATAGTTAGCAGAATCGACCAAGCTAAAACAGTATTTAAGAAAATGAAAAGCGTTCTTGCTAAAAATGCTTTTCAGTTAACCTCAAGAAGAGAGTTCTTCAGTTTTATATAGACTGATACTATTGTACGGATGTGAAGCGTGGACTGTCAACATTCAAAGTCTGAACAGGATTGGGACAGCTGAAATATGTTTTTTAAGAAGAATGCTAATAGTTTCAGGGGCAGCAAAGAAAACAAATGAGACAGTCTTGAAAGAGGCAAACGCAAAAACAAAACAAAACAAAACAAAACAAAAAACACCATAAAAGAAGAATATCAAGGAAAGACAAGAGAAATTTAACACCTAGTCACGACAGGAAAGCTGGATGGAAAAAGAACACCAGGTAGACCCAGGGAGAAAATTTCAGATGGACTTGCGGAGTGGATGAAGACAGAGAGGGTGGGAGAAGTCAGGTATCCATTTGCTATTAGTTGGGCTCGAACCTGCACGCCCCGATTTTTTTTTTCTCATATCAAGATTCGCACAAACGTGGAGGGATTTGCTGTCAAGCTCTGTATCTCTACGCGAACGAGGCCTGGATAAAGCCAATCAGTGACAGCAGTGAAGGGAGAGACGTGTCTGTTCTGTCCAGCAAGATGTGAGAGGTACAACTGGCTCTGCTAGCTCAGCTCATACATTTGATTGATTGACTGATTTGATTCAGTTTTTACGTCGACACCCCCATCTCAGTGATATGGGCGACGGGGATAACCATCCCACCCAGGGAAGTGGGCGAAGGGTGACTTATCTAATCCTATACTGACACCACCAGAACAACAATGGTGTTAAGATGGGACAGTGAGAAGGCCAGTTTTAATGAAACGCACCATCTGCTTGATGAGTCATGTAACAAAAATCCTATTAAGAATAATCATGATGAGGACAAGGAACAGAATCAAAAGAGAAATAGCAGAAGAACCGTGTGGATTTGTCGAAGGGCACATGATGATGATGATGATGATGATGATGAGGAGGAGGAGGAGGACCCTGGGATTCGAACCCACAGCCATTAGCATGTGAATCCGACACTCAGCCAACTGAGCTAGTAAGGCCCGCACTCTGATATATTTTCTTTACGAGCAGTTAAAATGTAGTGGGAGCTTTTCTTGATAGGGGACAGTGTGAGAGGGGGGAAGGGGTTGAAGTGGGATGGAGGTTGTATGATTCACCAGGGCAACATCTGGTATTGATGGATATCCGTTATTGCTGATGTTGTACAAACGTATGACCTGCACGATGAAAGATGTACCGTACTCTTTACTGTTTGACTTCCCGCATGTCACCCTGGGGTAGGGTGGATGGTGGAGGAAAGATTTGTGGGGGTGGCCTCTGTATATAGGAATCTGTCTTCCATGTAAATAAAGATATATCTGGCTGTAGACACTGTATGTTTGCATCTGTTTTCCCTGTAGGTATAGATATGTCTGTCTTCCCTGTAATTAAAAATATATCTGTCCCTCTTCCCTGTATACTTGTATTTGTCTAGCTTCTCTGTAAAGAAAGATATGTCTGTCATCACTGTAACGAAAGATAATTATATCTGTCTTCACTGTAAATTTGTATCTATTTTCGCTGTAATAAAAATATGTCTGTCTTCCCTGTAAATAAATATATATGTATTTTCCCTGTAAATTTGTATCTGTCTTTGCTGTAAATGAAAATGGCTGTCTTCGCTGTGAATAAATATATATCTGTCATCCTTGTAAATAAAGATGTCTGTCTTCTCTGTAAATATATGTCTGCCTTCCCAGTAAATAAAGATATGCCATCTTCCTGGTAAATAAAGATATTCCTGTCATACCAGTAAATAAAGATATGTCTGTTTTCCTTATAAGCAACCATCTGTCCTTCTCTGGAACTAGGCATCTGACCGTTTTTCTGTGTGAATAGGGAGAATAGTGGCAAAATGGTTCAGACATTCGTTTGCCAGTAATTAAACTCGAGGTTCCAAGGTTCGTTCCCCGTAGAGGCCTTAACTTTTTCCCTCAGTTTGACTGAAAAATCGAGCTGATCGTATAGTCCTTCGGAAGGGGACGAAAAACAAGCCAGACCCGTGTGCCTTCTGCCCTGCTTACGCTAAAAATCGCACGGCAGTTGAAAATCGAGAAGAGCAGGGCATTCATCTGGCTACCCTAGCAAAAAACTATTGGAGAGATAGGTGCATTTCCCAGGTCCCTCACCTTGAGGTCCAGTGAGTCTTCTTGACCTTCTGAAGTCTTTGTTGAGAGAGAGAGAGAGAGGAGAGAGAGAGAGAGAGAGAGAGAGAGAGAGAGAGAGAGAGAGATGATTGTGACAGTGAAAATGACAAATTGTGTCAAGGATTATGCATCAAACAGGCCTGAGTGTACCCTAGTTTAGCATCTTGTGTGTGTGTGTGTGTGTGTGTGTGTGTGTGTGTGTGTGTGTGTGTGTGTGTGTGTTGTGTGTGTATGTGTGTGTGTGTGTGTGTGTGTGTGTGTGTGTGTGTGTGTGTGTGTGTGTGTGTGTGTGTGTGTGTTTTGAGGCAGAGGGAGAATGAAGGCTTGGGCCAGGGATCACGCGCCCTACTCTTCTCCTATTTTCCCCCTCCCAGTTTGCATGTGCTTTGTGCCTTGGAGATTTGGTCGTTCTTGGTGATCGCTTTGGTGAATGATGAGAATGCGCTCATCATCATCATCATCATCATCATCCATCATCATCATCATCATCATCATCATCATCATCATCATCATCCCTAATTTTATTACTATTATTATTACCACCTGTCTTTCTTTGTAAACAGTTATGTCTTCCGCTGTAAATAGGTATGTTTTGTTCTGTAAATAGGTATGTCTTCTTCTGTAAATAGATGTCTGCTTCTGTAAATAGGTATGTTTTGTTCTGTAGATAGGTGTCTTCCTCTGTAAATAGTTATGTCCTCTGTAAATAGGTATCTCCATCTGTAAATAAGTATGTTTTCTTCTGTAAATAGGTATGTCTTCTTCTGTAAATAGATGTCTTCCTCTGTAAATAGGTATGTCTTGTTCTGTAGATAGGTGTCTTCCTCTGTAAATAGCTATGCTTCTGTAAATAGGTTATACTTCCTCTATAAAGAGGTACCTTCCTCTGTAGGTTCCAGTTTTTATCTGTTGATAGGCATCTGATTGTTTTCTTCCGTTAACGGTTAATGGTTTTCTGTTTTCCTCCTCTTCCACCTAACAACTTTCACGGAGGGGAGAGAGAGAAAGAAAGAGAGAGAGACAGACAGACAGAGACAGAGACAGATGGACAGGCAGGCAGGCAGGCAGACAGACAGAAAAAAAAAGAGAGAGAGAGAGACACACACACACACGAAGTGTGTGTGTGTGTGCGCGTGCGTGCATGCGTGCTTGTGAGTGTATGTGTGTATGTGAGTGAGTGTGCTTCAATCAAGTCTGGAGGGAAATAGGAAAAGCATGAACAGATAATGCAGCTGCCTGTGTTGTGTTCAAACCACAGGGACGTTCATTTCCGTCTGCTGGGCACTTTGTGTGCACTGGCTGCTGCCGTCCTTCTGCTGCCTGTTTCAAAAAGGAAATGAAAAAGCGGGCAACGTCAAGCAACGCTTAATGACATTGTCTGTGTGGATTAGTTGCCTTTTGTTCAGTGAGCCCTGATGGAGTTCCTGAGATCAAACACAGCTAACAGCTAGCGTCCTACTCCTTTTCCCCTTCCCTTCCCTCTGTTTCAAGACTTTTGGTAGGGTATAGGGTACTGCCCAGGCTCAGGGAATCTTTCAGGTAATTTCTAGCAGATTTGGTGTAGAGCGCATATGAAATTGTCTAGGTGCGACGAATCTCTCTTGAACAAATTCTGAAGTCCGGACTCGTTTCTTCATCTTCTTCCTTTTTCAGTCTGAATTTTCCCATCCACTCACCCTCTTCTTTTCTTCAGGGATGGGGGTGATGGGTGGGGTGGGGTGGGGTGGGATGGAGAGGTGGCTGGAAGGGCGGAAGAGGTGTGTGGTGTGTGTGTGTGTGTGTGTGTGTGTGTGTGTGTGTGTGTGTGTGTGTGTGTGTGTGTGTGTGTGAGGAAAAGGCGTGAGCAAGATTTCATTTATTTCTGAATGGCTGTGTACCCACATTGGCGTCAAAGATGTTGGACCATAGGTAAGTGGCGACATATCCCGTGCATATTTCTGTTGTGGTCCTCAATCTGGATTGCATCTGTGATGACACACACAGCTACTGAATCTAAGGAACATTTCTTCTCTGCCTTTATCTGGATGATAGTAAACATAATTATGATGCTAATAGAAATGATAATGATAATGATGATAATCATCATCGTCACCACCACCACCACCACCACCACCATTATTATTATTTTCTTCTTCTTCTTGTTATTGTTATGATGATGATGATGATGATGATGATGATGACGAAACAACAATAATAATAGTAGCAACAACAACAACAATAATAATAGTAAGAATGATAATGATGATGATGATGATGATGAGAATACTAATGCTAATGTTCATTGTGATGATGATAGTAATAGTAATTGACTGCCTCTTCATACAACAGCCCTGAACGCTTCACAAACACATAAAAGACAGACACACATAAAGCAAATGCATTCCAACCCGAACCGTTGTTATGAAAAAAAGATGACCTATTATACTGTAATAGTACAGTGTTTTAGAAGCGATAGAAATTCATTATAGTATATCGACTTCTTGTTTAATCGGTCACACAACAATCATAACAACAAAACAACAACAGCAAAACATTCATACTCAACCATTTCTTTATTTAAACACGCACAGATACAGTCAGGCACACACAAGATATGCAGATAACATTCATATTCAACCATTTCTTCATTTAAACACGCACAGATACAGTCACGCACACACAAGATATGCAGACACTGATATACACATTTTGTGTAATCGCGGTGTCTACTTGGGTTTTGTTTGGTTTGGTTTTATTTGTTTGGGATTGTTTTATTTTAAAGTGTCGTATTTCCTGTTGTTTTACTACAAGTAGGTTAACAACGGTAGGCACGTAGGCTGGCTTATGTGCTAGTAATATCCATACCTTTTTAATATTAAGTATTCTTTTCATATCATCTCTTCTTGTCTTTGTCTCTTTTTACACACACACACACACACACACACACACACACACACACACACACACACACACACACACACACACACACACACAATCACACAATCACACACATAATCACACAAACACACATGTACACACACACACCGCACGCACACGCACACGCACGCACGCGCGCGCACACACACACAAACACCTGTACAAATACACATAACCGCGCGCACGCACACACACACAGGCGCACGCACACACATACGCACACACACGCGCACGGACACACATAAATACACATAAGCACAAATCATACACGCACATTCACAACCAGCAAGGAAAAGCAGACTGAGATTTAAAGTACAGTTGCGATAATTTTTGTTACTGTCATTATTGCTGTTGTTGTTGTTGTTATCATTATATTGTCGTCGTCGTCGTCGTCGTCACTGTGGCTATGACAAACATTTTGCAGGCTGAAGCATCCTATGGTTTTAACGAAACCAGATGCGTATAGCTATCTGTATCTCCACACAAACCCTCTGTCTCTTTCTCATTGCCTGTCTTTGTGTGTGTGTGTGTGTGTGTGTGTGTGTGTGTGTGTGTGTGTGTGTGTGTGTGTGTGTGTGTGTGTGTGTGTATCTCTTTCTTTCTCTTTCTTTCCATGTGTGTAGTCAGCTAAAATGTGGACCCAGCCTGCCCATTGAACTCGAAACACGTTTCATGTAACCCTGAATAAACATTGATTCCAATGGAAAATGTTAATACTGATTTTTCCAGCAAGAAGGCCTGAGAATTCAGAGTACAAAGTGCATACCAAGTAGCGGTGTGGTGATCATGTACACACTACTGGTGACAGCCCACTTAGCTGTTTGTAGACATGTCCTACAGACGGCAGTCTGCTCCAGCATCTGCCCTTTAAGTCAAATCTTATTGGATCCTTTGATCACAGTATTGGTTCAGCCGACTTCAGAAGACAGCAGTTTTGTGTGTTTTGACACTAGGTCTGTCTGTCTCTGTCTCTGTCTGTCTGTCTCTTGTCTGTCTCTGTCTCTCTGTCTCTGTCTCTGTAGGGTGTGTGTGTGTGTGTGTTTGCGCGCGCGCGCGCGGACGGTGTGTCAAACGTGAAAGCGTGGACATAGCAAACGAAAACCGAGACATGAAAGGTCGGATTGCACAAGTGGTCAGCAAACAGGAGTCCCCCCCCCCCCAACCCCCCACCCCAGCCATCGTAGTTGTACTTTTTGTACTGTGGTAGTGCGAGCTAGAATGAAGCATGTTTGAACGACATATGCACACTGTCAACCATTAAATGGACATCATTGTCAGTGTGCCCTGTCATTCATGTGGATGTGGATTGACTGTCACGTGTTTGTCTCTCTGTGGATGTCTGTCGCTCTGTGTATATATCTAACTCTCCTACGATGTGTGTGTGCGGTGTGTGTGTGTGTGTGTGTGTGTGTGTGTGTGTGTGTGTGTGTGTGTGTGTGTGTGCGTGTGTGTGTGTGTGTGGTTGGGTGGGTGGTGCGTGTGTATATTTGTACGTGTGTTGTGTTTGTTGTGTGTGTGTATGTGTGTGTGTGGTTGGGTGGGTGGTGTGTGTGTGTATCTCTCTCTCTCTCTCTCTCTCTCTCTCTCTCTCTCTCTCTCTCTCTCTCTCTATCTCTGTGTGTGTGGGCAAAGGCATTGTCAGTGAGAATTATGTTTATGATTATCTGATTCAGTTGCTTTCGATCATTCGAAATGATATCATGATGTATGAAGCGAATGAAATAGGTATTGTCAGAGTATGTACCATTTCATTTGTTTAGGTTCAATTTGATTGACTGATTGATTGATGGATTGGTTGATTGATTGATTGATTGATTATTTAAAACTTTTTTCGCCTGTGGAGTACCTCATCAACAAAGTGGGTGATTGTGTGATTGACTGATTGATTAACTTAAAACTTTTTTTCTGCCTGAAGTACTTTGTCAACAAAGTGTGTGGTTAGGCTGGATGGGTATGACAGTCTCATATAAAAAACAACAAAACAACCATCAAATACGAGCTCCGCCACATGCTGTGCGTTAGCTGGGAATCATTGCATTACCTGCGTCAGTCAGTGGAGCCATGCAGACGTCTGATCAGATTACCCACAGTCCATCATGGCCTATTGCGCATGTCGTCAGTGCAAGCCAAACCAATCAGTGACTTCTTTTGACGCTGCCCGGAGCATGAGGAATTAAAGCTGTCCCGCCAATCAGAATATTTGTCGGCGGCCCGCATACACCCTTATGTAGGTCGAGTGCACGTGGCACAGCCACAGCCTGTGGATTTTGGTAGGGTTCTGTAGGAAGACCAGAGTGCTGTAGGAAGACCAGAGAGATATAGGAAGACTAGATGGCTGTAGGAAGACCACAGTGATGAAGGAAGACCAGAGGGCTGTAGGAAGTCCAGAGGGATACAGGAAGACCAGAGGGCTGTAGGAAGACCAGAGGGCTGTAGGAAGACCAGAGGGATACAGGAAGACCAGAGGGATGTAGGAAGACCAGAGGGCTGTAGGAGAACAGAGGGCTATGGTAACATGTCTGTAGGTTTACCAAGAAAGGAATGCCATGGACTGCATTTGATTCAGACAGTAATCAAAAGGAGTGGTCTACAGCCCTGATCCCCCTCCCTGAACACACACAACACACATTCACAGGCACATGCATACACACAGGTTCGCACGCGCGCTTGCGCGCACAAACACACAATACATCACAGATACACGAACATACACACACAATACATCACAGATACACGAACACACACACATACATCACATGCACATGCACATGCACATGCACATGCACACACCACACACACACACAACCACACACACACACACACACACACACAACACACCTCCACATACGCGCGCGCGCGCGCGCACCACACACACACACACACCACACACACACACACACACACACACACACCACACACACACACACACAGAACACGACTACAGGAACAAAACAGGTCTTGGTTGTCAGGCTTTTATAATCAGTGTTGAAATCATTATCTCGTTTGCCCACACACAACCAGGCCTGTTCTGCCGGACATGTCACGGTAGAAAGAAATGTAACTCAACAGACTTACGTGAGCAGACTGTCAAAAGTGTTGTAATCGTTTATTGACTCTGTCCTCTTTGCCAGCAGACAAGGACGCCGTTACTAACAAACAGAACAGGTGCAGGGGGTGGGGGATGGGTGAGGAGGGGAGGGGTCTGTCTTTGCCAGTGGACGAGAATGCTGTTACTGATAAACAGAAGACGGGGGTTGGGGGTGGAGGATGCGGAGGAGTCTTTCCTCTTTGCCAGTAGACAAGGACGATGTTACTGATAAACAGAAGACAGGGGGGGGGGGGGGAGGGTTGTGCGGAGGAGTGTTTCCTCTTTGCAAGTAGAGAAGGACGCTGTTAGTGATAAACAGAACAGGGATGGAAGTGGGTGGAGGAGTATTTTCTCTTTGCCAATGGACGAGGACGCTGTTACTGACAAGCAGAACATGGGGAGTGGGGGTGGAGTTGAGGAGTGTTTTCTGTGTGCCAGCAGACAAGGAGGCTGTTACTGACAAACAGAATGAGGGGGGAGAGGAGGGGTGTGTTTCCTATTTGCTGGCAGACAAGGGTGCTGTTAATGGCAAACAGAACATGGGAAGGGGAGGTAGGGGATGAGTAGTAGTATTTCCTCTTTGCCAACGGCTAAGGATGCTGTTACTGACAAAGAGAAGACGGGGGGGGGGGGGGGGGGGGGGGAGGGGGGGGGGTGGGGATGGGGATGCAGAGGGGTCTTTTCTCTTTGCCAGTAGATAAGGACTGTTACTGTCAAACAGAACAGAGTTGGGTGGGGGTGGGTGGGTGGAGGAGTATTTCCGCTTTGTCTAGTAGACAAGGACGCTGTCACTGACAAACAGAAACACGGGGGGGGGGGGGGGGGGGGGTTGTGCGGAGGAGTGTTTCCTTTTTGCCAACGGACAAGGACGCTGTTAATGACAAACAGAAGATGGGGGTGGGGGATGTGGAGGAGTCTTTTCTCTTTGCCAGTAGACAAGGACGCTGTTACTGATAAACAGAACACTAGGGGTGGTGGAGGAGTGAGTGTTTCCTATTTGCCAGCAGACAAGGACGCCGTTACTGATAAAACAGAACAGGCACGGGAGAGGGGGGGGGGAAGAGGGGGAGGAGTGTCCTCTTTGCCAGTGGATAAGAATGCTGTTACTGACAAAGAGAACACGTGGGGGGTGGGGGGGTGGGGGGGGTGCGGCGGAGTCTTTTCTCTTTACCGTTAGAAAAGCACGCAGTTAATGACAAACAGAGAGAGAGAGGGGGAAGGGGAAGGAGGCTTTCTTTTTTGCCAACAGACAAGGACGCATGTTACTGACAAACAGAACACACACGGGGGAGGGGGGGGTAAGGGGTGCAGAAAATTCTTTTCAAATAGAGGAATTGGGGAGGGGGGGAGGGTGTGTGGGCAGAGGAGCCTTTTCTCTTTGCCAGTAGAAAAGCACGCAGATTCTGACAGAGAGAAAAAAAAGAAAGGCTGGTGAGGAGACTTTCTTCTTTGCCAACAGACAAGGACGCTGTTACTGACAAATAGAACACTGGTGGGGGGTGTGTGTGTGAGAAGGTTGGTTTCTTTTTCTCTTTGCCAGAAGACAAGGACGTTGTTACTGACAAACTGAACACTAGTGTGTGTGTGTGTGTGTGTGTGTGTGTGTGTGTGTGTGTGTGTGTGTGTGTGTGTGTGTGTGTGTGTGTGTGTGTGTGTGTGTGTGTGTGTGTGTGTGGATTCTTCTCTTTTTGCCAGCAGATAAGGACGCTGTTAATGACAAACAGAACGGGGGTGGGGGTGGGGGAGTGGCGGAGGGGTTGGTGCAGAGAAGTCTTTTCTCTTTGCCAGTAGAAAAGCACGCAGTTGCTGACAAACAGAGAGAAAAAAAGGGGGAGGAGGCTTTCTTCTTTGTCAATAGACAAGGATACTGTTGTTGAAAAAACAGGGGAGGGGGGGGGGGGCGGAGGAAGGAGGAGACTTTTCTCTTTGCCAGCAGATGAGGACGCTGTTACTGACAAACAGAACGGGTGTGGGTGCGGGTGGAGGAGTATTTCCTCTTTGCCTGTGGACAAGGACGCTGTTATTGATAAACAGACATGAGGGTGGAGAGGGAGGTGTGGAGGAGATTTTTCTCTTTGCCAGCAGTCAGGGACGCTGTTACTGACAAACAGAACACCGGGGGGTGGGGGGTGGGTTGAGGTTTTCTTTTCTCTTTGCCAGAAGACAAGGACATTGTTACTGACAAACTGAACACTAGTGTGTGTGTGTGTGTGTGTGATTCTTCTCTTTTTGCCAGTAGACAAGGACGCTGTTAATGACAAACAGAACGGGGGGGGGTAGGGGAGGAGTGTTTCCTCTTTGTCAGCAGACAAGGACGTTGTTACTGACAAGCAAAACAGAGGGGGAGGGGGGGTATATTTTTTCTTTGCCAACAGATAAGGACGCTGTTACTGACAAACAGAACATGGGGAATGGGGGGGGGGGGGGGTGCGGAGGAGTATATTCTCTTTGCCAGTAGATAAGGACTGTTACTGACAAACAGAACGGGTGGATGGAGGAATATTTCCTCTTTGCCAATGGACAAGGCCGCTGTTATTGATAAACGGAACACGGGGAGGGGAGGGGGGGGGCTGATAGGGGGAGGAGTGTTTCTTCTTTGCCAACAGACAAGGCGACTGTTACTGACAAATAGAACAGTGAAAGGGGGGAGGGGGAGGAGTGTTTCCTCTTTGGCAGTAGACAAGGACGCTGTTACTGACAAACAAATCACAGGTTTGGGGGAGGGCTGGTTGGGTGGTGCAGAGGAGTCTTTTCTCTTTGCCAGACGCTATTACTGAGACACAGAACGGGGGTGGGGGTGGGTGGAGGAGTATTTTATCTTTGCCAGGGGACAAGGACGCTGTTACTGATAATCAGAAGACGGGGGTGGGCGGCTGGGGGGCGGGGGCAGGTGGTGCAGAGGAGTCTTTTCTCTTTGCCAGCAGACAAGGACGTTGTTACTGATAAACAGAAAGGGGGGGGGGGTGGAGGTGGGGAATGCGGAGTAGTCTTTTCTCTTTGTTACTGACAAACAGAAGACGGGGAGGAGGAGGGGTAGGGGGCAGGGGGGCACAGAAGACAAGCTAGAAACACACATTTACACTCACAGTCACACTAAAACAGTACAAGACAGGGTAGAAACAATTTACACTCATAATCACACTCACGCGCATGCGTGCGCGCACATGTACACATGCAGACATCCACGTCAGCACCTTTATCTGAAGGGAAACAGCTGTTTAGGAACTAGAGCACCGAGATGTTTGATAACCCGATTGTCAGTTTTATACTCGGTAGTTAATCATGGGCTGTGTTACTAGCTGATTACTAACAACACTTCATCTGAAGGCAGGCAGACTTGGAGGAAGCGTAACACAGTTTTGGATACACGCGCTGTCAGCTTTATAATCTGAATGTCCAGTCTGTTTGTATTGATTCTTTACTGTTTGCCGCCCCATCTCCAGCACCCTTCCTGTGTCACTACTCCACCCCCACTCCCACCCCCATGCCGCTCCTTCGGATCTCCAGCACAACGCCATACCCACAAAAACTGAAGTCGTCTTGGAAACAGGGTATGAAAGGCCATAGAATCTCCGACAACTGTGAACAGTGCTAAACTGCTATGAAGATGAAAATGTGAATGATAGTGATGATGCTATGGGATTCCGCTTTTGACAAAGCCCTCGTGACAAAGCTGTATTCTGCGCTTACTTTTATAAATATATCCAGACATCAACCAGAACCGAGAGACAAAGACACCTGTGGTGTTGGTTAGGAAATTTAAGCGACACCTTCAGTGATGCATCTATAAAGTGGATGAGTGTCTGTGTGGTCCCTGCTTTCCCAACGCTTAACTCTGGTCAGAAGCCATCCAGGTCCGAAACATCTTCCACACTGTTTTATTGTACAGTTAGGGGCGTGATAGGGGTAGAAGTCCGACACCATGTACTGGCAGAAGCTGGTCAGGTAAAAAAAAAATCCCACACTATTGAATTTTACAGATAGGAGCTTAACAGGGGTTCACAATTCAACGTCAACTTCTGGCAGAAATCAACAAAAGAAAAAATGAGATACGTTGACCATGCAACCTGCAACATCAACACAACCCTGACTACAACTGTTTTACAAGAAAACGTTGAGGTCAAAGAAACACGGGCAGACAGCCCACCTCCTATATGAACAACATCACAAACATCAGCAGTGTCAAGGTCCACGAAGTAGCACAGAGAAGCCAATTCAAGACCGGAGTAAATGGAGGAGAGTTGTGAATATCTGATGCTGAAGGATGATGGGTGAGGGGCTTGAACACACGACCTGCACGTCAGTAATCTAGCACTAACCACTTGGCCATGGTGATTTTAGATTGTCAGGTTTATAA
>JAPXFY010000025.1:24242158-24249658 GCA_030674185.1 Monoplex corrugatus | reverse complement strand
GTGAGACAAGTTTATACTGAGTAGCTAGTTTTGTGATTCAGACCTTTAATTATATATTTATTTACTTTATGTGTCTGTTCTTTTCTTTGAAGATAAGATACACAGATACACGTGTCATTTACATGTAACCAAGATTGTTTCAGTGATAGGCTGATACAATATTAGTATAAAAAATATAGACTAGGTAAAACATAGACCAGGTAGAGCCTCAGGACCTGGCCAGCTCATGGGTTTATGTGCCGGCTTAAGGCTTGTGCCATGATCACCATACACATGGAACCTGTGACGTTAGTGCATATGGAATTTGTTCCGAGCGCGGAGACGTCGTTTTGAGAAACTGAATCTGGCAATCCAGAAGACACACTGGTCTGGAGTTTGAACTTTTTTCAAGACCTTGCCAACACTTGGGGCTTGTGTGCTGGTTTAAAACTTATGCCGTGATCATTTTGAATTGTCTCCATCACATTTTACTAGCACATACGACATAGGGCTGGCTTGAAGCCTGTGCCATGATCGTTTTGGAGCCCCTGTTCATGTTGGTTACCTCCATTCTCGTTTGTCTGGCCATGGTTGCCTTGGGAATACAATGGTGCCTTCCGTCAGTTTCTGTCAAGGTTTACTCCCTTAGCCTTGGTCTCTCCCGAGCTGACCACAAAAAAAATTAGAGCACTTAGTCACAACAGGAAAGCTGGACGGAAAAAGAGCACAAGGTAGACCCAGGGAGAAAATATTGGACGGACTTGCAGAGTGGCTGAGCACAGAGAGGGTGGGAGATGTACTTGTAGCGACAAGGGACAGATTCGTATGGAGGGCCACCATGATCGCCAACGCCATGCAGCAGGGCACATGACGATGATGATTATGATGATGATATATATACACACAATAGTGGTTTAAGTACTGGCGGGTCTGCCGACACGTTTCCAGGGCGATGGAGAAAATCTCCTCCCTGCTCGCCTTCCCATCTTTACCATCCAGGTGGAGGTGTCTTGGCAGATTGAATCCAAAGTCTTCCGCTTGGAAGTCTGACATTTCCCCACTGGACTAGCGCTCCCGAGACTGCAGTGACAGGGCTGTGCTGTACTCTATACTCGTTTTCGTCACATATACCAACGTCACTCAGTCCCAGGAGAAGAGATACAGATAGCTGCGGTGTTAG
This sequence comes from Monoplex corrugatus, assembly GCA_030674185.1. Classification (NCBI taxonomy): domain Eukaryota; kingdom Metazoa; phylum Mollusca; class Gastropoda; order Littorinimorpha; family Ranellidae; genus Monoplex; species Monoplex corrugatus. Next base: position 24,248,499 of record JAPXFY010000025.1, on the reverse strand, counting down.
GCAAAAAACCTTAACCCTTTCACTTCCTTAGCTCATCCACTAAGTTGTAAGAACATAACCCTTTGACTCCCTCACCTTATCCACCAGCTTCCAGCTTCATGGTTGACAATGCAGGATGCTGGTGGATAGTGTGCGGGAGTCGAAGAGTTATTATTATTGTTATTACTATTATATTATTATTAGTGTTATTATTAGTATTATTATTTTGTTTCTTTGTTTTTTTTGTTTTTGTTTTCTTGTTGTTGTTGTTGTTTAAAGCCCAGCTGACTGTATAGAACCATATCAGGGCTATAACCATTTCAAAATACATGCAATACTTCAACAACAACAACAAAAAGAAAAGAAAAAATTAAGTACACATATCAGTGTATTCGCGCACGTAATGTAAGGAGATGCCCCTGGCGTTGACCACTCTGTCCAACTTATCGCACAGGAGATTTAAAAGACATAACTGAATACAAATTAAAGAAACTAAAACATACAAAAAGAACGGGCCTGAATTGCCCAAAATTGCCTCCGCATATCTCATTTCCCTAGATACAGAAATGCACTTACCCAGTTATCACTCCTAAGAGGAAGTACTAAGACTTTATCAAATACGTACATGTGAATGAACCAACTAAGGCAGAAAATGATATTAAGAAATGAGAGAAAGCAAAGGAATAAGTCAGAAACGGAGAGAGTGGTAGGAAAGAGGAAATTTCTAGCACAGAATTTCCAGAAGGTAGGGATAGTATTTATACTGAAAGAGCCCCTGGCATCCCCACGGGGGATGGTGTGTGTGTGTGTGTGGGGGGGGGGGGGGGGTGAGTCGAAGGCTTAATTAGTTCGTCAGTGACACATCCGTGAAGTGATGAGAATCGACTGAGCCGGTCCCAGTCTCCCCAACAAGCCCATAGCACGCTCAAGTCAGGATAGGAACTGATTGGGCCAAGAAATCCCGTAACATAATTTTGTAATGAGACACGAATTGGACTGCGATATTCAGATCTACGACCTCTCAGTCAATAGTCTGTTGTATTTACCACATTGTCAGTTCTAGATGTAGTCCAGTTACATAACATACATAACTAGTCTTGGACATATCTCCTGTAAGAGTCGAACGGATAATATAATGTATACTGTAAGTCTTGCTCTACAGAAGCTTTTGGCAAACTACATCAACAGAATGGAATTGAGTTGATGACGGACTTGTTCTAGCGTCTTCCGTCCCTATGTCTATTGTTCCTTCAAGGCGTTTACACCATGGCAAGGTGTATTAGCCTGGGGAAGGTGTTTTAGCCATGGCAAGATGTTTCAGACGTGGCAAGGCGTTTTAAGTCATGGCAAAGTGTTTTAGCCATGGCATATTTAGACCAGCTAATAAAAGATGTGTGAGGATGGAGAAGACATGATGAGAAAACAGAAGTAAGAAGTCCCCCCCCCCCCCCTTCCAAACAAAACGAAAAAAAGAAAAGAAAAACAAATCAAACCAAATAACCAAAAAACAAGGTTTTGCGTTTTCGGTCTGTTCGTAGGTTTGGAAGGTTCGAGCTTTTTGTTTGTTTTCTTTTTCTTTTTTGTTGTTTTTGTGTTGTTGTTGTTGTTTTTTTTTTGGGGGGGGGGGGGGGCAGTCTGCAGGTAGACGGAAAGCCTGGCAGAGTGTCACAATGTACATAAATGTGGAGTGTGTCTATCTATTCAGCAGTGCTGTGGTCTGCGTCTGGCTCTGAATCTCGAGCATCTGGTGTTGTAAAATGAGCTTTAATCCTTTAACTCCCGCACCTTATCCACCAATTGCAAGAAAAATTAAACCCTTTGATTCCCTTACTCTGTCCACCAGCTTCCTGCAGGAAACGTTTTGCATTGCTAGCGTGGTTGACAATGTAGGATGCTGGTGGACATGGTGCGGGAGTCAAAGGGTTAAAGGCTGGCTGGTTGTCTGGACTAGCATCCTGGTCAGGCGGCCAGACCACTTGAACCGCTGTGGTTGACAGGTTTTGTCCTGCCATCACACGGATCTCTAAGCCTGTCTCTTTTCTTCTTGCCTGCTCCTCTTCTTGTCTAGCAGTCTGGTGGGGGATAATTAACAATTGCTCGAGAAAATGGAAGGAAAACGAAAGGTAGGGAAAGAAACACTAACAAGAACAAATAATAACGACAGCAGCAACAACTACAACACCTACAAAGAAGGAAGAAAAACAAGAGAAAAAATGACAGAAAAAAAATAGAGGAGAAGAAAAAGAAGAAGATGAAGAAAGAGGAGGAGGAGAAAAAGAAGAACAACAACAATAACAACAATAACAACAACAATGACAAAATCAACTCTATAGAAAAGGAGAAAGAGCAGAAGTTCGCGCGAGTGGAGAAGGGATTATTGATCCCCCCCCCCCCCCCCCCAAAAAAAACACAAAAAAACAACAACAAAAAAACAACAACAACCAAAATACGCACACAAACAAACAAATGAACAGACAAACAAAACAAATGATCAAGTCATTGGGACATGTTTTCTTGTGCCTTGTGATGTACGTCCAGCGTGACTGTGAACTTGAAAAGGAATATATCATCAGCTCCTTTTTTTCGACACACAGCACAGATAGCCATCACATTCTTCAAGAACTATTCCCATGGAATGTCACAATCAGCTATCATTTTCCTCGAGAACTCTTCCTGTGGAATGTCACAGTTAGCCATCGCATCATTTTCCACAAGACTGTCCCTACGGAATGTGTCACAGCCATTGTTTCCCCCAAGATTTGTCCCTGCGAAATGTGTCTCAGCCATTATTTTCTCCAAGAACTCTCCCTATGGAATGTCCCAGTTAGCCATCTTTTTCTTCAAGAACTCTCCTTATGGAATGTCACAGTTAGCCATCTTTTTCTTCAAGAACTCTCCTTATGGAATGTCACAGTTAGCCATCTTTTTCTTCAAGAACTCTCCTTATGGAATGTCACAGTTAGCCATCTTTTCCCCCAAGAACTCTCCCTATGAAATGTCACAGTTAGCCACCTTTTCCCCAAGAACTCTCTCTATGGAATGTCACAGTTAGCCACCTTTTCCCCCAAGAACTCTCTCTATGGAATGTCACAGTTAGCCACCTTTTCCCCAAGAACTCTCTATGGAATGTCACAGTTGGCCATCATTTTCCCCAAGAACTCTCCCTATGGAATGTCACAGTTATCTATCCTTTCCCCCAAGAACTGTCCCTATGGAATGTCACAGTTATCTATCCTTTCTCCCAAGAACTGTCCCTATGGAATGTCACAGTTATCTATCCTTTCTCCCAAGAACTGTCCCTATGGAATGTCACAGTTATCTATCCTTTCTCCCAAGAACTCTCCCTATGGAATGTCACAGTTATCTATCCTTTCTCCCAAGAACTCTCCCTATGGAATGTCACAGTTATCTATCCTTTCTCCCAAGAACTCTCCCTATGGAATGTCACAGTCAGCCGTCATTTTCCTGAAGGACTGTCCCAATGGAATGTGTCACAGCCATCATTTTCCCCAAGAACTGTTCCTATGGAATGTGTTACAGCATCATTTCCCCAAGAATTCTGCTATGGTGTGTCACAGTTATCTATCCTTTCCCCAAGAACTGTCCCTATGGAATGTCACAGTTATATGTCATTTCCCCAAGAAATGTCCTTATGGAATGTGTCACATCCATCATTTCACCGAAGAATTGTCCCAATGGAATGTGTCACATCCATCATTTCCCCCAATAATTGTCCCAATGGAATGTGTCACATTCATCATTTCCCCCAAGAACTATCCCAATGGAATGTGTCACAGCCATCATTTCCCCCCAAAATTGTCCCTATGGGATATGTCACAGTCATCATTTCCCACAGGAACTCTCTTTACGGAATGTGTCACAGGCGTCATTTCCCACAGGAATTCTGTTTACGGAATGTGTCACAGGCGTCATTTCCCCCAGGAACTCTTCCTATGGAATGTGTCAGAGGCGTCATTTCCCCCAGGAACTCTTCCTGTGGAATGTGTCAGAGGCGTCATTTCCCCCCGGAACTCTTCCTATGGAATGTGTCACAGGCGTCATTTCCCCAGGAACATTCTTTACGGAATGTGTCACAGGCGTCATTTCCCACAGAAACCCTGCTTACGGAATGTGTCACAGGCGTCATTTCCCCCAGGAACACTCCTTACGGAATGTGTCACAGGTGTCATTTCCCACTGGAACTCTGTTTACGGAATGTGTCACAGGCGTCATTTCCCCAGGAACACTCCTTACGGAATGTGTCACAGGTGTCATTTCCCCAGGAACTCTTTCTATGGAATGTGTCACAGGCGTCACTTCCCCCAGGAACTCTTCCTATGGAATGTGTCACAGGCGTCATTTGCCCCAGGAACTCTTCCTATGGAATGTGTCACGGGCATCATTTTCCCCAAGTACTGTCCCTATGGAATGTCACAGTTAGCCATCCCATTCTCCAAGAATTCTCCCTATAAAATGTCACAGTTAGCCATTACATTCTCCAAGAACATTCTCCAGGAACTGTCCCTATGGAATGTCACAGTTAGCCATCACATTCTCCAAGTCCAAGAACTCTCCCTATTGAATGTAATAGTTAGCCATCATTTTCCCCAAGAGCTATTTCTTTGTAGAGTAACGCCGTCCTCTTCTTCCTCATTCAGTGACTGTCTGCATGGTCAGGTCATATCTGGCAATGAGTATGGCCGTTTTTTCCCTGGTTCCTGTCATCCTGTTGATTTGCAGAACCGGCATATATCCATTCTGAAGGCACTTCTTTGGGCGAAAGCCATTCTTGTCTGGTTTAGATGATCGTATAGACAGCTGCGTTGTATTGCATGGTATCATGGTTTATTAGAAGACGCCTGCAGGCCTGGTACCACTGACTTCAGCCTTTAATGTATGTATTGACGCCTGAGTCCTAAGACTGCAAACACTGGTACAAGCATTAGCTTCCATTCCTTCTTCTAAGGAATGAGGAAGAGAGCCTTTTTCACATGCAGATACATTCTTTTCCCCAGAGAGATTAAACTTTGCTCTCTCTCTCTTTGTCTCTCTGTTTCTGTCTGTCGTCTGTCTGTCTGTCTGTCTGTCTCTCTCTCTCTCTCTCTCTCTCTCTCTCTCTCTCTCACACACACACACATACACACACACACACACTCTCTCTCTCTCACTCTCTCACTCTCTCCATGGACAGATTTTCATTAGAAATGGCTTACAAGTTTAACCCAAGATGCACCTGCGGTACACAGACATAGGACACGTTGCCCAAGTTTAAAGTTCTAGTTCCAACAACAGCAACAACAATAACTACTACTACTACTACAACTGCTACTGCTACTACTACTACTACTACTACTACTTATACTACTACTACTACTACTACTACTATTATACTACTACTAAAAAGGTTTGCACACATGTTGACTTGTGAGATTGGACAAATCTTCACTATTTACCCACCAGGCGGAGTTGCCCAGGCAAATCGAACCCAGGACCTCCTGTTTGGCTATGGTGCCTGTCAGAAGCACATGTAACCCGTCTGAAGCACATGTAACATGTCAGAAGTACATCATGTAACCCGTCAGAAGTACATGTAACAGGTCAGAAGCACCAGTAACCTGACAGAAGTACATGCAACAAGTCAGAAGCACCTGTAACCTGTCAGAAATACATGTAACATGAGAGAAGTGCTTGTAACCCGTCAGAAGTACTTGTAACCTGTCAGAAATACATGTAACATGTCAGAAGCACCTGCACCCCTGTTAGAAGTACATGTGACCTGTCAGAAGTGCTTTTAACCCGTCAGAAGTGCTTGTAGCCTGTCAGAAGTGCTTATAACCAGTCGGAAGTGCTTGTAACTGGTCAGAAGTGCTTATAACCTATGAGAAGTGCTTGTAACCCGTTAATAAGTACATGCAACCGGCCACAAATGTTTGTAACCCGTCAGAAGTGCTTGTAACCCGTCAGAAGTGCTTGTAACCCTCCAGAAGTGCTTGTAACCCGCCAGAAGTACTTTTTATTCGTCAGAAGTACGTGTAAGGGTAGAGAGGGAGGGAAAGGCGGGAAAAAACTTGAAAACACTTTATCACTCAAGAACAGTAGCATTAAGTCCTGCTGTAACCTGCCTGTCAACTAGTCTTTGTTATTCTACACATGTATATGCAACCAGATATATAAATGGAAAGAGAGAAAGAGTGGGACTCATGGGATGGAAGAATTTATCTGAATCAGAAACGGGACATGCAAAACAGGGCCGGCCATTTCCCCCCACCGTCTCCCTTTTTGAAAAGAAGAATGGGGAACAGAGTGGTCAATATTCTGCAGTCTGTGGCTCTGCCTGTCTATCTGCCTTGATGGATGGTGCG
>JAPXFY010000025.1:24232158-24237158 GCA_030674185.1 Monoplex corrugatus | reverse complement strand
CTACTTCGGTGTCCATATTGTCAAGGACGAGGAGAGGAGCAAACTTCCCTCCTATCGTTGCTTGGAAGTTTTCAACTATGTTGGGGTCTTTGAGCTTCTCAAGATTGAACTTAATTCTTATGTTGCCCTGTTTCTTCATCCTCTGGAGGCGGAGTTTGAAGGTCATCATTACAAGCTCATGATCGCTTCCAATGTCGGCTCCTGGAAAGCTCCTGGTCTTTGCGATGTTAACACTTGACTGGAAGCGTCTTTGAACCATGATGTAGTCGATCTGACTGTGGTATTTTTCTCCTGGGCTGTGCCATGTCCAGCGTCTAGATGGTTTGTGTGGACCGAACGTGTTGAATATTATATAGAACCCATAATGTTATACGGTTGTGAGGCGTGGACAGTCAACAAGCAAAGCCAGAACAAGACTGAGGCAGCCGAGATGTGGTTTCTAAGAAGAATGTTTAGAGTCCCATGGACAGCAAAGTAAAACAAACGAGACAGTCTTGATGGAGGCAGACACAAGAAGATCATCGATAAGGAAGATTAGGACAAGAAGGGCAACATTTAAAAGCCATTTTTTGAGGAAAGGGGAATTAGAGCACCTGGTCACAACAGGAAAACTGGAGGAAAAAGCACCAGGTAGACCCAGGGAGAGGACACTAGGCGGACTTGCAGAGTGGCTGAGGACAGTGAGGGTGGAAGATGTGCTTGCGGCAACAAGGAATAGATGCATATGGAGGGCCATGATCGCCAACGCCATATGGCAGGGCACTTGATGATGATGATGATGATGATGATCATATCCTGCAGGAAGGTGGTGGACAGGTTGAAGGAGTCAAAGGGTTAAGTTTTTGCGCTGCTAGCATGATTGACAATGCAGGATGCTGGATGACAGGGTGCGTGAGTCAAAGGGTTAAAGATAAAAGGTTGTCCCGTAACATTGAGGTCATAGAGAAGTGATGGGGTGGAGACCCGCATCCTGTCCATTAGCTGCAAAAACTTAACCCTTTGCCTCCCTCACTCTACCCTTCCAGCCGGAAATTGGTGGTTTGGGTGAACGAGTCAGGAGGTTAAGTTTTCGCTTTGCTAGCGTGATTGGCATGCAGGATGCTGGTGGACAGGGTGAAAGAGTCAAAGGGTTAACGATAAAGGTTGTCCCATAACCCTGAGGTCATGCAGGAGTGAGGTGGTAGGGACCTCAGCTTTGACCTTTGACTCCCATACCCTGTCCATCAACTGCAAAAACTTAACCCTTTGACTTTCATCCTATCCTGCAGGAAGGTGGTGGACAGGGTGCGGGAGTCAAAGGGCTAAACACAAAGGTTGTCCCATAATCCTGAGATCATAGAGGACTGAGGTGTAGTGACCACCTCAGCTTTAACCCTTTGACTTCCGCATCCTGTCCATCAGCTGCAAAAACTTAACCTTTTGACTCCATCATCCTATTCTTCAGGAAAGTGGTGGAGGTGGACGGGGTGACGGAGTCAAAATGTTTAGTGTTTGCTTTGCTAGCGTGATTGACAATGCAGGATGCTGGTGAACAGGGTGCGGGAGTCAAAGCGTGAAAGATAACAGATTGTCCCATAACCCTGAGGTCATAGAGGAGTGGTAGAGACCTCAATTTTTTTTATCAAGGCCTGCTCTTTCACTGCTTTTCTTCCACAACCCATAGACAGTAGACAAGGACCGGGTGTCCAGTCCCAGCGGGGTGGATTGGAGGCTCAACACAAATGGTCTCCGAGTCAGAGTCGAATTCGTGCAGCCCCCATCTCCTCTCCTCTCCGTTATTGCTTTACCTTCTTCAACACTCGAGTTAGCTTTTTATGATGTTTAAAGTTTATTCAAGAAGGATTCTTCGCACTCGGATAGTTCCATACACGCTTCACGCAATCTGTCCTCTGTTTTCTGGCAGACTCCTTGAGCCTGCGGAAAATCTTACGTGCTGGCAAGGTCTTGATATGTGAGAGAGATGATAGGGGTGGTGGACGGGGGAACAGAACCAACGAAACATTAACCTTTTGACTCCCGCACACTGTCTATGGACTGCAAAAACTTTCCACCAGCTATCAAAACTTTCACCCTATCCACCAGCTTCCTGCAAGGAGCTGTGGATAGGATATGGGTTAACTTTTTGCTTTGCTATCATGGTTGACAATACTGGTGGACTCTGATTTCCTCACCCTATCCACCAGCTTCCTGCAAGAAGCTGGTGGATAGGGAGAGGAAGTCAAAGAGTTCCAAGACAGTCAAAGGGTTAAGTTTTTGCTTTGCTACTATGGTTGACAATACAGGATGCTGGTGGATAGCGTGCAGGAGTCAGGCAAAGGGTTAAGCTGATACCACCAGAACGATGAAAACATTTAAGATAAGCAGCGAACAGGCCAGTGTTTGATGTTGTCGGCTGGGATTGAACTCGATGTATCAGATCTTGAATCGCTGGCACTGTTATAAGGGGCATAAAGCACGGTATGAAGCCAGTGCTGAACAGATTGAGTGCCCGGAAATGGCAGACTGCACACCGTGTGGACTACAATCGTTCAGACAGATATCGACTCTGTCTGGCCTTCCACTGTTCCACTGTTACAGTCTGCCTGCCTCAGTTGTCACGGGTGCCAATCGCTTCCTTAGATTGTTGTTGTTGTTGTTATTGTTGTTTAAAGCCCAGCGACTGCGTAGAGCCATTTCAGGGCTATAACTGCTTCAAAACATACAAAACTTCAACAGGAAAAAAAAAAGAAAAAAGAAAATGAAGAACAAATATCAATGCATTCGCGCACACAATCTAAGGACATGTCCCCGGTGTCGACCACTCCGTCCAATTTATCGCACAGGGCAATTTAAAAAACACACCTGAATACAAATTTAAGCATACCTAAGGACACCAAAATGTATATAAAAATGGGCATACATTAACTAAAATTGCTTCCGCATATCTTACCTCCCTAGAGCCAAAAATGCACTTAATACATGTACCCAGTTATCAATTCTACGTAAGACTTTATCGAACACATACAGGTGAATAGACCAGCAAGGCAGAAGATGATAGATAAAAATGACAGAAAGCAAAAGAACAAGGCAGAGACAAAGAGAGTGACAGGAAGAGGACATTTCACGCACAGAATTTCCAGAAGGTGGGGTTAATACTGAAAGAGCCCCCGGCATTCTCACCGGGGAGCTTCCTTAGGTAGAAGCTTTATGTCTGTCTGCAACCTCCAGTCTACCCACCTGTGAATGTGTACTTACTGTGACGGGGGGGGGGGGGGGGGGGGCTGACTTTCTTCACAGTTAGGGGAAGGTAGAGCAGCGAGAGAGAGAGAGAGAGAGGAGATGGGCACCACCCGTCATCATGCTGGACTCCAGAAAAGTTGAGGTCTCTACCACCTCACTCCCCCCTATGATTTTGAGGGTTGTGGGACAAGCTTGACCTTGTCCTGGTATGGAACTCGTGCAGTGTGCTTGGAGGTCTGAAGCTGTCTGTATCTTGGGGATAGTCAGGTGTGTCGGGGGGTGGGGGAGGGGTTGGAGGAAGGAAGGGGGCAGCTGTGAGGACCTCCAGGATGAAAAGAGCCGTTGTAAGGTCATCATGACGACGATGATGATGATGATGATGATGCTGATACTTCCGTCTTCTTCACAAATAAACCTCTAACTGCTTCACGCACGCAGAACAACACACGCGCATACATACACACATATACACACACGTGTACACACCACACACGCACACATACACAACACACACACACACACACACACACACACACACACACAACACAACACACACACACACACACACGCACACATTCACTCACATACCACACACCACATTCACTCACACACACACACTCACACACCACACACATATACACTCTCTTTCTCTCTCACTCACTCACTCAGACACACGCACACGCGCGCGCACACACAACACACACACACACGTGTACACACACACGCGCACACACACGCGCACACACACACACACACACGCAAGCACACACACACACACACACGCACGCGCACACACACACGCACGCACACACGCACACATCACACACACACGCACACACACACGCACACACACACGCACGCACACACACACACACACACACACGCGTGTACACACATACGCACACACGCACGCACGCACGCACGCACGCACACACAACACACACACACACCACACACACACCACACACACACGGAGACGGATACAGGGAAAAAGATGGCAGGAAGGTGATAAAATGACAATTGTGACGTATCCAATTTGCCCACAGGCAGTGCCGTCCACTGACCTTCTACTGTCTGTCTGTCTGTTTGTCTGTCTGTCTCTGTTTCTATCTGTCAGGGTCTCTTTCTTCCTCTGTCTGTCTGTCTGTTTGTCTGTCTGTCTCTGTCTCTGTTTCTATATGTCAGGTCTCTCTGTTTCTCTGTCTGTCTGTCTGTCAGTCTCTGTCTGTCTCTGTCATCTCTTCTCTGTTCTTCTGGTCTGTCTGTCTCTCTGTCTTTGTCTCCCTCTCTGTGTCTGTCTGTCGTCTGTCTCTTTATCTGTCTGTCTGCCTCTGTCTCTGTCAGTCCTCTTTCTCTTTCTGTTTTTCCCTCTGTTTCTGTCTGTCTCTGTCTCTCTATCTGTCTGTCTCTCTGTCTCTGTCTCTGTCAGGTCTCTTTCTCTGTCTCCCTCTGCTGTGTCTGTCTCTCTGTCTCTCTGTCTCTGTCTTTCTATCTGTCTTTCTGTCTCTCTATCTCTGTCTCTGCTGTCTGTCTCTCTGTCTCTCCCTCCCTCTCTCTCTCTCAGTTCCAATGGGACCTAATGCTACTGTCCTTGAGTAGTGGAGTGTTCTGAAGTCTGAAATCTCTCTCTCTTCTCTCTCTCTCTCTCTGTCTGTCTGTCTGTCTCTGTCTCTTTCTCTCTCTCTCTGTCTGTCTGTCTCTCTTTCTCTCTCTGTCTGTCTGTCTTTCTCTCTCTCTGTATCTCTGTCTCGCTCTGTCTATGTCTCTCTCTCAGTAGTCTC
>JAPXFY010000025.1:24222158-24227158 GCA_030674185.1 Monoplex corrugatus | reverse complement strand
GATTAACGAATGACACGCGCGCGCGTGTTGTGTTTATGTATCATCATCATAAATCATTAAAACCCATGTCATGTTGTACCGAATTTGTACTACGATAACGCTACGATATGTCCTGATTTGACCGGCCGCCACTATTGACCGACCTTTGATGTTTTTAACATGTTGAAACCCCAGATTACAGAACTGCTGTCCAGCCACCAGCTGTTTGTCTCTCTGTCTGTCTGTCTGTCTGTCTGTCTGTCTGTCTGTCTGTCTTTTTTTTCTTTTTCTTCTTCCTTCTTCTTCTTCGTTTTCGTCTTCTTCTTCTTCTTCTTCTTCTTCTTCTTCTTCTTCTTCTTCTTCTCTTCTTCTTCTTCTCTCTCTCTCGCTGTCGTTCTCTGTCTGTTTTCCTTAGTGGTTTCTGTTTCGTTTCGTTTTGTACTTAAATACCAGACAGCTTGTTCTGTCGAGTAAAAGGTCTGTTGTGTCTGTTTTTTCCCCCATTTTTTGTCTCCTGGTTGTTGTTTGATCACACCTTTGTAAGGGGACGACCTTTTTATCCTCACTTGGGACTATAACAGTATAACAATCTACATTTACCTCATCCAAGATTGATCACGACTCTCCAGGATGTCCTCCATCGTGGTCATACATTGACCAGATGGTGTTCACCATTGTCTCCGTCGTGGAATTCCACTGAGCGAATGGTGGTCACCATTGTCTGCAATACTCTCCATGATGGACACACATTGACCAAATGGTAGTCACCATTGTCTACCAATACTCTCCATCATGGACACCCAGTGACCAAATGGTGGTCACCATTGTCTACAATACTCTCCATCATGGACACCCATTGACCAAATGATGGTCACCATTGTCTACAATACTCTCCATCATGGACACACATTGACCAAATGATGGTCACCGCTGTCAACAATACCCTCCATCATGGACACACATTGACCAAATGATGGTCACCGCTGTCAACAATACCCCTCCATCATGGACACCCATTGACCAAATGATGGTCACCATTGTCTACACTACTCTCCATCATGGACACACATTGACCAAATGATGGTCACCGCTGTTAACAATACCCTCCATCATGGACACACATTGACCAAATGATGGTCACCGCTGTCAACAATACCCTCCATCATGGACACACATTGACCAAATTGACCTGTCTCACCTGTCGGCGTCACGGGTTCGGTGTTGGCTGCTGGTCCCTCCAGGCCGCTCTGTCTTGACTTTTGTGGACAGTTTCTTGAATATTTAAGCCACTGATGTTAATTATGTTCTCGATGTATGAGATTGGAGGTCTGCCTTTCTTCCTTTTTGCCATTGTTTTTCCTTGAAAGATGGTTGCCATGAGGTCCGTGTTCTTGTTGCGTGACATATGGCCAATGTATTTTAGTCTTCTCTTGTTGATGTCTGCAAGTAGTTTTCTGGTGGTATCAAGTTCTTCCAGGACACTTTCATTAGTTCTTCTATCTGTCCATTTGATACGTAGTAGTCTTCGATAAAACCACATCTCTGCTGCCTCAGTTCTTCTGCAACCAGTTTTTCTTCGAGTCCATTTTAAAAGTCTACTTTCAGGCCATTTGGTATGCCTCTGTCTTTCCAGATGTTGTTGAGTTGGACCATTTTTTGCTTTGCCATTCCAATTCTTATTTTGATGTTTTGGAGCAGTTCCATCAGTTTTTGCAGAGCCAAGATATTTGAAATCCTTAGCATTTTCCAAAGAACTTTGTTAATCAAAATGTCGTGATTATTTTCAATTAATTGTAAGATTCGAAATATATTTGAAATAAAAATAATAACCTGGCATTTTCACACACACACACACACACACACACACACACACACACACACACACACACACACACACACACACACACACACACACACACACACACACACTCACACACACACACACACACACACACACACACACACACACACACCAGACACACAAACACACAGACACAGACACACAGACACAGACACACATACACAGACACACACAGATACACAGACACACACACACACACACACAGAGAGAGAGAGAGAGAGAGAGAGAGAGAGAGAGAGAGAGAGGGTAGAAAGAAAAGTTACAGCAATGGTCAAAACACAAACGGTATGTTCTTGCATATGAACAAACACACACGTCAACATACACGCCGGAATGCATTCACGTGCTTACAATCACAACAACACACGCACATACACACACACGCACGCACACACACAGAGCAGAGAAATAGAGTGATAGAGAGAAAGGGGGTAGAAAAAAAGAGAGAGGAAAGAGAGAGAGAGAGACAGAGAGAGAGACAGAAACTGACAGAAAGAGAGAGAGAGAGAGAGAGAGAGAGAGAGAGAGAGAGAGAGAGAGCTCATTGTGGTGTTCTCGTGGAAAAGACACTGATCAGTGTGAATGCCATAAAAATCGGTGTTGTCTTGGAGGCGAATGGAGACCACTAGATATGTAAAGTTATGTAAATGAGGATCAGATCTGAGAGAGAGAATTGTCCACCAAGAGTGTTGAAACGGGGGTAATAGCTGTTGGAATGCGATGACTTTATGCCAGAGAGAGAGAGAGGAGGGGAGACAGAGAGAGAGGGAGAAAGAGAGAGAGGGGAGACAGAGAGAGAGAGAGGAAGAGAGAGAGAGAGCCGAAATTATGAAAAAGAAATAAAGGCCATAGCCTCATTTGAATGGATGTGGCATGGCCATGGTGCAAAATGATATTAGATTGTGTCATGTAAGTGAGAGAGAGAGAGAGAGGGGGGGGGAGAGAAAAAGAAACGGAAGGAGAGATAAGGAGGGGAAGAGAGTTTGAGTAAGAGAGAGAGGGGGAAGGAGTGAGAGAGAGGAGGGAGAGATAGAGATAGAGGGGAAGAGGGAGACTGAGTAAGAGAGAAAGGGGAAAGGGAGAGAGAGAGACAGAGAGAGAAATTGGAGTGGATGTTTTATTCAAATAGGCCATACCCCTGTTATAGGGGAGAGAACATTTTTAATATACAAACACACGTGCATGATTTCAATATTGACTGTCATATACAACAGATAAACTTACGTTAACAACGCATCACAAACTGAATGTAAATTAACTCTCTAAGTATATGATATAATCCTCTGCAAGTCTTTTGAAGCTTAGAAAGATCTATCTTCATCTTAAGACAACAAAATCAACGGCAGGTGAAACGGACGTGGATTTTCACAATGTCCAGATGGAAATCAAACTTAACGTAAAGTCTCCAAGCCAGGGCAAGATAAAACGGCGTGGACATCATCAATAGAAATCTGATATAAGCCACAAATTGCATTTTGGTCATCAGGATGTTTGCATCGCTGTGGATGTACTGCAATATCTGAAATGACACATCTATATTTTATGACAGCCGGGATAATGTTTGTTCAGTTCATCGAAATATGAAGTTCCCTACGAATGATTGACTTGAATGTTCTGTATACTGTTATTGTTATTGTTGTTTAAAGCCCAGCCGACTGCGTAGAGCCATATCAGGGCTATAACCATTTCAAAACGCACATTACTTCAACAGAGGAAAAAAAAAAAGAAAAGAAAAGAAACAGAATATCAAGTACACATATAAGTGCATTTGCGTACATAATATGAGGAAATGTCCCCGGCGTTGACCACTCCGTCCAGTTTATCACACAGAGGATTTAAAAGATATACCTGAATCCAAATGTAACATATAAACACGGGCCTAAATTGCCTAAAATTGCTTCTGCATATCTCATATCCTTAGAGCCAAAAATGAACTTAATATATGTACCCGATTATTAATCCTATACATGTACCCAATTATCAATCCTGTGAGGAAACTACGTAAGACTTTATCGAACACGTACAGGTGAATGGACCACCAAGGCAGAAAATGATAGGCCAGGAAGAAATGACAGAAAGCAAAGGAGGAAGAAAGAAACAGAGAGAGTGACAGAAAAGGGGAAAATTTTAGCACAGAATTTCCAGAAGGTGGGTATAGTATTTATACTGAAAGAACCCCCCGGCATCCCTACGGGGAGGTCAATGTACTGAAAGCCTGTTCATATTGAACATACATACGGCTGTTCCCCACAACTATTAATCTTTGCTTAAAACAATGAACAAAATGATTATTTAATAATCATTGGTCTGCACATCCTACACACTGATTTTCCCACACATAATCAAATCAAATCCGTGAAAATACGCGAGAGAGAGAGAGAGAGAGAAGAGAGAGGCAGGCAGACAGACAGAGATAAACAGAGAAGAGAGCGAGAGAAAGAAAGAGAGAGAGACAGAAGGAGAGACAGAGAGAAGAGAGAGAGCGAAAGAAAGAGAAAGAAAGAGAGAGAGCGAGAGAAAGAAAGAGAAAGGTAACAGAGGGAGGTGAGCGAGAGAAAGAAAAAAAGAGACAGAGAGAAAAGATAGTGAGAGAAAGAAAGAGAGAGAAAGAAAGAGAGAGAAAGAGACAGAAAAGAGAGTGAGAGAAAGAAAGAGAGACAGAAGAGAGAGAGAGAGAGAGAGAGAGAGAGAGAGAGAGAGAGAGAGAGAGCAAGCTCAATAGACATGGACGGACGAGTGCCATAAAGCTTTTAAGTTTTATGTTTTACTGTCCCCACTGTCAACTCGGGGCCCGATCTGCCTTCTGTTTGTTCGCCTTATCGTTTACCGTCTGCCTGCCTCTGTGTGTGTGTGTGTGTGTGTGTGTGTGTGTGTGTGTGTGTGTGCGCGCGCGCGTGTATGTGTGTGTGCGTGTGCGTGCGTGCGTGCGCGTGTGTGTGTGTGTGTCCGTGTCCCAGTGTGTGTGTGTGTGTGTGACTGTTGTAGGCCCTCGCACTGAGACAGTGTGCCAGTTGATCTCTAACCGGCTTGCAGCAGTGTGACTGAGGGCAAGCAAGTCAAGCTATGAACTAGGTGCGGACAAACGCGAGAGAGAGAGAACAACAAGCTACAAGAGAACTTCAAACTAGTAAGAGGAAAACTTGAAGTTGAACTGAAACCA
>JAPXFY010000025.1:24212158-24214658 GCA_030674185.1 Monoplex corrugatus | reverse complement strand
TTCATTCCATTTGTATTTATTCTGAATATGCACATGGCATTTTTGTAGAGTTCAGTTCATTTACAATCATTCTGAGTATTTACATGGCATTTTTGCAATGTTCATTCCATTTACAATTATTCTGAGTATTTACATAGCACCTGTGCAATGTTCATTCCATTTATAATCATTCTATTTACATGGCATCTTTGCAATGTTCATTCCATTTACAATCATTCTGAGTATTTACATGACATCTTAGCAGTGTTTATTCTATTTACAATCATTCTCAGTACTTACATGGCATCTTTGCAGTGTTTATTCCATTTACAATCAATCTGAGTATTTACGTGACATCTTTGCAGTGTTTATTTCAATCATTCTGAGTGTTTACATGGCATCTTTGCAATGTTCATTCCATTTACAATCATTTGAGTACGCACAAGGTATTTTTGCAGTGTTTATTCCATTTATAATCATTGTGAGTATTCACATGGCGTTTTTGCAGTGTTTGTTCCATTTACAATCATTCTGAGTATTTACATGGCATCTTTGCAGGGTTTGTTTCAATCGTTTTGAGTATTTACACGTACATGGCAACTTTGCAGTGTTTATTTCATTTACTGTCATTCTGAGTACGCATACGGTATCTCTGCAATATTTTCTCAATTGAAAACCATTTTTAGTGATCACATCATCACATATTCGTAGTGTTTTCTACATTAAAACCCATTCCTAGTAAGCACATGACAATTTTGTAATGTTTTCTCCGTTTTAAAACCATTCCGAGTGAACACATCCCAACTTTGCAGTCTCTTCTAAAGTAATGCGAGTCACAAAACTTAATACGGCTTGGGAGTCAGTGGAATGGTAGGTATGTTCACCTTCTAATCCCTTTCCAAATATAACTTGGGATTCCATGAATCCCAAACGCGGTGATAAATTTGCAGCAACATTTCGCGTCAGAACAAATTGGAGTGGGGGATGGTGGTGGGCGGATCTATTTCCGTTTGTGTGTGTATGTGTGTGTGTGAGTATGTGTGTGTGTGTGTATATATATATATATAAAACACACACACACACACACATACAGCCACACACACACACACACATACAGCCACACACACACACACACACACACACACACACACACACACACACACACACACACACATATACACACACACACACACACACACACACACATATATATATATATATATATTGTGTGTGTGTGTGTGTGTGTGTGTGTGTGTGTGTGTGGCTGTATGTGTGTGTGTGTGTGTGTGTGGCTGTATGTGTGTGTGTGTGTGTATGGCCATGTAATAAGATCCAGCGTGATATGGCCATGTAACAAGATCCAGTGGCTTTTTGCCAGATCATTCTTCCGGGTTACGGTTGAGGCATGGAGACAGAGGGGAAGACAAAACAAACAAAGAAACAAACAAACAACAAACAAATAAACAAAAGAAAACCAAGAGAAACGAGAAAACACCACCAACAACAGCAGCATAACGCCAAGCAATGTTTTACAGCCAACAAAAAAACAAAAACAAAAACAAAAAATAAACAAAAACAAACAAACAAACAAACAAACAAACAAAAGAAAACCCAAGAGAAACAAGAAAACACCACCACGGACAGCAGCAGAACGCCAAGCAATGTGTCATAGCTTACAAACAAACAGACAGACAGACAGACAAACAAACAAACAAACATACAGATGGACTGACAACATTAGAATGGACAGAGAAACCATATGTAGAGACCCAGGCTTTGGCATGTTACCCAGGAGAGCTGGTCGAATCTGGGAAACAGTTTTTTTAGTGTGGCGTGGAGTTGAGATAGAAGAAGGAGAAGAAGAAAAGGGCAGTGTAGTGACAATGGGTGGGGGTGGTGGTCAGTGGCGGTTTAGAGACGTACGAAGCAAACGCATGTGTCGTTTTGCCCGTGGGGTTGAAGATAACCGTTTGAGGACAATGTACTACACGATCCTCTTGAAACGGATGTGAGGTGAAGGTCGCCACCAGTTTGGCTGTTTTGCTTATCAGACATCTGAAACGAAGGCGTACAACGCACAGAACTGCCTTTTCCCGATAATGTTTGTTATCGTACAGTTTTGCTTTGTGGATTTGGAGGGAAAGAGAGCTCTAGGTAGGACCCAGGGAGACAATATTGGAGGAACTTGCAGAGAGTGGCTGAGGACAGAGAGGGTGGGAGGTGTGCTTGCAGCGACAGGGGATAGATTCGTATGTAGGGCCATGATCGCCAACGCCATGCGACAGGGCACATGATGATGATGATTTCAAAGAACATCATTGATTGATCTTCAGCTTGTTTGGGTCCGTTGTTGGACATAAGCCTTCCCCATCGCAATCCATGTTGCCGGTTAACTGCTGTTCCATTGTTTGTCGAACTTTTTTTTTTAGATCGTCTCACTATCTGGTTCTCTGGCGACCTCTGTTCCTTTTTTGGCCTCAAAGGATCCAGTGCGTCACTTTGGTGGTCCATCTGTTGTCAG
>JAPXFY010000025.1:24174658-24207158 GCA_030674185.1 Monoplex corrugatus | reverse complement strand
GGAAGCTCAAAAAACAAACAGACCAAAAAAAAAAGAAACTGAAATTAGCAAAATGTATCAAGTTTTCTAAAACTGTGTTTTTTTGTTCAAACTGAAATCAGCAAAATTTATCAAATTATCTAAAGAAAAATTATGTAATTATCTTTTGAACATTTGAGGTGTTATTGTGTTGAGTTAAGTTCTATCTGCTTCATGTAATGCGATAATCCCGTTGGGTTTTCATTTATTTGCTGTTTGGGTTAAAGGACCTGTTAATTAGTAATGTTGTAATGTTGTCATGTATGTGTGTGTTTGTGTGTGTGTGTGTGTGTGCGCGCGCGTGCGTGCGTGCGTGCGTGCGTGGTGTGTGTGTGTGTGTGTGTGCGCGCGCGCGCATCTCTGTCTGTCTGTCTGTTTGTCTGTCTCTCTCTCTCTTTCTGTGCATATGTGTGTGTGTGTGTGTGTGTGTGTGTGTGTGCATCTGTGTGTGTGTGTGTGTGTGTGTGTGTGGTGTGTGTGTGTGTGTGGATGCGTGTATTTCTATACACAAAGACTATATTTTTCTTCCCTGTACTATTTTATTCCCTCGAGGACTGGTTGGCGCAGAAGTAGAGCACTCGTCTCCTAACCTACCTGCAAGGGTTTGCACGGGGGTGCCAATCAGTCCAGTGGAACTTTATACGTGCGTGTGGCCTGCAGTCTACCCAGTTGTAATTCCTTCGTGGGAATGCTGGGATCTCTTTCAGCATATATAATATCCCACCTTCTGGAAATTCTGTGCTAGAAAATTCCTTCTTTTCGGTCACTCTCTCTGTTTCTTTCTTGTTCCTTTGTTTTCTGGCCATTTTTCCCTGATCATTTTCTGTCCTTGCTGGTCTATTTACCTGTATGTGTTCTATAAAGTCTTACGTATTTTCTCTTAGGATTGATAATTAGGTACACGTCTTAAGTGCATTTTTGGCTCTGGGGAAATGAGATATGCGGAAGCAATTTTAGGTAACTTAGGCCCGTTTTTATACATGTTTTAGTGTCCTTAGTATGTTTACATTTGTATTCAGGTATGTTTTTTTTAAAAACCTTTGTGTGATAAATTGGACATTTCCTCAGATTATGTGCGCCAATGCATTGATATGTATGCTTAAGTTTCTTTTCCAGTATTTTCCCCTGTTGAAGTATTGTATATGTTTTGAAATGGTAATAGCCCAGATATGGCTCAGCGCAATTGCTTAATTTTCTTTTCTAGTTTTTTTTTCCTGTTGAAGTATTGTATATGTTTCGAAACGGTAATAGCCCTGATACAGCTCAGCGCAATCGGCTGGGCTTTAAACAACAGTAACAACAGCAATAACAATAACAATAACCCAGCAGTGAATGGGTACCTGACTTTCTTTAAAGTTGGGGAAAGATAAAGCAGCAAGAGAGAGAAGATTGTTATTGTTACTTTTGCTTAAAGCCCAGCCGGCTGCGCAGATCTATATCAGGGCTACAAGTACAACCATCTCAAAACAGACACAATACTTCAACAGAAAAGATAAAAACCCGGAAAAGAAAATTAAGTGAACAGATCAGTTCATTCGCGTGCATAATTTTAGTATGTGCCCCTGGCATTGACCACTCCCCTCCAATTCATCACACAGGGGATATAAGAAAACAAACTTGACCCAAATTTAAACGTAATTAAGGACACCAAAACATATATTTAACACAGGCCTAAATCGCCTGAAATTGCTTCCGTACGTCACAATTCGTTAGAGAGAGAAAAAAAATCACTTTATACATATACCCAATTATCAATCCTAAGAGAAACTATGTATGGCCTTATAGAACACACACATGTGAATGGACCAGCAAGGCACAAAATGATAGGAAGAGATGGCAGAAAGCAAAGGAGCAAGATAGAAACAAAGAGTGATAAAAAAGTGGAAATTTCTCGCACAGAATTTCCAGAAGGTGGGGATACTATTTATACTGAAAGAGCCTCCTCCCCCCCCCCCCGCCCGCATCCCCAGGGGAGGAGGAGAGGAGATGCTGCCCTCTAGATCAGTTTAGGTCACCCACCTCACTCCCGTAAAACAGAGTTATGATACAAACTTTTTTTAAAACCCATTACTAATGGCAGCACTGTTGTTACCAATGCCTAGTTTTGATTTCATGTTGGGATCTGTTGTCATTTTTGATAAACTATGTTTATACTGTATTGGTGTGTGTGTGTGTGTGTGTGTGTGTGTGTGTGTGTGTGTGTGTGTGTGTGTGTGTGTGTGTGTGTGTGTGTGTGTGTTGACAGTGTTTCTACTGCATTAATGTCTTGACATGGCAAACCCCACCTGTTTTTGTTCCTGTTGTTGTTGCTATCTTAAGTGCAATGAGTTTGCTTTGACAAGATATTTTTTATTGCCAAGTTCGTGGATTCTTTGTGCCTTACAAGTGTATGATTAAATAGTGTTGTTGTGTGTCCGACAAAGCGTTTTTGTTCTTCTTCTTGTTGCTATGTTAAGTGCAATAAGTGGGTTCCCCCGTTGGGTTGCCGGGGGCTCTTTCAGTATAAATAGTACTTGTGGAAATTCTGCGTTAGAAATTTCCTCTTTTCTGTCACTCTCATTGTTTCTGCCTTGTTGCCTCGCTTTCTGTCATTTCTACTCATTTTCTGCCTTAATGGTCCATTCACCTGTATTTTTTCGAAAAAGTCTTACGTACTTTTTCTTCGGATTGATAATTGGGTACATGTATTAAGTGCATTTTTGGCTCTAAGGAGGTGAGATATGCGGAAGCAATTTTAGGTAATTTATGCCTGTTTTTATATATGTTTTGGTGTCCTTATGTATGCTTATATTTGTATTCAGGTGTGTTTTTTAAATCTCCCCTGTGCGATAAATCGGACGGAATGGTCCCACGCCGGGGGCATGTCCTTAGATTATGTGCGCGAATGCATTGATATGTGTACTGAATTTTCTTTTTTTTTTTTTTTTCCTGTTGAAGTTTTGTGTTTTGAAGTGGTTATAGCCCCAATATGGATCTGCGCAGTCGGCTAGGCTTTAAACAACAATAAAAGTAAAAAAGAAGTGTGCTTTGACAAGGTATTCTTATTGTAAAGTTCATGAACTGTTTGCGCCATACAAATGTGTGGTTAAATATTGTTGTTTTTTGTTTTGTGTGTGTGTGGGTGGTGGTGGTTTGACAGCTGTGAAAAGGGGGAGACAGGCACAGAGAGGGAGGGGGAACCACACGTTATAGGGAGACACCATGACTATGGGTGACCGGGGACATGACCGATATGCGATACATGAACTGTTTACTTTGTGCACTCTGATAGAGTGACAAGTTCTACCCTTCTCCCTTCTCCATCTGTCTGTCTGTCTGTCTTTCTTTCTTTCTTTCTTTCTCTCTCTCTGTCTCTGTCTCTGTCTCTCTCTCTCTTTCTGTTTCTGTCTCTGTCTCCGTGTCTCTGTGTGTGTGTCTCTCTCTTGCTCTGTCTCGCTCTCTCTGTCTGTCTGTCTCTCTCTCTCTCTGTCTGTGTCTCTCTGTCTCTGTCCCCCTGTCTCTGTCTCTCTCTGTCTGTCTGTCTCTCTCTGTCTCTATCTCTGTCTCTCTCTATCTCTGTCTCTGTCTTTTTCTGTCTCTGTCTCTGTCTGTCTCTCGCTCTTGATCCTTTTGCTCTCCCCTCACTCCTGCCCCCCCCCCTCTCTCTCTCTCTCTCTCTCTTTTATCTCTCAGACAGATATGGATAGTGCAACGTCAAGTTTGAAAAATGGCTTTTTAAGCCGGCTACTTCAATCATTTGAAATTGGAGTATGATTGTCTTGTTTGTCTGTCTGTCTGCCTCTCAGTGTGACATAATTAACTAAATTCTTCCATCGACAAACTGATACAGAGACAGACATAGCAGTAATAGTAATAGTAATGATACTTATAAGGCGCCAAATCTTGATACAAGAATCAGACCAAAGCTAACATTGTCACCATTCACAAAGGCAATCACCCAACAACAGCCAAAGCCAGGACACAAAGCACACGCAAATCCAAGGGGGAGGACAGGAGGGTAGTGGGGGCAAAAGAGTGTACATGTACACGTATGTAGAGGGGGGGGGGGGGATCACGGTTGGGCAAAAAGGTCTGTCTTCAAGCTAGAAGGAGGACAGAGTTTGTGACTGTCGAATAGACGGGGAGAAGAACATTCCAGTTTTATGGACCAGACACAGAAGAATAGCGGCGACCAACTGTGGTACATTTGTATCGAGGATTTTGTAGACAACCAGTATCAGAAGCAGAACGGAGAGATCGGGTAGGGGTGCACATTTTGCTAGGTAGGACTTGCAAGAGCTTGCCAGCCGGCACATAGAACTTTTTGCCAGTGTTTATGGCTTATGTGCAGAGCATATGCCATGATCATTTTGGATCTTCTCCATCACATGGCATCAGTGGCGTCAGTGCATATGGAATTTGTTTCGAGCGTGGAGACAGACTTCATCAAGAGAAACTGACACTGGTATGGCTCTAGTAGTCGGCTGGGCTATAAGCAATATGAAAATCTGAAACCCTGGCAAAGTTCTGGAGAAAAGTCCACATCGATAGGTTATGGCTGTAGTAGTCGGCTAGGCTATAAGCAGTATGAAAACCTGAAACCCTGGCAAAGTTCTGTAGAAAAGTCCACATCGATAGGAGATCTGATACAGCAAAAACAAGATCATTGGTGGCGCTACACTCTCCATGGAGGGAGCAGCTCGAATTTGACATGATGAGTCCGTTATGACTCATCATCATCAGGTGCCTTGCCACATGGCGTTAGCGATTATGGACTTCCATCTGTCTCTATCACTTGTACCTGAAGCATCTCTTCCACCCTCTTTGTCCCCAGCCACTCTGCAAGTCCGTCTGGTATCTTCTCCCTGGTTCTACCCGGTGCTCTCTTTCCCTCCAGCTTTCCCGTTGTGACCAGGTGCTCCAATTCCCCTTTCCTCATAAAATGACCTATAAATGTTGCCTGTCTTTTCCTAATCTTCCTTATGAATGATCTACTTGAGTCTGCCTCCATCAAGACTGTCTCGTTTGTTTTCTTTGTTGTCCATGTAACTCTCAACATTCTTCTTAGAAACCACATCTCGGCTGCCTCAATCTTGTTCTGGCTTTGTTTGTTGACTGTCCACGCCTCGCAGCCGTACAACAGTATTGGTTTTATATAACATTCAAGAACTCTCTTCCTGATGTTAACTGATAGGCATTTGTTGGTGAGAATGCTTTTCATCTTCTTGAATGCTGTTTTGGCTTGGCCGATTCTGCTGGCTATTTCTGATGTGCATCTGCCATCTGGTGAAATGATCGTTCCCAGGTATTTAAACTTATCAACCTGTCTCAAGGTTGTGCCATTTGCTGTTATTTTGTATGAGGGGATTTCATGTTTTTTACCGATCACCATGACTTCAGTCTTCCTGCTGTTTAGTTCCAACCCCTTACCTTTGCTTACTATTTCTAGTATTATGAATAAAGAAACCACGACACAGTACCTACAAACACAATAAGATGTCCTCTGTAAGACATGATCATTTATGTGTCTGACCAATGGTTCTGCCTATGCAACTTGAGATGTTTTTTTCTTTTCACAGCAAATAAATTGAATCATTCAGTTTGATTGTCTGACTGCGCATTTCATATGAAAATGGTCTTTTTCGTCTTTTTTTTTATATCAAATAATCGTGGAACTAAACAAATGGAACCAGAAATACACAAACTGATAAACACATACATACATATACTCCAACATGACATTTTTTAACAGATTAACAGATTCTCATGCCACCGCTCCACACACACATAATCATCAGAACACTAACGGCAAATGTATACAAATTCAGTGTATCGATCAACAGATGCAAGCTCAGGACAATGATGAACTTCTGAAAGAAATAAAAGTGTCAATGGACATAACATGAAAAGAAAAGGAAAAAGAAAAAAAAAAAGGAAGAAAGAAAACCACTTTAATGTCACCACACCGTAGTCAGAAAGTTGTTTCGAATTAATCTTTTTGGTCTACGGAGATCTAAGTTATCAGATAAAGTCAATAGTGTTTTTAAACTAATCAATTAATTTATCACTTCATTTGTTTGTTTTTGTTTCTCTCTGTTTATTTATTCACTTACTTATTTATTTTGTTATTGAGGTTAATAGTACTCTCACAGAAAAACTAATTTCATTAGGCACATTACAGGTAGTTGATCCATTATATTTCTCTGTTTATTTATTTACTTATTTATTTGGTTATTGAAGTTAATAGTACTCTCACAGAAAAACTAATTTCATTAGGCACATTACAGGTAGTTGATCCATTATATTTCTCTGTTTATTTACTTACTTGTTTATTTGGTTATTGAGGTTAATAGTACTCTCACAGAAAAACTAATTTCATTAGGCACGTTACAGGTAGTTGATCTATTAATTGATGAACTGATTGATTGATTGATTGATTGATCGATCGATCCGATCGATTGAGTGATTGGTGGCTCGATTGATTGATAGGTTTGACTGATTGATTGAGAGATCGATCGACCGACCGATCGATTGATTGATTGATTGATTGATTGATTGACTGGCTGGCAGACTGACTGACGGTGTCAGGCCGACAGTAAGACACGACATACAAGGTAGGCAAGAAGTCAGACGGTTATTGCAAGGTAAGCCCCCCCCCCTACACCCCCCCCCCCCCTACATGGTCTGTGTCTGTGAGTGACACCGGTAATTGCTAAATGGCCACACAGGTTAACGACCCGTCGCTCAGCATCTCCACAAGTGGTCGTGAACTGTTGGTATGCGTGCACAGATGTTATTAACAGTATCCACTCATATAGAATTTGTCCCCGCGCGCGCGCGCGCGTGTGTGTGTATGTATGTATGTATGTATGTATGTATGTATGTATGTATGTATGTATGTATGTGTATGTATTGTATGTGTGTGTGTGTGTGTGTGTGTGTGTGTGTGTGTGTGTGTGTGTGTGTGTGTGAACAATCACGAACCAGATACGCACAAAAAGAGAGTGAGAGCACAAATTTAACCAAAAACAAACAAGCAAGCAAACAAACAAAAAACAAAACAAAACAAAGAAAAAGGGGGGAAAAAGACAGGCGTACGTTGTCGGCCAACTGGCCTTTGCCAAGTATGCACAAATGACAACATAGAATAAACACACACACATACATACACACACGCACACACACATACATACACACGCACGCACGCACGTTAAAAGAAATAACGAATATATACAAAGCAGAACAAACACAACATTAGAAGTAGACCAAGCTCAACAGCAAAATGGGCAGTGACTGGAGCATCATGCCTGACCACTTTCGCGGCCGTTCGAAACCCCCTGTTCCCCCCCCCCCCCCCAACAATCCTCCCCTTGGCTTGTGGTAAAGCAAAGTTGGAAGCTTCCGGCTGCTAACCATCGAGACTATAGTAAGGGGAAAGGAGCTGGTAGCTGTGCAAGCTGATGGCTGGGCGGGCTGCCCGAAAGAGAGGTGACGACCAGAGTGAGGCGAGAGAGGAGATAGTAAGGGAAAGGAGCTGGTAGCTATGCGAGCTGGTGGCTTGGGCGGGCTGCCCAAAAGAGAGATGAAGGCCCAGAGTCTGGGGCGAGAGAGGATTCTTCCATTGCCTCTTGGTCCGGTGGCTGGGCTGGACCTGGTTGTTGCCCGTTGTGTGGCTATGTCCCGGGGTTTTTGTCATTTTCCCACCTCGCCATTCGGGTTTGTAAACAAGGTAACTGATGACTGGGTCCGAATGGGTCGTACAACGCATGGACAGCCCTTCGCCTGCCCTCTCACCCCCCCCCCCCCACCCCCGCATTTTCTTTTTTTTATGAAATGGCTGTCTAGTGGCGCCGAGAGCTGGGGAGTTGATTGTCCGCAGAATGGTGAGGCATTGGTGCTCTGGGTCCTTTCCAGCACACCTCGTGGTGTTTATTGTTAACTACACAAACGACAAGAAAGAACAAACACGAACCAGCCCCCGATTACCTGTCAAGCCTACTTGAGATCTATCTTCCCTCACGTACCCTCCGCTCTGCCTCCGATCTTCTGACTTTT
This sequence comes from Monoplex corrugatus, assembly GCA_030674185.1. Taxonomy (NCBI): domain Eukaryota; kingdom Metazoa; phylum Mollusca; class Gastropoda; order Littorinimorpha; family Ranellidae; genus Monoplex; species Monoplex corrugatus. The sequence goes on along the minus strand of JAPXFY010000025.1, from coordinate 24,199,106 downwards.
CGCTTTCCACGCACTAAGCTCAATACCTATGGTCCACGAGCCTTCTCTGTTTCTGGTCCACTCTCCTGGAACAAACTTCCTCTCTCAGTCCGTCAGCAACCTACTTTTGTCTCCTTCAAGTCCGCTCTCAAAACTCACCTTTTCTCCTCTGCATAAAATCCTAACCTCACTCAACCCCCCCTCTGCAGCCTGTCTCCGCTCGGAGGGGAACCACATGGTTATAATATATAATTGTATATGCTATGCTCTCTATAATTTTCCATTGCTTTTATTCTTGCTTTTATTGCTTTTATTCTTTCTCCCCATTTATAGCCATGGGTGTGTGTGTGTGTGTGTGTGTGTGTGTGTGTGTGTGTGTGTGTGTGTGTGTGTGTGTGTGTGTGTGTGTTTGTGTGTGTGTGTGTGTGTGTGCGTGCGTGTGCGTGCGTGCGTGCGTGCGTGCGTGCGTGTGTGTCTGCTTCAGCGCTTAGATTTGATTTTATCAAGATTTTGCGCTATATAAATATTGTAATTATTATTATTATTATTATAACCAGAAAAGAAAACACACAAAAATTGAAGTAAAACGCGTGTTTAACATAACAATTTAAAATAACGAAACATTGTTTCTAGTTCGTTATTTGCTTGAACCCTGACAGTCACTTTGATTAAATACAAACAAACAAACAAACAAACAAACAAACAAATAAACAAACAAAAAACTTACGAGATAAAAAAGAAAGAAACAAAGAAAGAAAGAAAAAATGAGTCATACGAACAGTCAAACAAACAAACAAACAAACAAACAAACAAACAAACAAAAACCAGAGACAAAACATCAGTCCCTGATGTTTCCGTGAGCAGAAGAAAATTGACATCTCCTGTCTGTTCTTATTGCGCCTGTTGTTGTTGTTGTTGTTGTTGCTATTGTTGTTGTTGCTCTTGTTTATGTAAATTAGTGTTATCGTTCTTTTTTTGTATGTTTCTGGTTTCTGTTTCCTTGAGCGCTGGTTGTCAGCTGGGTTTAGAGTTTACTGTTGTTTTTCACGTCCACCTACGTCCATAAGATAGAGAAGATTCCTCAGTATACATCATCGCCATTCTTCTTCTTCTTCTTCTTCTTCTCATTATTATTATTATTTTTTATCATCATCATCATCAACATTATTGTTATTATTATTGTTGTTATTATTATTATTATTGTTCTTACTATGATTGTTATTATCATCATTATTATTATTGTCTTTTGTGTACGCTTGACAAAGGCCAGTTGGCCGAAAATTTAGACCCGCCTTGTTTCGTTAATCGAATTGGCGCATTCAGTCTATTTTAATGGGGGGGTTTCGGGGGGGGGGGGAGGAGAGTTTTTTTTTTCAGGCGTTCCCGTTTTTCTCGGGATGAGTGTATGATATATTAATTCCCCCCTCACTGTGCGTGTGTGCTGGCTGTTTCAGTGTTTTCATAAGCTGGCCAACACGGACCTGATTTACATGGTCTTTAACATGCATATTTCATGTTCTGCCTGCGTGTATACACACGAAGGGGCTTTAATCACTAACAAGGCCGCACGCTTGTCGACCTGGGAGATGGGGAAAAATCTCCGCCCTTTGCAGGCCAGGCGGGAGGTATCAGGGCAGGCTTGAACTCCAGACCTTCTGATCCACCCGTGGGGTACCGGGGGTTCTTTCAGTATAAATCGTATATCCCCACCTTCTGGAAATTCTGTCCTAGGAATTGACTCTTTTCTGTCACTGTCTTTGTTTCTGCCTTGTTCCTTTGCTTTCTGTCATTTCTTCCTATCATTTTCTGCCTTGCTGGTCCATTCACCTTTATGTGTTCTATAAAGTCTTACGTACTTTCTTTTAGGATTGATAATTGGGTACATGTATTAAGTGCATTTTTGGCTCTAGGGAGGTGAGGGAAGTGAGATATATGCCATGCGGAAGCAATTTTAAATATTTTATGCCCGTTTTTATGTTTCTTTTGGTGTCCTTAGGTATGTTTAAATTTGTATTCAGGTGTCTTTTTTAAATCCTCTGTATGATAAATTGGATGGAGTGGTCAACGCCAGGGGCATGTCCTTACATCACGTGCGCGAATGCATTGATATGTGTACTTAATTTTGTTTTTGTTTTTCCCTGTTCATGTTTTATATGTTTTGAAACGGTTATAGCCCTGTTATGGCCCTACGCAGACGGCTGGGCTTTAAACAACAATAACAACAACAACAAATCTTTTGATTGGAAATCTGACGTCTTACCCACTTGAGTATCGTTCCCGCCATGCTGGTTTCATTCATGGAGTCTCCCGTCGATCTAACGAATGAGAACACGCTCATACTCATACGAGTGAATGCTGGTCCTACATGTGGGTCTTCATGTGGATTACAGTACAGATCCTGGAGGAACATGTCCTTCCATGGAGAGGAGTCCTGCGGTCTTAGTTTTTGATTCCCTCAGTCCCTCTTCTGTTGAATAGCATCTGTTCTACGGTGTGGTGGTGATGGTCATTGGTTTAGTGTCTATTTACTTATGTGATTTCAGATCCCCCCCCCCCCAAAAAAAAAAAAAACCCACACAAAAATAGAAAACGATGTGGGGAAAGGGATGTAGATGCAGGAGGGGCAGAGGAAGAGAGGAGCGAAAAGATAACAAATGAATTATCGTATTACAACTATTTAAACAATAAACTCTAAACTACGAGTATATCTACGCTGTTCACATGTGACTGTGCCCTGCATGCACTGCTGTCAGCATCTTACTCTGTTGTGGACAGTATCTTCCCAGTTGGTGGTGTTGATGCCACAGCTGATGAGGTTGGCCTTCAGAGTATCCTTGTATCGCTTTAGTGGTCTTCCCTGGTCACGGTATCCTTGCTTCAGCTCTCCATACAGGAGTATCTGTAGGATGTGGTTCTTTTCCATACGAACAGCATGTCCTGTCCAAGTAAGCTGAAATTTGGTGAGTTCAGTTTTGAATGTGGGCTGCCCGCACTGCTCTTCTGGTCTCTGTCCTCCACATCTGTCTTTCTTCACCAGATATGAATTGAAAGGAAAGAGAGAATGAATAACATCTGTATTTACGTACGATATGAAGTGGAAGGGAAAGAGATCATGAATGACGGATCTGTATTTACGATATAAAGTGGAAGGCAAAGAAGAGGAATAAATGACGGATGTGTACTCCTTGCCATTTGTCGTCCAACTTGTCCTGTGTTGACACCAGCTGTAGGCCTACGTCCTTGGCCCGTTTTTATCTCACCACATCCACTAGTGAGGGAGAAGCAATCAGTGATATGAAGTGAGAGAGAAAAAGGGAATAAATGATTGATGTGCATTTTCCAACAGCAGTGAAGGCTGGTTGGTTCTTTTGATAGAGCCCTAGACTCATAGTCTGATATCTTAAGTTCAGTTGTAGCCAACAACATTAAAAACTGGCCTGTTCAACGCCCATCTTAATGTTTCCATCATACTGGTAGTGTCAGCTTAGTATTTCATAGGTTTCTCCTCCCACCCTCCCCATTTCAAAGACCTTGCCAGCACGTAAGGTTTTGTGGCAGGCTCATGGAGTCTGCCAAGTAATTGCTGGCAGATTTGGGTGGAGCGCATATGGATTTGTTCGAGTGCGATGGATCACTGTTGAATGAACTCAAACAAATTCCAGTGACAAAGACAATGACAGTGACACAGTACATTGGTGTTTGGTTAGTTGGTCATGCTTGCCGTTGTTTAAGAAACAGAGGGAGAGAGAAGGGGGGGGGGACAAAGAGAGAGAGAGACAGAGAGAGAGAGAGTGGATATCAAAGGTTCGTTTTAGGATATTGAAAAAGGCGAGATTTTTGCGATCGGGCCTCACCCTCAATAGCAGCAGAAGGCAATACAATATTCTCCGTCCATAAGGCGTAATAACACAGACAATACGACAGACAGACAAACAGGGAGATGTGGAGGGAGTAGGTGGGGGGGGGGGGGTGGGAGGAAGGGAGAAAGGGGCAGAGATGGCCTGTCTTTATTAGGTTGTTTGTTAAAGTGAAGTATTTATTTCTTTGCCCATATAAGGGATAGGGCACTACAGTTTTATTACCTCGTAAGAGGACATAAATGAGTGATATCGGATGGATGGATGGATGGATGGATTGATTGATTGATTGAGTGAGTGAGTGAGTGATTGCTGATCTCGATTTTCCAACAGTACAGACAGTGGCACACCACAGCAGTTTGGTTAGTTTTCCATGCCTGTCGTCATCTACTTGATGAAACTAAAATAAAACGAATGTGATAGATAGATAGGTAGATAGATAGATAGATAGATAGATAGAGAGAGAGAGAGAGAGAGAGAGAGAGAGAGGAGAGAGAGAGAGAGAGAGCTCAGAACACTGGATTTTTTAATGTACATAGGCCTTAGGCCACAATGCAAAAGTCAATTGTTTTTTTGTTGTTGTTTTTTTTTTTGTGGGGGGGGGAGGGCATTTGTGATTCATACAAATTTTGCAATGTATACAATTACATCATCGAAAATTCATCACTTTCAATGCTTTCCTCAGCTTGTACTTCATCGGTGTAACAGTCAACAGATTCTTTGTTTGCTGACCCGATCTAACGTTTAATGAAGAAACAGTAATCAGTACTTGACTATCGTCAAGCTTAATCAGTGCATTAAAGCATCAAACGGTTCGTAAAAAAGATTGATATGCATATATATATATCGTTCCATTCCTCGATCTGCTGGTGAAGCATTTAGTCTCTCAGTACAATCAACGGCCAGTCAATTAACACACTCATCAATCTCCAACAGCTGATCAGTTAATCAACTGGCTTGCTAAATAATCACTTCACTTTATCAATCTAACCAAATACTTAGTACATTCATTGCACTGTGGCAAACAATCGAGCAATCGATTAGTCATCTATCACTCAGTCATTCAATTAACCATACAAACCCCATCGATTAAATAGTACAACCATTTCACTACCAGTTAGTCACCTAATAAAATTGCTAATCCATAAATCAGCTGGTCAACCAAATCACCGGACAGTTTGATTCGTTTCGTATGAATCATTCTCCCGATCAAGTACTTAATCAGCAACCAATCAGTGGATCAATCGATCATTCTATTCATCCATCAGTCAATCTCAATCGGTGAATTAATCAAATAATCAGTTAACCAATCAAAATCAATGAATAATCAATTCACCAATACTTCTATAAATCAAGTAATCAATAGACCTTTAACCAATCAAAATCAATGAATAATCAATTAACCGATAATTTTATAAATCAAGTAATCAATAAACCATTCAATTTTTCAATAAATATCTTACCATCCCGCATTCTTGTGCATGTTTTACATTCTGAACTCAAGACTTAAAAGCACATAATAAGCACACATCAGTTGTATCGCAATGATGACATAAATGCAGTGGTACATACACTAATAGTTTTACCATTTATCATAACTATACAACATTAGATAATTACTATGCAATGAAGTAATGTAGTACTGGTGATGACCTAATGGCATTTCCCGACTCGTGTTTTCGTTAGTTTATTCATCCATGATTATTTTTTTGCGCCTGTTGATGGCATGAAAACCAAATCTGGACACATTGTATCTATGATGAGAATTTGATGCTGTGAGTAGTAAATAAAGTGGTATTCTAGCCGAATATTTGAGGAATTTCACTCTAATATCTGTGTACTTGGGACATTCATATTATAAGATGATATTCGTTTTCAATAAGATGATATTTGTTTTCAATAGGTCTTGCAAAATGGACATGCCTTTTTGTGATACGAGAGAGAGAGAGAGAGATGTGAAATTTCCTAAAGCAATGGTTGGGCAAGTTCCTCTTTATTTTATCCCTGGCAGCCCTGGCCCTAGAGGTGAACACGTTCCATTAATCACCAGTAGAAATCAATAAGACAGACACAACATAGTGATATCCGATAGGAGCTGAGGAAAGAGAGATAGATAAAGAGAGAGAGAGAGAGAGAAACAGACAAATAAGCAGACAGACAGACAGACAAGCAGACAGGCAGCCAGGCACGCAGAGAGATACACAGAAAGATACAGAGAGAGAGAGAGGATAGATAGATAGAGAGAGAGAGAGAGAGAGAGAGAGAGAGAGAGAGAGAGAGAGAGAGAGAGAGAGAGAGAGAGAGAGAGAGGGAAGAACAAGAACAAGAAGACGAGTTTATTTTAGAGGATAATGGCATAAGTGTATGAATGCTTTTTTATATCCAGTCGTCAAGCAAGGAGGGTCTGCACTAATAGAAATACATCACTGTATTCATGGAGTATCTACATTGGTAGGAATGAATTATAATGCACAGAATAAAGACATAAAGTTCAAGAGTGGAATATTTGTAGTATTCAGAAGAAAAGGGATGAAGGGGAGGAAAGGGGAGACAGAAAAAGAGAAAGGGGAGGGAGAGTGTGTGTGTGCGAGGGAAAGAGAGAGAGAGAAAAAGAGGGGGGGGGGGGGTAAGAGAGAGACAGAAACAGAGGGAGTCAACGTAACAGCTTCACCATCACCATAACAAGTTATCAAACCGAATAACGAGATAATGGCGCCTGGAGTACGATCGTATAACAACAAGAATTATGATGATGATCATACTGATAGTAATGATGATGATGACGATGATAATGTTATCATCATCATTATCATCACCATCATCATCATCATCATCATCATCATCATCATCATCATTTACTACTTATACAACACCTCATCTCACACGAAGCCGTAGACGCTTATACAAAAGGAAACGTGACAGAGGCAGACATAGGTACAATGGCTTTGGGTAACCCATGTCGCTATGATAGACGGGACGAACCAAAACATACAATAGTAAAGAAACAATAAAATGAATTGTAATAAAGTCTGTACTTTTTCATGTTAGTGTTTGTTCATGCATCGAAGATGATTAACGATAATAAAAAAAAAAAAAGAAAAAAAAGGACGTAGTCATACACCTTTACAACTGGAAAATATGAGCATGCCTCTCTCTCTCTCTCTCTCTCTCTCTCTCTCTCTCTCTCTCTCTCTCTCTCTCTCTCTCTCTCTCTCTCTTTCTCTTCTCTCTCTCCTCTCTCTCTCCTCGCGCACGCACACACATACACACACGCTTGCGCGGGCACACACACACTCACACATACGCGTTCGCGCGTGCACACACACACACACACACACATACACATACACACACACACACACACGCGCGCGAAACATATGCACGCATAAATAGACAGTTGCATATAAAACATGCACACTTTATAATTTACACACACACACACACACATACACATACACATACACACACACACACACACACACACACACATACACACACACGCGCGCGCGCGCGGGCGCACGTACTCACACATACACTCACTCTCACACACACGCGCGCGCGCGCACACACACACACACACACTATCTCTGTCTCTGTCTCTGTCTCCCCATCTCTGTCATTGTCTGTCTGCCTCTGTCACACACACACACACACACACACACTCTCTCTCTCTCTCTCTCTCTCTCTCTCTCTCACGCAGAGAGACAGAGACTCACAGATACACTCACACACAATTCAAAAAGATGACTTACAAGACCAGACCTGAATGTTTTACTATGGTGGGTGGATTTATATCTTCCTTTCGTGTTTTTCCTGGGTGATGGTGAAAGTGTTGACATAGCGTGTGTCAGTCCCATGGCTATGGTATGGCTTGCATAGTATGGCTTGCAATTCTGGCTTGATGTGTAGTGAATAGAACTGTACTGGACCTCGATGTGTATTGTATAAAACTATAACAGACCTTGATGTGTAGTGTGTAGAACTATAGCATATAGCAGACCTTGATGTGTTGTGTGTATAACTATACCAGACCTTGATGTGCAGTGTATAGAACTATAGCAGAACTTGATGTGTAGTGTTTAGAACTATAGCAGACCTTGGTGTGTAGTGTGTAGAACTAACCCATACCTTGATATGTAATGTGTAGAACTATAGCAGACCTTGATGTGTAGTGTGTAGAACTATACCTGATCTTGATGTGTAGTGTGTAGAACTATAGCAGACCTTGATGTGTAGTATATAGAACTGTAGCAGACCTTGATGTGTAGTGTGTTGAACTATAGCAGACCTTGATGTGTAGTATATAGAACTGTAGCAGACCTTGATGTGTAGTGTGTTGAACTATAGCAGACCTTGATGTGTAGTGTGTAGAACTACAGCAGACCTTGATGTGTAGTGTGTAGAACTACAACAGACCTTGATGTGTAGTGTGTAGAACTATAGCTGACCTCGATGTGTAGTGTGTAGAACTATACCTGACCTTGATGTATAGTGTGTAGAACTATAGCAGTTCCTTGGTATGAAGTGTGCAGAACTATACCAGACCTTGATGTGTAGTGTGTAGAACTATAGCAGACCTTGATGTGTAGTGTGTAGAACTATACCAAACCTGGATGTGTAATGTGTAGAACTATAGCAGACCTTGATGTGTAGTGTGTAGAGCTATACCTGACCTTGATGTGTAATGTGTAGAACTGTAGCAGTTCCTTGGTATGAAGTGTGCTGAACTATACCAGACCTTGATGTGTAGTGTGTAGAACTATAGCAGACCTTGATGTGTAGTGTGTAGAACTGTAGCAGACCTTGATGTATAGTGTGTAGAATTATACCAGACCTTGATGTGTAGGTGTAGAACTAAAGCAGACCTTGATGTATAGTGTATAGAACTATACCAGACCTTGATGTTAGTGTGTAGAATTATAGCTGACCTCGATGTGTAGTGTGCAGAACTATAGCAGTTCCTTGGTATGAAGTGTGCAGAACTATAGCAGTTCCTTGGTATGAAGTGTGCAGAACTATAGCAGTTCCTTGGTATGAAGTGTGCAGAACTATACCAGACCTTGATGTGTAATGTGTAGAACTGTAGCAGTTCCTTGGTATGAAGTGTGTAGAACTGTACCAGACCTTGATGTGTAGTGTGTAGAATGTAGGAAACCTTAATGTGTAGTGTGCGGAACCATAGCAGTTTGTAGAACTATAGCAGGTCCTTGGTTTGAAGTGTGTAGAACTATACCAGACCTTGATGTGTAGTGTGTAGAACTGTAGCAGTTCCTTAGTATGAAGTGTTTAGAACTATACCAGACCTTGATGTGTAGTGTGCGGAACTATAGCAGAACTACTATAATAGACCTTGAGGTGTAGAACGTAGAACTACCCCGAGGGAGTTGGGGTGGGCGGGGGTGGGGGGGATGGCGGACAGACTTGTGTCTGGATTGTGCATTCATTGCCAACACTGCTTTCAATTTCCCAGAGGACAATAACGCTGAGGTGTGGGTGGGTGGGTGGGAGGGGTGTGTGCGTGCGTGCAGGAGGGGAAGAAGTGATGGTCCTACTGGTTGTATTATCGATCTTTGTCTGTCTGTCTGTTGTCTGTCTGTCTGTCTTCTGTCTATCTGCGTGTCTGTCTTTTCTGTCTGCCTACTTCTCTGTCTCCCTGTCTGCCAGTCTGTCTTGTCTACTTTGTCTACTTGTGTGTCTTCTGTCTGTCTACTTGTCTGTCGGTCTGCTTGTGTGTCTGTTTGTTTCTCTGTGTGCTTGTCTGCTTGCCTGCCTGTCCACTTCTCTGTCGGCTTGTTTGTCTGTTTGTTTGTGTGTGTCTGTCAATATGTCAGTGTGTATTATATCAGTCCCCAAGGGTATTTCTTGGACGATCGTGGATAGATTTTTCTTTACTATAATTATTATTGTTATTATTATTATTATCTGTAGTAGTAGTAGTGGTAGTAGTAGTAGTGTTATTATTATTGTTGTTGATCTTCTTCTTCATCATCTTCTTCTTATTATTATTAATATTATTATTGGTCTAAATGTGATGCTTAATTGGAAGTGGGGGAACTGACAAGTTTCTGTGGACAAAGTTCAATTCCTCTAGCTAGCTGTCTGTCTGTCTGTCTCTTTCTCTGTCTCTCTCTCTCTGCCTCTCTGTCTCTATCCCTCTGTCTGTCTCTCTGTCTGTCTCTGTTTGTCTATCTGTCTGTCTGTCTCTCTATCTCTCAACTTTTTCTCTCTTTCTCAACTCCTCTCTCTCAACTCCTCTCTCTCTCAACTTTCTTTCTCTCTCTCTCTCTCTCCCTCTCTCTCTCTCTCTCCCTCTCTCTCTCTCTCTCTTTCTCCTGCCCCTTGCTCCTTCCCACCGCCCCTTTCCTCCGCGTATAACTGTGTTCATTACACTAAAACACATCTCGATGGTTCCTGTTACGTCTGAACCCTAATCCATCTTCCATTTCATACAGGCAGACAGCATTCTGTGGTTCTGTCTGACTATTTCATTTCTTGATAATGGAGACAGACAGGATGGAGAAAATCTTTTAAAGGGAAGCAGAATGAGAAGAAAAAGGCAAGAGAAATGGAGAAGAGAGAGAGAGCGACAGACAGACAGACAGAGACAGAGCAGAAGGAGGGAGAGAGTGAGAAAGAGAAAGAAGAGAAGGAAGAAGGGAGAGAGAAGAGAGAGAGAGAGAAAGAGAGAGAGAGCGCGCGACAGACAGACAGGACAGAGACAGAGCAGAAGGAGGGAGAGAGTTAGAAAGAGAAAGAAGAGAAGGAGAAAGGGAGAGAGAAGAGAGAGAGAGAGAGAAGAAGGAAGGAGGGAGACAGGAGGAGAAGGAAGGGGGGGGGGGGCTGTACTTGTCTGCCTGTTCTCACGTCTTTTTCGCCTTTTTTTTTCCTTTTCTTTTTGCTTGAATGTGATCGTCATCATAGAGAAACGGCTCTGACATTTGACCCCAACATGTTTAAACTCATAGAAATAAACAGGTCTACAGTCCTCACAGTAAACAGGTCTACAGTCCTAATAGTAAACAGGTCTACAGTCCTCACAGTATATAGGTCTACAGTCCTCACAGTGTACAGGTCTACAGTCCTCAAAGTATACAGGTCTACAGTCCTCACAGTAAACAGGTCTACAGTCCTCACAGTAAACAGGTCTACAGTCCTCACAGTATACAGGTCTACAGTCCTCACAGTATACAGGTCTACAGTCCTCACAGTAAACAGGTCTACACCTCACAGTAAACAGGTCTACAGTCCTCACAGTATACAGGTCTACAGTCCTCACAGTAAACAGGTCTATAGTCCTCACAGTATACAGGTCTACAGTCCTCACAGTAAACAGGTATACAGTCCTCACAGTATACAGGTCTACAGTCCTCACGGTAAACAGGTCTACAGTCCTCACAGTTACAGGTCTACAGTCCTCACAGTAAACAGGTCTACAGTCCTCACAGTATACAGGTCTATAGTCCTCACAGTATACAGATCTACAGTCCTCACAGTAAACAGGTCTACAGTCCTCACAGTAAACAGGTCTACAGTTTTCACAGTATAACAGTCTGCAGTCCTCACAGTAAACAGGTCTACAGTCCTCACAATAAACAGGTCTACAGTTCCTCACAATAAACAGGTCTACAGTCCTCACAGTAAACAGGTCTACAGTTCTTAAAATAAACAGGTCTACAGTCCTCACAGTAAACAGGTCTACAGTTTTCACAGTAAACAGGTCTGCAGTCCTCACAGTAAACAGGTCTACAGTCCTCACAATAAACAGGTCCACAGTCCTAATTAAACAGGTCTACAGTCCTCACAGTAAACAGGTCTACAGTCCTCACAGTGAACAGGTCTACAGTCCTCACAATAAACAGGTCTACAGTCCTCACAGTAAACAGGTCTACAGTCCTCACATAAACAGGTCTACAGTCCTCACAATAAACAGGTCTACAGTCCTGATAATAAACAGGTCTACAGTCCTGATAATAAACAGGTCTACAGTCTTGATAATAAACAGGTCTACAGTCTTGATAATAAACAGGTCTACAGTCTTGATAATAAACAGGTCTACAGTCTTGATAATAAACAGGTCTACAGTCCTGATAATAAACAGGTCTACAGTCCTCGTCAGAATGTGTTCCTATCGCAGGTCGTAATCACTCGATTGCTGTGTCATTCTCATTCACATTTATAGATTGGGAACTTGACATTTGGAGCGATTCTGGACCCTACGTGTTGCATGCATGATCTAATCAACAAGGACGGCTAGTTTACTTGGAAAGACCACTGGCAATTTCCAGACCCGTTATTATCTCTAGAATTGGCTTTTGTTACTTCCAGGATTGGTTTTTAGAGAATGTTGGCTTTGGTTCTCCCCAGGGTTGGCTTTTGTTTTATATGCAAGTCTGGATTTTGGAGAGTTTGGTTTTTGTTATGTCCAGGGCTGGTTTTTTGTTGTTTTGTTGTTGTTGTTTTTACGAGAAGTTTGGCTTTTGTTGTCTTCAGGGGTGGGGTTTGGTTTCTGTGGAGTGGGGTTTTGGTTTGTCTTGTCTCCAGAGTTGGTTTTGGTTTGTCTTGTCTACAGGGTTGACGTTTGGTTTGTCTTGTCTACAGGGTTGGCGTTTGGTTTGTCTTGTCTACAGGGTTGGCGTTTGGTTTGTCTCGCCTCTAGGTTGACTTTTGTTTTCTCCAGGACTGGTTTTTGGTTTGTCTTGCCTCAAGGGTTGGCTTTTGTTTCTTGTTTCTTGTCTCTAGGGTCGGCTTTTGGTTTGTCTTGTCTCAAGGGTTGGCTTTTGTTTTGTCTTGTTTCTTGTCTCCAGGGTCAGCTTTTGGTTTGTCTTGTCTCCAGGGTCGGCTTGGTTTGTCTTGTCTCCAGAGTTGGGTTTTGGTTTGTCTTGTCTCCAGAGTTGGTTTTGGTTTGTCTTGTCTCCAGGGTTGGCTTTTGGTTTGTCTTGTCTCCAGGGTTGGCTTTTGGTTTGTCTTGTCTCCAGGGTTGGCTTTTGATTTGTCTTGTCTCCAGGGTCGACGTTTTGTTTTTCTTGTCTCCAGGGATGGCTTTTGAATTGTCTTGTCTCCAGGGTTTGCTTTTGGTTTCTCTTGTCTCCAGGGTTTCTCTTGTCTCCAGGTTGGTGTTTGTTTTCTCCAGGCCTGGCTTTTGGTTTCCCCAAAGTTAACTTTTAGTTTCACCTTCCTCCAGAGTTTTGGCTTTGATTTCTCTGGAGCCGGCTTCTTGTTTTTTGTTTGTTTGCTTTTGTGCATTTTTTTTCGGGGCTGGCGTTTTCATTTCTCCAGGGCTGACCTTTGGTTTCTCTTGTCTCAAATATTGCGTAATCGTGCCTAAAGTTTTTCTTTTTTTTTTCTTTCTCTCTCTCTCCATGGATGACGCTTTGATTTCTCCAGAGCTACCACTTTGATTTTCCAGGGCTGATGCTTTGGTTCTCTAGAGTTGATGCTTTGGTTTTCCAGGGCTGATACTTTGGTTCTCTAGAGTTGATGTTTTGGTTTTCCAGGGCTGATGCTTTGGTTCTCTAGAGTTGATGCTTTGGTTTTCCAGGGCTGATGCTTTGGCTCTCCAGAGCTGATTCTCTGGCTCTCCGGGGCTGATACTTTGGTTCTCAAGGGCTGATGCTTTGGCTCTCCAAGTCTGATGCTTTGGCTCTCTATGGTTATGCTTTGGCTCTCTATGGCTGATGCTCTGGTTCTCCAAGGCTGACGGTTTGGTTTCTCCTGGGTTGCCTTTCGGTTTTTCAGGGCCGACCTTAGGCTGGGTTCTGTGTTCCAGGGCTGGCTCTTGGTTTCTCCAGGGTTAGTCTTGATTTATTTCCAGGGCTGGTTCTTGGTTTCTCCAGGGTTAATCTTTGTGTATATCTAGCTCTGGTCTCTTGGTTTCTTCGGGGTGGTCTTTTCATTTCTTTAAGACTGGCAGCTTGGTTTCTTCAATGCTAGTCTTTTGTTTGCTCCAGGGCTAGTCTCTTGGTTTTTCCAGATTTGTCCCCGGACCGACCTTTTCATTTCCTTTGAACACATAAGATGTAGAGAAACGGCGTGGAACCTAGATAACTGAAACTAGTTGGTTTTGTTACAACCATACGACGACAGTGTCACTGCCTGTATCACGTGTAACACACATGCACACACACATAGAAGAACGCGCACGCACACACACATGTGCACACACACACACACACACACACACACACACACACACACACACACACATACATACATACACACACACACACACACACGGACACAACCCACATAAACACACGCGCGTGCATCACTATTCACAGACACACATTCATACACGCTCAGACACATCACACACACATACACACATACAGTCACGCGCACACAGATATAGGCAAATACATCTACACACACACACACACACACACACACACACACACACACACACACACACACACACACACACACACACAGAGTCACGCGCACACTGATAGAGGCAAATACATCTACACCACATACACACACACCATAGTCAGTATAAATGATATACAACGCAATATGTAAGCCGCGTGTGCTGGCAGTATGTCGAAGGCTATCGTTGATGATTCATCTCAATGGATTAATAATGTTGTATGAATAATATCATCACCGTTATAGCCCCATGCCGTTGGTGATATTATTAAGCGTCTCCACAGGGGAGAGCAAGGACAGACAATTGACGATATTATGGTGATTTAATGTCTTTTAAAGCGTTCAGCCCAAACACGATAAGGGGCTCGTTTCAAAACAAAACAACAATTACAGATAACATTACAAAATTTAGTTTCAGACACGTTAACCACGACACGATTAGTTACACCATAGCTTGAGAGAGCGAGAGAAAGAAAGAAAGAGAGAGAGAGAGAGAGAGAGAGAGAGAGAGAGAGAGAGAGAGAGAGATGATTAGTCACACCATAGCTTGAGAGAACGAGCGAGCGAGAAAAAAAAAGAGATAGAGAGAGAGATGACTAGTCACACCATAGCCTGAGAGAACGAGCGAGAGAGAGAGAGAGAGAGGGGGGGGGGAGAGCGGGGAAAGAGAGAGAGAGAAATGTGTGTGTATATATGTATGTATATATATACATATATATAATATATATATATATATATATATATATACACACATATATACATAGATATATATATATATATATTATATATATATAACACACACATATGTATATATTATTGTGTGTGTGTGTGTGTGTGTGAGAGAGAGAGAGACAGAGAGAGAGAGGGTGGGAGGAAGTGTAGGGCTTGATGATTTATTGCCATCTGTTGTGTCAACAAAAGGAACAACTCAATACGGTGATTAGAATAAAGCAATCCATACCTCATCTGTGACAGGCATCAAATAATAGATGAGGCCCTGAAGGAGAAACGATGATGCATAAACCACAATGCATTACTTCATCATGTGCAAGTTAGACATGCATAACATTCATTTAACCCTCTACAGCCAAACCACTGAACACAGTGATGTCTTTGACTGGCGTAACATTCACTTAATTAACCATTTACAGCTAAAATACCGAGCACAGTGATGTACGAACCAAGGAAACGTATCATCATGTTCATGAAAATTCACTTAATTAACCTCTACAGCTTAATACTGAGCACAGTGATGTACAAACCAAGAAGCGTTACTCATCATGTTCATAACTTCACTTAACCATTTACAGCTTAGATACTGAGCACAGTGATGTACAAACCAAGGAACGTTATCTCATCATGTTCATAACATTCACTTATTAACCATTTACAGCTTAAATACTGAGCACAGTGATGTACAAACCAAGGAAGCGTTATCTCATCATGTTCATAACATTCACTTAACCATTTACAGCTTAAATACTGAGCACAGTGATGGACAAACCAAGGAAGCGTTATCTCATCATGGTTCATAACATTCACTTAACCATTTACAGCTAAAGAATTGAGCACAATGATGTACAAACCAAGGAAGTGTTATCTCATCATGTTCATAACATTCACTTAACCATTTACTACAACTGAAATACTGAGCAGAGTGATGTACAAACCAAGAAAGCGTTATCGTGTTCGTAACATTCACTTAACCATTTACAGCTTAGATACTGAGCACAGTGATGTACAAACCAAGGAAGCGTTATCTCATCATGTTCATAACATTCACTTAACCATTTACAGCTTAAATACTGAGCACAGTGATGGACAAACCAAGGAAGCGTTATCTCATCATGTTCATAACATTCACTTAACCATTTACAGCTAAAGAATTGAGCACAATGATGTACAAACCAAGGAAGTGTTATCTCATCATGTTCATAACATTCACTTAACCATTTACTACAACTAAAATACTGAGCACAGTGATGTACAAACCAAGGAAGTGTTATCTCATCATGTTCATTTTAGACTGGCACAACATTGGCTTAACCATTTACAACTAAAATACTGAGCACAGTGATGTACAAAAACGAGGAAGCATTATCTCATCATGTTCATTTTAGACTTGCATATAGCATTCAGTTAACCTTTACAGCCGGAATTGTGAAGTTTCATATGACCTCAGGCATTCACAATATGTGGAGAATCATAGAGGAAAAGCTTACCATTTCAGATGTCCTTTATGAGTTGTAGGTTAGAATTGAAGTTTATTCAAGAGGTGTTGGTTAGTTTCGGACAGTTCCATAATACGAGTATGTTCTGCCCACATCTGCCAGTGATTGTCCGGCAGACTTTTCGAGCCTGCACTAAACCGGCCGTATCTATTATCAAAGTCTTGAAATACGGGGGGCGCGCGCGCGCGCGCGCGCGCGTGTGTGTGTTGTGTGTGTGTGTGTGTGTGTGTGTGTGTGTGTGTGTGTGTGTGTGTTCCTTTTCTGAAGGTAAGATAACCAGATACGCATGTCATTTACATGTTACCAAGATTATTCCAGTGGTAGGCTGATATAATAAAATACCAGTATAAAACATAGACTAGGTAAATTTAAAACATAGGTTAGGTAGGGGCTCAGGACCTGGCCAGCTCACATGGGTCTATTTTCAGGCTTAAGGCTTGTGCCGTGATCACCATACACATGGCACCTGTGACGTGAGTGCATATGGAATTCGTTCCGAGCGCGGAGACGTCATCTTGAGAAACTGAAACTGAAACTGAAACTCTCTCTCTCTCTCTCTCTCTCTCTCTCTCTCTCTCTCTCTCTCTCTCTCTCTCTCTCTCTCTCTCTCTCTCTCTCCTCTGTGTGTGTGTGTGTGTTTGTGTGAGAGAGAGAGAAAAAGAGAGAGAGAGACAGGTAAAGCGAGAGACAGAGACAGACAGACGGACAGACAGACACAGACAGACAGACGAAAATGAGATCTGTGAAACACGGAGACCAACAGAACGATTGAAGTATGAAGATGGGCAACGAACATGCAAGTTTTCGTGCTAAGGGGCTGGGATTGAACTCGAGACCTGAATTGGGGCATAACTGTCAACTTTTGAATTGAAGTTTCATGTTATAGTGAACTTCAATTCAAATGTTGACAGTATACGTGTAGTAAAGAATGGCAGACAGTATGTAGCTGAACTAAGTAAGCAAACCATAAAAGGTCAGGGTGACATGGAAATGGCCCCTGCTCTTGTGACTGGTTCAGGATGGCTGGCCATGTAGTAGGCCTGCCGATCGCTGTGGGCGTTTGTAATGATGATAATAGTGATAATAGTGATAATAGTAATAATGACAATAACAATAATAGATAATGATAATAATACTAACAAAAATTACAACAACAGTAACAACAACAATAATAATAATAACAATAATGAATAATGATAATAATAACAAAAATAACAACAAGAATAATGATAATAATAAGATGATGATGACGGTAATAATGATAACGATAAAGTGCTAAATCGTTATATACAAATCAAATCAAAATGCACACATTTTATCTTATCATTCTCTAAAACATTCGCTCACAATGATAACTTAAGGGTCCAAAACATAGGAAGGCTGGGAGGGGGTGAAACAGGAAGGCAGGGGGACAAAGGATTGGATGCGTAGAGGGGGAGATCACTGCTGAACAAAAATGATATGTCTTCAAGTCAGACCTTTGTGGGTACAGAAGGGTTAAGCGAGAGAGTCCTTTGTCAGCAGATCCTCCCTTTGAGTGCCGTTCATTTTGTGCGTCATTGGATGGACTGACTGTAGTGTGCATTGTATGGAGTCTGTATTGTGGTCTGTGCTTCATGGAATCAGGTGAATTTATTTGTGTATGTGTGCATTATATGGAGTCTGTATTATGTTCTGCGCTTCATGAAATCAGGTGAATATATTTGTTGTATGTGTGTATGATATTGAATCTGTATTGTGTTGTATGCTTCATTAAATCGGCTGAATTTATTTGTGTGTGGTGTGATATATATAGTGTCGTTGTGTTCTGTGCTTCGCTGAAACTGCTGAATTTATTTTTGTATATGTGTTATGTTCTGTGCTTCACTGAATCAGCTGAATTCATTGGTTGTGTGTGTGTGTGTGTGTGCGTGTGCGTGTGCGTGTGCGTGTGCGTGTGTGTGTGTGTGTGTGTGTGTGTGTGTTATATACGGAGTCTGTATTATGTTCTGTGCTTCATAGAAACAGCTGAATTTGTATGTATATGTGTGTATTGTTTGGAGTCTTTCTTGTGTTCTGTGCTTCACTGAGTGGACTGACTGTTCGTGTACATGTGTATTTATGGGTTTGTGTTGTGTTCTGTGCTTCCGTATGATGGTTTATTTGTGTATATTATATATATGTCTGTATTGTGTGCTGTGCTTCATTCGATCAATTGACTGTATTTGTGCATGTGTTTGTTATGCAGGGTCTGTATTGTGCTCTGTGCTTCTATGATTCAGCTAGATTTATGTGTGTATGTGTGTATTGTATGGAGTCTGTATTGTGTGTTGTTTGCTCTGTGCTTCTTTGAATCGGCTAGATTTATTTGTGTATGTGTGTATTGTATGGAATCTGTATTGTGTGTTGTGCTTCATGAATCGATTGACTGTTTTTTGTGTATGTGTGTATTATGTAGAGCCTGTATTGTGTGCTGTGGTTCATTGAATCGATTGACTGTATTTGTGCATGTGTATTGTGTTTGTATAGTGTGCTGTGCTTCATTAAATCGATTGACCGTATTTGTGCATATTTGTATTATGCAGAATCTGTATTGTGTTCTGTGCTTTATTGAATCGGTTGACTGTATTTGTGTATATTTGTGTTATGTAGAGTCTCTGTTGTGTTCTGTACAATACCGCCTTGTGAAATACACTGACAGCTCCACAGCAAATGGAGGTAGGGTGTTTTTACAAATCATTATCATCGTTATCGCGTCTTCTTCATCCTCCTTCTCTCCTCCTCCTCCTCCTCCTTCTCCTTTTCACCATCATCGTCCGTCGACGTTGTAGTCATTGTCATATTTTTCTTTTCTTTTTTTTTCTTTTCTTTTTCTTCCTTTTAACCGCCGTTTAATAACAGAAGATTTTTTTCATATTGATCTTGGAAAGGTGTGTGCGTGTGTGTGTGTGTGTGTGTGTGTGTGTGTGTGTGTGTGTGTGTGTGTGTGTGTGTGAGAGAGAGAGAGAGAGAGAGAGATATATATATATATATATATATATTATTTTCTGAGCTCTTCATGTGTGATCCCGCCCCCCCCCCCCCCCCCCATCAATTTTTGCTTTAAGCTGTGGACTGTTAAGGAGTCATGAAAGTTTGAGTTAGGAAAGTACAGCTCCAAGCTCAAGGTCACATTGATAAAACAAACAAACAAAACAAAACATACAAACAAACAAACAAAATCAGCACTTTTTGAGGAAGACGCTTGTATTTCCTTGCAGCTTTTGAATATACTTACATTCTATTTTCACTGTTCTGATAGTTTACCATTGTCTTCAGTGTACGTCAAGTTTTATTTCAACAAAAGCTTCTTCTATTTCAAAGTGACCTTGAAAAGTGCAAAACTCAGATTACAGTGATTTATTTTACAAAAGGAAACTTGTTAGAATGGCTTGACTGTCCTGATCATCTTCGTTCGCTTATAGCAAGATTCACGTTTACAAGGTAAAGAGAAATACACGCATACAGAAAAAGAAGTGGATGTCGCTTGATTGCCGTGACGTGCTCTCTCTGGGGAGAACAGCCCGACTTTCTCAATGGTAAATCCGTAGTGACGACAGTAAATAATGACAAATCGATGTGGGATTTTTCCACTGCTGACCAGAGATCTCGCTTGGGATTACAATTCCGGCTTCCATTCCTGAGTGCAGAGACATGAATGTGGCTTGAATGTCTTATAGCTCTGTGTGTGTGTGTGCGCCCTTAGGTTGGTCCAGCTGTCAATGGGAACCTGATCCTGTTCAGAGTTATAGAAGTTCAAACAACCAGGTGAAGGAGATTTGAATCATTCTTACAGTGCAGAACCACACAGAAGGTGTGATGTTGTTGTTGTTGGTATTGATGTTATTGTTGATGTTCTTTTAACCTTTTGACTTCTGCACCCTGTCCACCAGCATTCTGCATCATCGACCATGCTAGCAAAGCAAAAACAAACAAAAAAACAAAAAAAGAGAATTCTTCGACTTCTTCACCCCATCCACCACTTTCTGCCGGAAGCTGGTGGATAAGGTGAACGAGTCTTTTGCAGTTGGCGGATATGGTGCGGGAGTCAAAGGGTTAAAAAAAAAAAGAGCCTAGAGAGACCGTGATAACTGGTTAGGCCTGAATTTTCCCTGATCCGTGGATTTCCGTAATAGAAAACCAGTTAATTTCTTCGGATCACATGGACCTTTTCCCTCAGAAAATCCATATTTGGCTTCTTTATCTGTTCAGACTAATGTGAATATAATGAGTATGATTTGTGATGTAATATGTGCCTCTGTAGAACTTTTTCTGTTCAGAATAGTGTAAATATAATGAGTATGATTTGTGATGTGATATATGCCTCTGTAGAAATTAAACAGTGCAGAAAATGCACTTTTAAGCGTTCTGAATGTTTGATCCGATGCCTGAAAATGCGTTAGATTGCACACATTTTAGTCCCTTAAAATTTTTCCAGTCAATGTTAAGGTCGGATCGGCAGGTTTATTGGTGATTCAAGTACATTTCCATTCATTGGATTAACAATTGTTGTGGGCAGTGACCGCAATACATCGAGTGTACACTGACATTTCACAATAGCTATCGTATTCCGTACCCTGTTATTCACACCCTCTGGTTCTCTGCCAGGGGTGCAGTAAATCATGTTTGTGTACAGAGGTCAGCAGATTGTCTCGTGGTGATATAAATCACACACTTTGTCATTGAGGATGGTTGTGGTGTTATAAACACTTTGTCATCAATGATGGTTGTGGTGCTATAAACACTTTGTCATCGATGATGGTTGTGGTGCTATAAACATTTGTCATTGATGATGGTTGTGGTGCTATAAACACTTTGTCATTGATGATGGTTGTGATATTATAAACACTTTGTCATTGATGATGGTTGTGGTGCTATAAACACTTTGTCATCGATGATGGTTGTGGTGCTATAAACACTTTGTCATTGATGATGGTTGTGATATTATAAACACTTTGTCAATGAGGATGGTTGTGGTGCTATAAACACTTTGTCTTCGATGATGGTTGTGGTTGTTATAAACACGTTGTCATTGATAATGGTTGTAATGTTATTAACACTTTGTCATCGATAATGGTTGTGATGTTATAAATACTTTGTCATTGAGTTTGATTGTGGTGTTATATAAACACTTTGTCATCGATGATGGTTGTGATGATATAAACACTTTGTCCATGAGTTTGATTGTGGTGTTATAAACACTTTGTCATTGATGATGGTTGTGGTTGTTATAAACACTTTGTCATCGATAATGGTTGTGATGTTATAAATACTTTATCATTGAGTTTGATTGTCGTGTTATATAAACTCTTTGTCATTGATGATGGTTGTGATGATATAAACACTTTGTCCATGAGTTTGATTGTGGTGTTATATAAACACATTGTCATTGATGATGGTTGTGATATTATAAACACTTTGTCATCGATGATGGTTGTGGTGGTGTTATAAGCACTTTGGTTACAGTTTGTTGATGGTTGTGTGTTTAAACACTTTGTCATTGTTGATGGTTGTGGTTATAAACACTTTGTCATTGTTGATGGTTGTAGTGTTTAAACACTTTGTCATTGTTGATGGTTGTAGTGTTATAAACACTTTGTCATTGTTGATGGTTGTAGTGTTATAAACACTTTGTCATTGTTGATGGTTGTAGTGTTTAACACTTTGTCATTGTTGATGGTTGTAGTGTTGTAAACACTTTGTCATTGTTGATGGTTGTAGTGTTGTAAACACTTTGTCATTGTTGATGGTTGTAGTGTTATAAACACTTTGTCATTGTTGATGGTTGTAGTGTTTAAAACTTTGTCATTGTTGATGGTTGTAGTGTTGTAAACACTTTGTCATTGTTGATGGTTGTAGTGTTGTAAACACTTTGTCATTGTTGATGGTTGTGTGTTATAAACACTTTGTCATTGTTGATGGTTGTAGTGTTATAAACACTTTGTCATTGTTGATGGTTGTAGTGTTTAAACACTTTGTCATTGTTGATGGTTGTAGTGTTTAAACACTTTGTCATTGTTGATGGTTGTAGTGTTGTAAACACTTTGTCATTGTTGATGGTTGTAGTGTTGTAAACACTTTGTCATTGTTGATGGTTGTAGTGTTGTAAACACTTTGTCATTGTTGATGGTTGTAGTGTTGTAAACACTTTGTCATTGTTGATGGTTGTAGTGTTGTAAACACTTTGTCATTGTTGATGGTTGTAGTGTTGTAAACACTTTGTCATTGTTGATGGTTGTAGTGTTGTAAACACTTTGTCATTGTTGATGGTTGTAGTGTTATAAACACTTTGTCATTGTTGATGGTTGTAGTGTTATAAACACTTTGTCATTGTTGATGGTTGTAGTGTTGTAAACACTTTGTCATTGTTGATGGTTGTAGTGTTGTAAACACTTTGTCATTGTTGATGGTTGTAGTGTTATAAACGCTTTGTCATCGATGATGGTTGTGATATTATAAACACTTTGTCAATGAGGATGGTTGTGGTTGTTATAAACACTTTGTCATTGAGGATAGTTGTAGTGTTATAAACACTTTGTCATTGATGATAAGACGAATATGACAGTCTTAAAGCTTCGGAGTCCTGTCCAGGATTGATGCTGCATGACAAGGCTGTACTCTACGCTTATTATCATAATGTATGCTGGCGTCAGCCAAGGCCCGAGAAACACAGACACCTGCAGTGTTGGTCAAGAGGTTTAAGCAACACTGTCAATGACGCATACGTGAAGTGGATGAGACATGGCTGTGTGGTCCCAGTCTACCTAATGAACCCACAGTACACTCAGCTCTGGGTAGAAGCTGGTTGTGGCCTGAAAATTCCCACAATGATTTTGACAGGACTGATGGGGATTCGAATTCACAGCTGCTGGTAGATGCGGGTGAGCGCTTATGGAATGTATCCGAGTGCAACGACTCTGTTGTGAACAAAACCCAGTGTCCGAATTCCTGACGCACGACTTACGCAAGAGAGATCAGAATATAGTTATTATTGATTCGTTAATGGATTGTGGAGTTGGGGGGACTGGGGGCGGGGGGGGGGGTGTACAAGAGGGATTCATTGCATTCTTGACAATTCCTATGGCGCTCCGCCCAATTGTGCCAGCAACTATCTGACATACTGTCTGTGCCAGCACAAAATTCTAGAAGCTGGCAAACGGGGAAGGGACCTATGAAACACTGAGCTCTGACACCACCAGAATGATGGAAACATTAAGATCAGCAGCCAACAGGCCGGTTTTTGATGATGCCATGGGCTGGCATTGAACTCGAGATATCAGATCCCGTGTTACCACGGCTCTATCAAAAGAACCGACCAGCCCGCCACTTTAATGGAAGATATTGTGTTTCAAGTTCAGTCCTACCCTGGAGTAGAAAAGTTGGCTTCTTCACTGCCCTTCATGATAATGTTCCAAAAAGAATGAATGAATCTTTTATTTAATGTCTGTTCACAATAGTGATTTTAGACACACACGCACGCACACACACACAAGTATAAAAAATTTTTTTTTTAAAAAGGTGGGATGGAGGATGAGTATGGCGAAGGATAATAGAAGTTAATAATGTTCCAGTCACTGTGATTGTGTCTGTTTCGTGAGTCCCGTTCCCTTCTCCATTTTAATACCTTGCCGGTGTATAGTGGAGTTTTTTTGTGTGTGTGTGTGCAGCTCATATTGTCTCCCAGATTACTGCTGGCAGATTTGGGTGGAGCGCTTACGGAATTTGACCGAGTGCGATAAATCTGTTTTAACCCTTTGACTCCTGCACCCTGTCCACCAACTGCAAAAACTTAACCCTTTGATTCCCTCACCCTATCCACAAGCTTTCTGCAGGAAGCTGGTGGATAAGGTGAGGGAGTCAAGGGGTTTGAGTTTTTGCTTTGCTAGCATGATGGGCAATACAGGATGCTGGTGGACAGGATGCGGGATTCAAAGGGTTAAAAAACTTCAGTGTCCGAATTCTTGATTCGAGACGTCACTCACTGATCAGAATATTGGT
>JAPXFY010000025.1:24167158-24169658 GCA_030674185.1 Monoplex corrugatus | reverse complement strand
ACACACACACACACCACGCACGCACGCACGCACCACACCCCCACACACACACACACACACACACACCACCACGCACGCACATACACAGAGGCACGCACGCACAGTCATACACACATACTCCAGTCGATATGAAACAGTCCCCTAAGAAACACGAGATGAAGGGGGAAGGGAGTGTGTTTGACAGAAGACACTTCATGCACGCAATGAGATAGACAAACACAGCATTATCCAAGGTTTCGTAACACCATGTATAATGTGTCTGTGTCCCTTTGTGTGTGTGTGGTGTGCTTGTGTGTATGTGTGTGTGTCTATTTGTGTGTGTACGTGCATGCATGCGCGTGTGTGTGTATGTGTGTGTGTTCGATATGCTGCATGCGTGTGTGTGTGTGGTCTGTATTCTGCGCGCGCGCGCGCGCGCGCGCGGTGTGTGTGTCTATTTGTGTGTTTATGTGTGTGTGTGTGTGCGTGCTTGCGTGCGTGCGTGCGTGCGTGTGTATGTATGTGTGTGTGTGTGTGTGTTGTGTGGTTGTAGTGTGTGTGTGTGTGTGTGTTCGATATTCTGCATGCGTGTATGTGTTCGTGTGTGTGTGTGTGTGTGTGTTTGTGTGGTGTGCTTGTGTGTGTGTTGTGTGTGTCTATTTGTATGTGTGCGTGTATGTGTCTGTGCTTGTGTGTGCGTGTGTATGTATGTGTGCGTGTATGTGTCTGTGTCTGTCTGTCTGTGTCTGTGGTTACATTAAAACACGCACGTTCCTGCCCGGTTCACGCTGGATGATTAATATCAGGCAAGAAATAAAAAAAAAATCATATAAAAAAACGACAAATGTGACCTGAATACACAAAGCGGCGGCAAGGGGCGAATTCAATCAATACCTCCCTTTTACAAGAGAATTGGTTGGGTTGCATAGCAGACATTATCATCATTATTATTATGAACGTAAATCGTTCTTTATAGCGCTGTTCTCCGTGCGGGCTAGGAATTCATGGTTGTGAAACATAATCAGACTTTTTAGTGGAGCACAGAGAACTCCGGCTGTTAGGCGAGCTGACCACACTCCACTGTGTTGTTGTACAGTCTGCATCCTTGGTGGGCGTGCATGCTGGGTGTTTTCTATATAAACCAGTCACTGACATGTTTGAGGAAACTGTTGACGTGCTTATTCGATATTCTACATGCCGTGTGCGTGCGTATGTGTATGTATGTATGTATGTATGTATGTATGTATGTATGTATGTATGGCATGGATGTATGTATGTGTGTATGTATGTGTGTGTATGTACGTATGTGTGTATGTTTGTGTATGTATGTATGTGTGTATGTATGTATGTGTATATATTTATGTATCTCTGTATCTATGTATTTATGTATTATGTTTGTGTATGTATGTACACACACATACACACACATACAGTATGATACACACACACACACACACACAAAGTAAGTTTAACCCTTTTACTACCTCCCCTTATCCATCAACTGCAGATTCTTAACCCTTTGACTCCCTCACCCTATCCTCCAGCTTACGTACAGATCATAATTATGAGGTTCAGACCGGTTGTTGCACCCTGGCCATCAGCGTCCTGCATTGTCAACCATGCTATCAGAGCAAAAACTTAACCCTTTGACACCCTCACCCTTTCCACAGCTTCCTGCAGGGGAGGGAGTCAAAGGGTTAAATGTTTGGAGTTTGTGGGTAGGGTGCGAAAGTCAAAGGGTTAAAAGCTGTCCACCAAATTCCTGCCGGAAGAAGCAAAAACTTTACCCTTTGACTCCCTCACCCTATCCACCAGCTTCCTGCAGGAAGAAGCAAAAGCTTAAACTCTTTGAGCCCCTCATCCTATCTAGCATCTTCTTGCTGGAAGCTGGTGGATAGGGAGAGGGAGACAAAAGGTTAAGTTTTTGCAGTTGGTAGATAGGGTGCGGGAGTCAAAAGGTTAATGTTTGGTTACATTTCAACTTGTGGCCATGACACAGGGTTAATGTACGGAGTCTGTGCCATTGCCATGTTGGTTTAGCATCTTACGTTCCATGTGTGTACGTGGGCCATATAGAGAGAGCCCTCTTTGCTCTGGCTCCTGCATTTGGAGTTTGTTCAAAAGGGATTCATTGTGCTCGAAAAATTCCATATCTGCTCAACATAACAGACTGGCAGGGTTATGATTAGGAAAATATCTTCATCACTTAGTTGATACCTGAGGCTTTGTGCATTGACTGGGATTGGGGGGGGGGGGGGGGGCTCTCTGTCATGTGAGACCGAATTTATACAGAACAGCTAGTTGTGTTGTGATTCAGACTGTTAATTATTTATTTACTTTGTATGTATATATGTATTATGTATATATATGTATATATATATGTATATATATATATGTTCCTTTTTTTGAAGATAAGGTACACAAATACACATGTCATTTACACGTAACCGAGATTATTCCTGTGATAGGCTGACACAATACCAGTATGAAGTAATAGACTAGGTAAAACATAGGCTAAGTA
>JAPXFY010000025.1:24149658-24164658 GCA_030674185.1 Monoplex corrugatus | reverse complement strand
CTGAATCACAACACAACTAACTACTCTGTATAAATTCGTCTCACATGACAGAAAGCCCCTCCCCCACCCCACCTCTAGTCAATGCACAAATTTGACGTTCTGCGTGCGTTTACACAAGAAAGGGGTTGAGGCACTGGCAGGTCTGCACGTACGCTGACCTTGGGGATGGGAAAAAGTCTCCACCGTTTACCCACCAGATGGAGGTGTCCATGCAGGATCAAGTCCAGACCTTTTGATTGGTAGCTGTTGTGCTGCAGTGTGTAGTAGGTGTTTAGTGCAGTGGGTAGTATGAAACACTTATGTCTGCTGCAGATTAATATACAATGTGGGTTTTGTGTTTCAGTGAACTGTGCGAGTTTTGTTTGTTTGGTTAGTTGGTTGGTTGGCTGGTAGGGGAACTATGCGAGTTTTGGTTGGTTGGTTGGTTGGTTGGTCGGTTGGTTGGTTGGTTGGTCGGTTGGTTGGTTAGTTGGTTGGTTCGTTGGTTGGGAAACTGTGTGGTTTGTTTGTTTGATTGGTTGGTTGGTTGGTTCGTTCGTTTTGTTTTATTTTGTTCTTTCTTTGGTAAAATGTTACTTGAAAACACCGACTCAACCGTTCACTTCCTGCTTACATCTGTTTTGTATCCCAGGGGTGATTCAGTGCCTAGAGTTCTCCTGTAGTTCCTCGCCATCGTTACTGGCACTTTCTCTCTTGTGTATCGTCCTTCTGGTGTCCAGTGAAGGACGGTCCCAGTGAAGTTACCCAGCTCTCTTCAGATGGCCTCCCTATTCATCTCCGTCATCTTTCCATGATGATATAGTGCCCCATACTCTCTTGATTGCATTCAGCAAGCAGTTGTTAGTTGGAGATAATGTTGGGCCAGAAGATTTGTATGATTTCTGGGAGGTTCTAAATGTAAGAGGTTTATAAATTTGGTAAGGTCGTTGTCTATCATCCTCCAGCACTTGTAGAGGGAACACAGCGCTGGTATAGTCTCAGCTTGGTGTTGGTGCTACGCTGTGTGACAGAACAGGAATAATTATAGGAAAAGCTGTCACAAGTTACTCCGGCCTCCTCTGTCTGTCATGATGATGATAGTGTGTGCGTGTGTGTGTGTGTGTGTATGTGACCTGTCCTAGATTGTGTCTCAGCCTGCGTCCTTTTTTCTTCCTCGGTACCGGTGCTTATTGCACAATATTTGCCTACCTGCCTGCCTGCCTGCCTGCCTGCCTATCTGTCTGTTTTCTGCCTGTCTGCCTGTCAGTCTGGTCGTCTGTATGTCTGCCTGCCCGTATGTCTGTTTGTACGTCTGTTTGCCTACCTGCCTGCCTGCCTGTCAGTCTGTTCGTCTGTATGTCTGCCTGCCCGTATGTCTGTTTGTACGTCTGTTTGCCTACCTGCCTGCCTGTCTGCCAATATGTGTTTGTCTGTCTACGCGTCTGTCTGTTTACGTGTCTGCCTGCTAGTCTGCTTGCCTCTCTCCCTCTCTCTCTCTTTCTCTCTCTCTCTTTCTCTCTCTCTTTTTCTCTCTCACCCTCCGTCCCCCCTCTCTCTCCTCTTTCTCTCTCTTTCCTCTCTCTGTCCCTCTCTCTGTCCCCATCTCTCTCTCTTTCTCTCTCTCTCTCTCAACCCCCCCCCTTTCTCTCTCTCTCAACCCCCCCCCCCTTTCTCTCTCGTTCTCTCCCGTTCTCTCTCTGTGTCTCTTTTGACTGATATGGGCTATATCACGTTAACTCCAAAAGAAGCCGCTTTATTATAGACTCTGTTTTGTAAAGAGCTGTTTTCATTTGCTTTATTTTGCTTTGTTTGCCGATAATTTAAGAGTAGCTAATAATATGAAAATAATGGTATATTTGTAGAATATGTTAGAAGTGGATATTGAAAGGGTATATAGACACTTAAGGGTCTTCTATACATGTTAACAAAAAAACAAAAACAAACCAAAAACAAATAAATAAAAGGCATAGTGATGTCCCTTGTTAACAGAGTATTATGGGGCAGTTATGTGAAGATTATATTATTATCACTAAATGTAAGGTTTGGGTGGTCTAGCCCAGATGTTTCATCATATTACAGTTTTGATGTGTGTGTGTGTGTGCGCACGAGCGCGCGCCCGCGTGTGAGTGTATATGGGTGCGTGTGTGTGGGTGTGGGGTGTGGTGTGAAAAAGATTTTGGTTTGCCTAAACCTAGACAAATTATTGGCCTGAATGTAGGAACACTGTTCTGATATTTTTGTTTGTTTTGCATTATGTAGTACTGATAAAATGGATGATTGTTCATTATATATGATTTGAATATGTTGGACTGTTCAAGGAATGGATGTTCGATATTTTTTTTGATTATGCGTGAAGAATTTGCGCACATACAAAGAGTGGATTATGTGTCGCACTACTGGAAAATTGTTATCCCCCTTGTCAAAAGACCTTTTCGGGTAATGACAATAAACAGTTTCAGTTTCAGTTTCTCTCTGTCTGTCTGTCTCTCTCCGTCTGTCTCTCTCTCTCTCTCTCTCTCTCTCTCTCTGAGTAGATAGACCCCAACCGATCAGCTCCATAGTGCTGTAGTTTGCCCAGGGCCACATTTGACACTGCCCCAATATTATGTGTTTGATTAACACTGGCCCTGGGTGTGACCTAAAGGTTTCATCTGTCACTCATGTCTGTGGCAATTTCTTTCTCTCCCCACCCCGGCCATCGACATGGAGTGTGTGCATGTTGCCCAGTGGATACACCACTCGATCAGGACCCCTGAGAAACCTGAGTTTGAGTCCTGATCAGATCAGGATTTTTCTCTCTCCCCCTCCACCCTTCCCAACCCTTTAGTCTTGAAGCAATTTCAACAGCAGTTGTGTACTTACAGTTTGAAGATGACTGTTTCACTCAGGTCTTTCACTGTTGATATTTCTTATTTATAATTACTGATCCACCAGTACGTATTGTCACTTCTATCATCTGATCATGTGGATGTGGTATGATGTAAGCATTCATATCTTTATCTATATATATATGCACCTATATATGTATGACCATAACTATACGTATATGCATTGTTATATCCTGTACGTATTCATTTGTATACGTTTGTGTGTGTATGGAAGATAGTTTTTCAGTATTATATAGAACCAGTATTGTTGTACGGATATGAAGCGTGGACAGTCAACTCGCAAAGTCAGAACAAGACTGAGTCAGCTGACATGTGGTTTCTGAGAAGAATGTTAAGAGTTCCACAGACAGCAAAGAAGACAAACGAAACAGTCTTGAAAGAGGCAGACACTAAAAGAACATTAATGAAGAAGATAAGGAAACATTTATAGAACATTTCACGAGGCAAGAGAAATTAGAGCATCTGGTCACAACAGGAAAGCAGGAGGGAAAAGAGCACCAGATGTACACAGGGAGAAGATATTTGGATAGACTTGTGCAGTGGATGAAGACAGACAGGGTGGGAGAAGTACTTGCAGCGACGAAGGATAGATTTGTATGGAGAGCCATGAATAGCGGCAGGGCACATGATGATGATGATGAGGATGATGATGATGATGTGTGTGTGTGCGTGCGTGTGTATCAACACAAGGTGAACAGATCAGGGATTATCTTTGTCGTGAAGTATGAAAGGGTGGGCAGATAGATACCTCAGATCACCTGGCAGTGAGTTCCAAACGGGTGGTGTGATGATACAGAAATCACGCTCACCACTGACTTTAAGATTGCATTTGTGCACCATCGGAAGATTTTGTTTTGAGGATAGCATTTATGTGTTGTGTTGGCAGGTGAAAGTCAGTGGCTGGGCGTGGACTACATATTTCCTGATCTACACAAGATGAAGGTCTACACAAGGTGAAGGTCAGTGACTGGGTGTGGACTACGTACTTCCTGATCTACACAAGGTGAAGGTCAGTGACTGTGAGGACTACATACATGTGTACTGAGGACTACGTGTTTCCTGTTGTACACAAGGTGAAGGTCAGTGACTGGGTGTGGACGACGTACTTCCTGATCTACACAAGGTGAAGGTCAGTCACTGTGAGGACTACGTACATGTGTACCGTAAAGACGTGACCTACAAGCCACCAGCAGTGTACCCAATGTAAAGACGTGACCTACATGTCACCAGCAGTGTGCCCAATGTAAAGACGTAACCTACAGGTCACCAGCAGTGTACCCAATGTAAAGACGTGACCTACAGGTCACCAGCAGTGTACAGAATGTAAAGACGTGACCTTCAGGCCACCAGCAGTGCACAGAATGTAAAGACGTGACCTACAGGCCGCCAGCAGTGTATAGAGTGTAAAGTCGTGACCTACAGGCCACCAGCAGTGTACCCAATGTAAAGACGTGACCTTCAGGCCACCAGCAGAGTACCCAATGTAAAGACGTGACCTACAGGCCACCAGCAGAGTGCCCAATGTAAAGACGTGACCTACAGGCCACCAGCAGTGTACCTAATGTAAAGACGTGACCTGCAGGCCACCAGCAGTGTACCTAATGTAAAGACGTGACCTACAGGCCACCAGCAGTGTATGAGTGTAATGACGTGACCTGCAGACCACCAGCAGTGTACAGAGTGTAAAGACGTGACCTACAGGCCACCAGCAGTGTACGCAGTGTAAAGACGTGACCTGCAGGCCACCAGCAGTGTACGCAGTGTAAAGACGTGACCTGCAGGCCACCAGCAGTGTACAGAGTGTAAAGGCGTGACCTACGGGCCACCAGCAGTGTTCGCAGTGTAAAGACGTGACCTACAGGTTACCAGCAGTGTACACAATATAAAAACGTGACCTACAGGCCACCAGCAGTGCTCACAGTGGCTACAGCCCACCCAGTTCCTACAGTTCCTTCCTTTTCCTACGGCACCACCACGTGTGTCTCCTTGCAGTTCTACGTCCTCTCTGAGTCTCATGTTACCGACACCATCACCACAGTCAGGTTTGTCTTTTATCGTATTAGCTGGGGTTTTTTTTTATTGCATGGTACCATGGTTTTTTTTTTTACAGGGCGCCTGACTTCAGTCCACTGGGGTGTCTGTAGAGGTTACGTAACATTTGACTATGGCCAAAAGACCTGCCATGTGAATGCAAGGTCCAGGGCTTTTTAGGCAGCCCCTGTCCACTGGATAGTTCCATCATAGGACAAAGGTATTTTTACAAGTGTAGCTTTGAGGGTGCTACCTCATCCTGCCCTGGTAGTAACCACGGCCAGTTTGGTCTGGGACTGTTAAAATTCCTGCAGGCAAGCCTGGCTTATTTGGTCGGTAACCTTCGTATCTAAAGGCCATCCGCTACCCATCACCTGTGACCTGCTGGGTTGGGGATGGTTGCCTTGCTACCAAATTGGAGATTGTCCTTCACAGTGTCTCTTACGATAATTACATTTGTTTTTTTTGACGACAAAACACTGTTAATATCAAGGGTCGTGATATAAGCATAAAAATGCTTTTCTTTTTTCTTTTTTTTTTTACAATCGGACCTCCTCCAACAGTTGTATCATAACAACGTAAAAACATCAAAATATCGCTTAATGACGCTGAATTAGAATATTAGTGGTATTGAAAGAGACAACAGAGACATTATACTTTTCAGATGAACAGACGAAACGTTACAGAATATCGAAACTAACATACAAATATACAATATCTACATGACATTTCAGTTTGCCATAATTCGTATAGATTTTGTCCTGGGGACTTCTGTAAGTAGCAGGACACTCTGGAGAGAGCCATACAGCAGAAGGTCCTCAGAGGAAAGACCCTTGTCAAGCAAGTGTTTTGGCCCGTAACTCCTGACACTCTAAGGGCTCTGTGCCACATCTAGGTCATGTCTTCTGGATGGCCTTTTGCTGTCATCATTGTTTTCTTCTACATGGGTTCAAATCCACACCTTCAAGGTGGTCATGAATCTCAAGACGAAGTCACCCTTGTCACTTATGTCTTATCTGCTTAGCCATTAGACACGTGTTCTACATAGATAAATTTAAAACCTTGTGAAGTTCCCTTCTGTTCCTCCTTAACCAGATCCAGCAGAACTCTCTTTCAGCTGCTTCTGCCATTTCTTATAGGGCTGTAGTTTTTTTTTCCCAGAAATCGAGAGCTGTATCATGAGATAGGCTGATGTGCCTATGAACCTCCTTGTTAAGCCTTGCTCCAATCTCTGTGGCTAGGACTTTGGCTTGAAAGCCGGATTTCCTAAAGTTGCTGCTAGATTGGCCTACTTTTCAGTCTTGTATATGTGGGCTTCATCCATCTAGACTGGCCTACTTTTCAGTCTTGTATATGTGGGCTTCATCCATCTAGACTGGCCTACTTTTCAGTCTTGTATATGTGGGCTTCATCCATCTAGACTGGCCTACTTTTCAGACTTGTATATGTGGGCTTCATCCATCTAGACTGGCCTACTTTTCAGACTTGTATATGTGGGCTTCATCCATCTAGACTGGCCTACTTTTCAGTCTTGTATATAAATGGGCTTCCTCCATTATACTTTCATGTAAGTCAGTGAGTTTGATAAAATCATTTGTTTTGATGAATTACATCGGAGTACTATATGCCATGTCACCTTTTGCTGATAATTTTTGGGTGACCTTATTGATATATCATTGGATGAAAGATGTTATGCCCTTTCCAACTAAACGTGTTCTCATGAAAATATCGAGTTATATCCCATCTT
The DNA here is from genome assembly GCA_030674185.1 of Monoplex corrugatus. NCBI lineage: Eukaryota > Metazoa > Mollusca > Gastropoda > Littorinimorpha > Ranellidae > Monoplex > Monoplex corrugatus. Next base: position 24,158,013 of record JAPXFY010000025.1, on the reverse strand, counting down.
CTGAGAACGGGACACAAGTAGATTGAATACATACATGTGCAATGGACCATCTCGCGTAGTTAATGGACACATTACTAGACAGCATCAATAGCCATGTAGACTGACCCTATAGTGAGAAAGACATCCTATAATGTGGACTGTCAGAAGACGGGAGTGGGTCAGTGATCGATCTACTGTTGATGTAGCCGGTGTCCATAGAGATGTGCCCTGCATGGGTTCAATAAAACCAATCAAGGACCATGATGTGCTGTGTGCACAGAACGTTTTGCTCCACTCGTCCTTTCCTGGTCGGCCACTTACCACCACCACCACCCTTAACTCTTGACTGTTGTTGACACATGACACAGTCGAACATTTGACTGTTGTTGACGCGTACTTGTAAAACTAGATAGTTGTAGAATGTAAATGTTGATGACTGTAGTAAAACTAGCTCTTGATGGCTAGAAAGCCAGGTCTTGATGATTTTAAAACTAGGCCTTGTTGACTTTTAAAATTAGGTCTTCATGACTGTAAAACTAGACCTTGATGACTGTAAAACTAGATCTTGATGGCTGTTAAGCCAGGTATTGATGACCATACAACCAGGTCTGGGTGACTGTAAAATTAGGTCTTGATGACTGTAAAACTGGATCTTGATGCTTGTAAAATAGATCTTGATGACTGTAAAACAAAGTCTTGATGACTTTAAAACTAGATCTTGATGACTGCAAAACTAGGTCTTGGTGACTGTAAAACTAGGCCTGGATCACTGTAGAATTAGATCTTGACAACTGTAAAACTAGGTCATGATAACTGTAAAATTAGGTCTTGATGACTGTAAATCCAGGTATTGATGACCGTAAAACATGGTCTTGATGACTGTAAAACATGGTCTTGATGACTGTAAAACTAGGTCTTGATGACTGTAAAACTAGGTCTTGATGACTGTAAAACTAGGTCTTGATGACTAAAACTAGGTCTTGATGTCTGTAAAACTAGGTCTTGATGACAGTAAAATTAGGTCTTGATGACAGTAAAACTAGGTCTTGATAACTGTAAAATTAGGTCTTGATGACAGTAAAACTAGGTCTTGATGACTGTAAAACTAGGTTATGATGACTGTAAAACTAGGACTTCATGACCATACAACTAGGTCTTGATGACTGTAAAACTAGGTCTTGATGTCTGTAAAACTAGGTCTTGATGTCTGTAAAACTAGATCTTGATGACTGTAAAACTAGATCATGATGACAGTAAAACTAGGTCTTGATGACAGTAAAACTAAGTCTTGATGACTGTAAAACTAGGTTATGATGACTGTAAAACTAGGTCTTAATGACTAAAACTAGGTCTTAATGACTGTAAAACTAGGTCATCATGACTGTAAAACTAGGTCTTAATGACTGTAAAACTAGGTCATCATGACTGTAAAACTAGGTCTTAATGACTGTAAAACTAGGTCTTGATGACTAAAACTAGGACTTCATGACTGTAAAACTAGGTCTTGATGACTAAAACTAGGACTTCATGACTGTAAAACTAGGTCTTGATGACTGTAAAACTAGGTCTTGATGACTGTAAAAGTAGATCTTGATGTCTGTAAAACTAGGTCTTGATGACTGTAAAAGTAGATCTTGATGACTGTAAAACTAGGTCTTGATGACTGTAAAAGTAGATCTTGATGTCTGTAAAACTAGGTCTTGATGACTGTAAAACTAGGCCATAATGACTGTAAAACTAGGTCTTGATGACTGTAAAACTAGGTCTTGATGACTGTAAAACTAGGTCATGATGACTGCAGATTTAGGTTTTATGAGTATGACCGTAAAATTAGGTCATGATGACTGTAAAACTAGATCTTAATGATTGTAAAACTAGATCTTGATATCTGTAAAACTAGATTGTGATGACTGTAAAACTAGGACTTCATGACTGTAAAACTAGGTCTTGATGACTGTAAAACTAGGTCATGATGACTGCAGAATTAGGTTTTATTACCGTAAAATTAGGTCATGATGACTTGTAAAACTAGATCTTAATGATTGTAAAACTAGATCTTGATATCTGTAAAACTAGATTGTGATGACTGTAAAACTAGATCTTGATGACTGTTAAACTAGATCATGGTGACTGTAGAACTAGATCTTGATGACTGTAAAACTAGGTCATGGTGACTGAAAACTCGATCTTGATGACTGTAAAATTAGGTCATGATGACTGTGAAACTAGATCTTAATGATTGTAAAACTGGATCTTGATGACTGTAAAATTAGGTCTTAATGACTGTAAAACTCGATCTTGATGACTATATAAACTAGGTCTTGATGTCTGTTAAATGTAGGTCTTGATCAGTGTAAAAACAACAAAAAACGAGATGTTGGTGATTGTAGTGATGTAGGGATGTAGTAACGTCGTGTGGTGTAGTGATGGAGCATGGTGTAGAGTGATGGAAAATGATGTCGTCTGCTGGCAGTCGCCCCCCAACATTGCCTGGATAATGGGCGGGATGAACGAGGCGATCACGTGCACGCACGTACGCTCACGCGCCTGTCGTTCTAATCACTCTTTATTGCTTGTGTGTGTGTGTGTGTGTGTGTGCGCGCGCGCGCGCGCGCGTGCCTGCTGAGAGGCGTGTTTGGCTCACTGATACACAGACACAGACAACAGATGCTAAGGCAAGCTGCTTTACCATTATTTGTTGGTTTTGAACCGTGACCATGCTGCATGCGGATCGGAAAAGTTAGTAATTGTATCAATAGTTACAGGCTACAGATATCTGTAGTTATAGGCTGCACATGTCTATAGTTATCGGCTACAGATAAGTCACAAAAAGATTTGACAGTACACTCACTGAGTTTCCGATTTCGAGACAGCCTTTAAAACAACATGAGAGTCTGTCTGCGTGTGTCTGTACTCTGGGAACCAGCAGAGACCAGATCTTCATCTGCAGTCACTGTGGAGGGACCTGCCTGTCACAAAATAAAAGCCTGGCCAGCCACAAGTTCGCCAGCCGTAGACGTGATGTGGTCCTTACCCTCTCTGGAATCTTTGTTCGCGAAACTCAGTCGTGATGTTTGTACCGATACAGTGATGTTTACTGTCGTGCAGTGATGTGTATATTGCGTGGAGAACTCATCATCTGTCGTGGCTGCCGTGTGTGATGTACGTAGTGCCACATGACTGTGTAATATACGTGGTACTACGTAGTTGTATATATATATATATATCTATATTCACCCTTTGACTCCTGCACCCTATCTACCAACTGCAAAAACTTAAACCTTCCTGCAGGAAGCTGGTGGAAAGTGCGAGGGAATCAAAGGGTTAAGTTTTTGCTTGCTAGCATGGTTGACAGTGCAGGATGCTGGTGGAAAGGTGCGGGGATCAAAGGGTTAATTTGTTCGTATTTGTGTTGTGCAGGAGATGTAATATTGATGGAGAGTTCAGCGTTATGGTTCGTATGTGTGTGATGTAGTAATACTACAGGACTCTGATATTATATATATTTCATGAACGAATTTTATTGTTCAGGCGATACATTTGTGACTAGAATCTTTTTGTGATGTATATGTCTTTAATGCGTTATATTATAAATGTCTTTGATGTTTTTGATGATTGTACAGTAAGATGCATATAGTGACTAGCTTTGTTACTGTGGTAGTATATGTCTGGATGCGTATATCTATACTATACAGTGTGATTTTGTCTGTTTACAGTGAGATGCATGTAGCATGGAGAGCTCAGCTATGTGTACTGTGGTACATAATATGTTTCTGATACAGTATACTATACTGATAGAGTGATTTTTTTCTTTGTACAGTGAGATGCATGTTGCGTGGAGAGCTCAGCTATGTTCGTTACTGTGGTACATAATTTATGTTTTCTATACAGTACTTATACTGATAAGTGATTTGTCCCCTTTGTACATTGAGGTGCATGTTGCGTGGAGAGCTCAGCTGATTTATTACTGTGGTACGTAATTTATGTTTTCGATACAGTAACATCTATACTGATACAGTGATGTTTGCTGTTGTACAGTGAGGTGCATGTTGGTGGAGAGCTCAGCTGATATTACTGTGGTACGTAATTTATGTTTTCGCTACAGTACATCTATACTGATACAGTGATGTTTGCTGTTGTACAGTGGTGCATGTGTAGAAGCTCACTATGTCGTTGCTGTAGGCATATTAGTTTCGATACAGTACCTATACTGATACAGTATGTTTGCTGTGTACGTAGGTGCTGTTGCGTGAAGCTCACTATGTCGTTGTGTGACATGATTGGTGTTTCAATACAGTACATCTATACTGATACAGTGATTTGTCCCTTTGTACAGTCAGGTGCATGTTGCGTGGAGAGCTCAGCTGATGTTGCCATAGTACGTAATTTATGTTTTCGATACAGTACATCTATGCCGATACAGTGATTTTTGCTGTTGTACAGTGAGGTGCATGTTGCGTGGAGAGCTCAGCCTATGTCGTTGCTGTCGTGTTTGATGTACATGGTGGCCAACGTGGTGCTGATGGTGATCCTGTGGCTCTACCACCGCGCGCGATATCGCCAACAGTTGGTGCGGCGTGACCAGACGGCAGGCAGCGTGGACGATGCCTTCATGGGACGAGTGTCGGTGGGCACCTCACGCCGCGTGGCCCACACCTCCCTCCTCTCCGTCTTCGGCCTTCAGGAGAGCCGCACCTTCTTCTCCTTTGAGGATCACTTCTCCTCCTACGAGGAGGTGGCGGAGGCGTGTCGGCGCGCGGGTCTGGAGAAATGCCAGCTGATCCTGGGGGTGGACTTTTCAGCCAGCAACGAGTGGCAGGGCAGGAAGACGTTCAGCAGTCAGTGCCTGCACCGTGTGGTGCCTGGCAAGGTCCTCAACCCTTACCAGAAGGTCATCTCCATCATCGGCCGCACGCTGGAGTCCTTCGACCAGGACAACTTCATCCCCACCTTCGGCTTTGCCGACAAGCAGACCAACGGTCATGGGGTGTTTCCTTTCACCCTCGACCCACGTGGATGTCAAGGTTTCGGGGAAGTGTTGGAACGCTACGATCGGGTGGCGACCCAGGTCAGTCTGGGTGGGCCCACCAGCTTTGCGCCCATCATCAGGGAGGCCATCAGCATAGTGCAGCAGAGGAACGCCTACCACATCCTCATCATCATCGCCGACGGCCAGGTCACCGAGTACACACCCACCGTAGATGCCATCGTTGAAGCCTCCAACGTGCCGTTGAGTATCGTGGTGGTTGGGGTGGGGGACGGGCCGTGGGACGCCATGGAGCAGTTTGACAACAACCTGCCAGAGAGACAGTTTGACAATTTCCAGTTTGTCAACTTCCACAAAGTGACAGCCAAGCGGAAAAATCCGGACGCCAGCCTGGCTTTGCACGTGATGATGGAGATTCCTGACCAATACAAGACCATCAAGTCTATGGGTTACCTGGAGGCCTGCACTTCGGAAGGCAGACAGTCCGAACAGAATGGGGCGGCTTATGGCACCAAGCAGAGGAAGGTTGCCACACACGTCTTCACGTCACACAGCCCCGAGAAAGTGAAGGCGTTAAGCCCTGACAGACGACGGGTAAGCCCGGACAAAGTAAGGACTGAGAGTATGTCATAGTGCTGATGTCTTCAAGTACTGAGAGTATGTGATAGTGCTGATGTCTTCAAGTATTGAGAGTATGTGATAATGCTGATGTCTTCAAGTCTTTAATCTCTTTGTTATGCTGACTTGACTGGCACCTTTTATTTTTCATTCTTGTGGATCAGCTGCTGTGAATAATGTGAAAAAAAGGTGAAAATATGTGTTCATCTCAATTTTCTTCATAGTGTGCTGGCTGTGGATATATAATTGTCGGTTGTTCTTTTGAATTGAATAAGATGAGAGATACACATGAGGTTGGCAAGATTCATTGAAAAGTGATGAGTAGAAACACACATGATATTGGCAAGGTTCGTTTGGACGTGATAAGAGTAGAGGTGCACGTGATGTTCGCAAAGTTCATTGGAACGGGATGATATGTGAGATGCAAATGACGCTAACAAAGGGTAGTAGAACGTGATAAGATTACAAAACATGGATGTTATTCTTGATGCTGAGGGATGTGTTCTGATGGGAGGCTCAGATAAGTTGTCTATGTCCATGTGAATGTGTCAAGATTACATGATGTGATGTTCTTCTGAACAACAATAAGGGTAGGATCAGATTATAGAGGACAGGTACGTGACTTATCTATCTCAAGGTGATTGTGATATGAGCAGTTCGTCCTGATGTGAACAAAGCCATGACCTGATGCCACCCACCTTCCTGAGAGTGTCAGGAGTTAAGGGCCGAAACACTTGCTGACGGGGGTTTCTCCTCTGAGGACCTTCTGCTGTCTGGCCCTGTCAAGAGATTCTTGCGACTGATGTGAGGAGGTGGTCCTGCAGTGAACGGGGTCAGGTGAAGGACAAGTGTAAGAGATCCCCAATCATCGTACTGCAGATGTATCCTGTTGTTGGACACCTGACTGTCAACATCATTAGCAGGGAACACATATATGTTCTTAGTATGTTGTCAACGTTACGAGCAAGGAGGACAGAGGGCTTGGGGTGGGATGGTTTGGTTGGATGGTTGGTTGGTTGGTTGGTGTTTTTCCTGCTCCATCGTCTGCCCCAGCTTACTGGTGTTGCCCACTCGTGACAGTTTCTCAGCATGCCTTCAGTCCCATGTTCATTCAGTAGAAATCCCAATGTCAGGAAGTCCGTGCGAGTGAGTGATGTCCAGACGCCATGGGGCCACTCATCAGATGAGACCCTGCGCTGCTGCCGGGTCACTTGGCTGGAGGTCAGCAGTGCCTGTTCTGATCCAACTTACTTGAGACACCTGCCTGCTAGGCCCCCTACGTACAACAATAGTCGCTCAGTTTGGGGGCCAAGATCAAGAACAAAGACATGCTTGTTTTCCAGGGTAGTAACATATAAGCAAACTAACGCCTTTTCAACCTCCAGCCCGCTCCCATGGATGCTGTACACTGATCATCATCGTCATTATGTGCCCTACCGCATGGCATTAGCGATCATGGCCCTCCACACGAATATATCTTTTGTCGCTGCAGGTACTGCAGGTACATCTCCCACCCTCCCATCCACTCCGTAAGTCCGTCTACGCCAATACAAATACATTATAATATTCATACAGAATCTACATTAATTAATGCAAATGAGCAATAATAGTATACAGACATCAGCTTGGTACAAAACTGGAATATTAGTAGTGCAGAGAATGAGACGTAGGCTAAGGAGGGAGGGGAGAAAGTTAAAGAGAGACTGTGTGTGACAGAAAGAGAGAGTGTATGTGTGACAGAGAGAGTGTGTGTGTGTGACAGAGAGAGTGTGTGTGTGACAGAGAGAGAGAGAGATAGCCTGGCTGGTAAAGAGACCACCATCACGGCCCATGGAGGACCTAACTATTGTGAGTGTTGCTGTAAGTGTAAGTGTAGTAAACTAGAACTAGGAGAACACAGTTGTTCCAAAAGCCGTCATGGATTTGTAGCGATAGCAGTAGCAATGTGTTGTCAGTACTGATGTCAAAGTGATCAGCTAAAAAATACTTGTTCTCTTTTAGTTTGTTGCTAACAATGCTATCGACATGGTTCATGCTGTATTAGGAAGCAGTCTTGGATGAACATGAAAAGTTGACTCCCTGCGCCTTTGTACAAGTAGGAGTTTCATGTTTGTTAGGAAGGATTCATCACTCTGAGACGATTTCATATACCCTCCACCCAAATCTGCCACAGTGATTATCTGACAACTCCTTAAGCCTGCGCAAAACTCTATCATCTATGTGCTGACAAGGTCTTGAATAGGAAAAAGGGGTAGGACAGGAACACTATGGAACCACTAAGCTGACACCACTGGAGTGATTAGAGCATTTTAAGGTGAGCAGCGAATAGGCCAATTTTGATGTTGTGGGCTGGGTTTGAGGAGCGGTGTACATATGGCGCAGAGCGTCTGTCAACAGATGTGGACAGTGATAGACAGTGTTGGTGGACACAAGAGACATTGTCTTGCCTAGCAGGAAGAGTTGTCATTGTCATTGTAGGTGTTCTGATTACATTACATGTAACATAGATGCAGTTGTAACCAAGTATGATTCTCTCTCTCTCTGTCTGTCTCTCTGTCCCTCTCTCACGTCACACACTCTCTGTCTCTCTCTGTCTCTGTCTCTCTATCTCTCTCTCTGTCTCTCTGTCTGTTTTTTTCTCTCTCTCAACACACACACGTATATAGATAGATGGCTGGCTAGATGATTAGATAGACAGACAGATAGACAGACAGATAGATATATAAGTAGACCGATAGATATATATATATTGGTAGATAGATAGGTACATA
>JAPXFY010000025.1:24139658-24144658 GCA_030674185.1 Monoplex corrugatus | reverse complement strand
CACACTAAACAACTGTCCACCGGATCCATCCAACTCTGTTGTGTGCCAAAGCCTGGGTCAGTCTATCGTTTTTGTTTTGTCTTCCCTTCCGTCTCCCTTCTTCAGCAGTTCCCTGGAGGATCGATGTAACAATGCCTCTGGATCTCTATCAGTTGCCATGATATAGTGGTCAGCGCAATGGATTACCGATTGGAAGACTGTGGGTTCCAGTCCCCATCAGTCCTTTCAAAAATCATTGTGGGATTTTTCGGCTCCAATCGGGTTCTACACAGAGATGGGCATGCTGTGGGCTTGTTGGGAAGATTGGAAATGCACAGTTGAGTGTCATCCACTTCACGGATGCGTCATTGAGGATGTTGCTCAAACCTTCTGACCGACGCCGCAGGTGTTTGCATCTCTCAGGCCTGGTTGACACCAGGATATAGTATATGACAGTAAGCGTAGAGTACAGCCCTGTCATGCAGTGTCAATCCTAGATGGAACTCTATAACATCATGATAGTCATCCTCATCGCAGTGTAAAAACTGTACCAGCTTCTGTGGCGATTAAGGTGATGTAGAAAATGGGACAAAAACGAAAACAAACAAACTACAACAAAAAAGGCCACTGATCTTGTTATATGGCCTTACCAACGTAGTTTTCTGTTCTAAACTGAAAACAGCAGATCTTCATAATTATGGTCCAGTGTGCTGTTTGATGGTTTGGTGTACTTGTTCACTGGTGATATGATCAGTGTATCTGATGTTTAGTATTGTGCGATAACATCTCATTACCATGGTTTGGGTTTGTCTTTACTAATCTGCTGTAGCGGTCCATGTCTTGCGGCTATTGTACGGACCGATAGAAATCAAAATGTCTATGTGTGTTTGGTGGCAAGGGGAAGCTTATGGGTGAAACAGTCGTTGAGGTCAGTTGAGTTTTAAGGTGAGGGTGACACAAAACGTGTTCACTGATATTTGAAATAGCAAAGACTGAAAGAGGAAGAGTTTTAATGAGGCATGACCATCTTTGGGGCGTGTTTTTTTCGGGGGTGGGGGTGGGTGGGGGGAGAAGGTGTTTTATTTTTGATTGGCGTGTGTGTGTGTGTGTGTGCGTGCGTGCGTGCGTGTGTGTGTGTGTGTGTGTGTATGTGTGTGTGTGTGTTGCCTCTAATGTTCATAGTTTTTCGTTATCTTCTTTCGATAAATATACCACAACCCTTCCGTCCGTGTCCCCGAATATCTTCATTGATCTATCCGTCTCTCTCTCTCTTATTTCTCTCTGTCTATCTGTCTGTCTGTCTGTCTCTCTGTCTCTGTCTCTCTCTCTCTCTCTCACATACACTCTCTCTCTCCCTCTATGTCTCTCTCTCTCCCTCCCTCCCCCTCTCTCTCTCTTTCTGTCCTCCTCTCTTCCTCTACCTCCCCTTCACTCTCTCTCTCTCTTCATGCTCCCTTCCTCTGTCTCTGTCCCTCTATCTCCTTCTCTCTCTCTCTCTCCCCTCTCTCTTTCTCTCTCTCCCTCTCTTTTCTCTCTTCCTCTCTGTCTCTCTCTGTCTCTCTCTCTCTGTCTCTCTCTCTCTCTCTCTCTCTCTCTCTCTCTCTCTGTCTGTGCGTCCCACCTCTTTCTTTCTCCCCCCTCTCTCTTTGTCCCCCCTCTCTCTTTGTCACTGTTTTGAATAATTCTGTCAGAACCATTGTTATGAAATGTAAAGTAGGGTTTCAAACTTTGACGTGCTGGCCGACGTGTGTTTGGTTGGTGTGGCGGTGGGCTGTTCCTCACACTGAATGACCACAACATCTTATTCTGCATGCCTTTTGGGGTCTTTTATTTTTGTTTTGTTTTGTTTTGTTTCGTTTTTTTGTGTTCCCGTTGGCTCTGTTGGTCCGATCGCCATGTTGATGACACTGGGGTTGTGGGTTCCAATCCTCAGACTGCTTACAGTTAGTGTGTGTGTGTGTGTGTGTATGTGTGTGTGTGTGTATATGTTTGTGTTTGTGTTGGTGTGTTTATAAATGTGTGTGTTTATGTGTATGTGTGTGTGTTGGTGTATTTATGTATGTGTGTGTGTATGTGCGCGTAAGTGTGTGTGTGTCTATGTGTGTGTATCTATGTGTGTGAGTGTGTATCCATGTGGGTGTGTGTGTGTGTGGCTGTGTTGCAGAGGTAAAAGCGTGACCGGTGTGATAATCACATGCGGGGGCACGATTGACCCCGGCTGTTGATAATGTTATGCTTTTGTTGTCATCGTCTCTTCACGTGTGGTGTCGCAGGCAACTAGTGAACCCCTGTCAAATCGATCTTAGTGACAACCCAGTGTAGAAAAGGAGAATAACTGAACTGTCAGAAATGACGTTATTAACAAATCTGTATAGAAAAAGGAACGCCACTAAACCTTCAGAGATGACGTTATTAGTAAACCTGTACAGAAAAGGAATGTCATTAAACCTTCAGAGATGACGTTATTAGTAAACCTGTACAGAAAAGTAACGGCATTGAACCTTCAGAGATGACGTTATTAGTAAACCTGCACAGAAAAGGAATGTCATCAAACCTTCAGAGATGACGTTATTAACAAACCTGTGTAGACAAAGAACGTCATTAAACCTTCAGAGATGACGTCAGTAACAAACCTGAATAGAAAAAAAAAACATCATTAAACTTTCAGAGAAGACGCTATTAACGCACCTGTATAGAAAAGGAACGCCACTAAACCTTCAGAGATGACGTTATTAGTAAACTTGTACATAAAAGGAGCGTCATTGAACCTTCAGGGATGACGTTAGTCATAAATCTATATAGAAAAGGACGCCATTAAACCTTCAGAGATGATGCAAGTTACAAACCTGTATGAAAAAGGAACGTCATTACACCTTCAGAGATGACGTGAGTCACAAATCTGTATAGAAAAGGACGCCATTAAACCTTTAGAAATGATGTTATTCTTATACATTCAGAGATGGCGTTATCTATTGAAAATAAACGTCATGATTCCTTCAGTGAAGAAGTTGATAACAAACACTACAAAAATAGGGTAATTAAACCGTCAGTGATGACGTTAGTCACAAACCTTTACAGAAAAATAAGGTAATTAAACATTCAGTGATGATGTTATTCACAAACCTCCACAGAAAATAGGGTAATTAAACCGTCAGTGATGACGTTAGTCGCAAACCTTTACAGAAAAATAAGGTGAATAAACCTTCAGCGATGACATTAGTAACAAACCAATCAACTGAAATCTTTGTGAACCTGATTTCAAGAGACATTTGACACAAAATTAAGATCGTCAAGGATCGAACCAATGGGCAGAGCGAAAGAGATCAAAACAGAAAAACAGAAGAAGAAGAAGAGGTGTGTGTGAGAGAGAGAAGAGAGAGAGAGAGAGTAATACGTGCACCATCTTTGTCTGTCTGCTATAAGCTTTAAAAGGAACAGAGATTCCCTCTCTGTTCAGGAGCAGGTCAAATATGTGTGTGTCTACCCTGCGGTGTTGGCAACAGTAGGGATTACAAGACAACAACCGCTCCACCCCTCAAGATGCAACGGGCAGTTCTGATATTAAGTATTTAACAACATCCAAGAGGTCGGGGCATGATGGTCGAGTAGTTAAGACACTAATATTCCAGTTGGAATATCTGGGTTCAAACCTGCTACGGTACCACGTGGTGGGTACAGGTTGAAGATGTTTCTAATCTATCAAGTCAACGTGTGTGTGTATACCTGCTAGTGCATGAACCTCAAATACGCACGTTAAAGACCCTGTAAGCTATAAGTTATGTCAAGTGTTCTGTGACTTACGGAAACGCAGAAACACCTTGCATACATCTCCACCCCCCCCCCCCCCCCCAGACAGAGTATGATTGACTTAATGGCGGAGTGAAAAACAACAAGAACAATACTAAACCAAAACAACACACTCAATAACAAACAAACAAAAAACCGTAATGTGAATCCCACGGAGAAGAGTGGCAGAATGGTTCAGACGTTCGCCTGTCAATAACTAAACTCTAGGTTCCAGGGGTCGTTCCCCTTTGAAGCCTCGACTTTTCTCCTCAGTTTGATGGGAAAATCGAACTGAACATCTAGTGCTTAGGAAAGGGACGAAAAACGAGCCAGGCCCGTGTGCCTTTCTGGCCTGCGCATGTTAAAGTTCCCACAGCAGTTGAAAATCATGAAGAGCAAATGCTTTCGCCCGGCTGCCCTGGTATTAAACATTGGAGAGATAAGTTCATTTCCCAGGTTCTTCCCCCTGAAGGCCAATCATTCTTCCGATCTTTCTGAAGTTTTGGTAAAAAGAATTGGGTGGCGCTGCACTGCGGCGACACGCACTCAAAGGGGAGAGCAGCCTGAGTTTCACGTGGTAAATCCACTGTGACAAAAGAAATGAATGTAAATATAAACATAAACATAAAAGTAAATATGAATGTGAATGTATTCAAGTACAGTGGGAGGTGCAGCCTGTTTAAGAAAACAACAGACGGGGGGTGGGGAGGACGGATTGTGGGAGGAACAATTTGAATAATTTTATTACACTCCGTTACATGCAGACCGTGGAACGCCCTGCTTGTTTCTTTTCTTTTTCTTTTTCTTTTTTTATGCCTCACACGTCCATCTTCATGTTTGTTTGTTTTTTTAATTTCCTTTCTATCATTGTTGATAAAGACTCAAAGTGGTAGGATGATATACACGGTATACAATGTCTATATGTTTGTCTAAGAATGGACAATCTGATATTTTTGTTGTTTTATAATGTTGTACGCTCGTATTATGCCCGAAGTTTCTGTGTGTGTGTGTGTGTGTGTGTGTGTGTGTGTGTGTGTGTGTGTGTGTGTGTGTGTGTGTGTGTGTGTGTGTTGTGTGTGTAATGTAAGAAGTATGTATGCGTTCTTGAATAGTAGAGACATACCGTTCTCCTTCTTCTTCCCCTCCTCCTCCTCTTCCTCCTTCTTCTCTTCTTTGTCTTTTTCTTCTTCCTTTTCTCCTCCACCTTCTCCTCCTCCTTCTTGTCCTCCTCCTCC
>JAPXFY010000025.1:24127158-24132158 GCA_030674185.1 Monoplex corrugatus | reverse complement strand
CACACCCATTCCCCATATCAAGACCTTGCCACGCCATAGTGTTTAACACAGCCTCAAGGAGTCTTTTACATAAGAACTGGCAGGCCTGGGTGGAGCGCATATGGAATTGTCTGAGTAGGATCTTGTCTGTGGTCTGCTAGTTTCTGCGTGTTTGTTTCGTTTGAGCAAAAATCTTCGTGATGCAGCAAACGGGTGGATAGTGTAAGTTTTACTTTTAGTTTCAGTTTCTCAAGATGACGTCTTCGCGCTCGGAACGAATTCCATATGCACTAACGTCACGTGGATGGTGACCGTGGCACTAGCCTTAAGCCTGCACATAAACCCATGAGCTGGCCAGGTCCTGAGGCCCTACCTAGACTGTTTTACCTATACTGGTATTTTATCAGCTCAGCCTACCACTGGAATAATCTTGGTTACATGTAAATGACATGTGTATGTGTGTATCTTACTTTCAGAAAAAAAGTGTTGGTAGTGTAAGGGAGTGAAAGAGGTTTGCTGTTGTTGTTTTTGTTGTTGTTGTTGTTGTTGTTGTTGTTGTTGGTCCGTGTTCATGGCCACCTCAATGATCACTGAAGCTGGTACAGTTTTTACAATACTATGATGATGATGGTGATGAAGATGATAAACATAATGCTATGGAATCCCCTTCTAGCATTGAGACTGCGTGACAGGATTGTACTCTACGTTTGCTATCATAACATATCCTGTCATCAACCAGGCCCGAGAGATACAGACACCTGCGGTGTTGGTCAGAAGATTTGAGCAACGCCGTCAGTGACGCATCCATGAAGTTGATGAGACTCGACTGTGTCGTCACAGTCTTCCCAATGAGCCCATAACACGCCCAATTCTGGGTAAGGGGGGATGGAGCCGAAAAATCTCACAATGACTTTTTTTTTTAAAGTATTGATGGGGATTCGAACTCACAACTTTCCAGTCGGTGGTTCGTTGCGCTAACCACTAACACCACGACGACAGAGTTAAGTGTTTGCTTAGCTGTCATGATTGATAATACAGGAAGCTGACAGATAGGATGAGGGAATGAAAGAGTTAAGATTCTGCTTTACCATCACGGCAGATATGGTTAGTTCTGATGATAAGAGTCGTGGACTCCAAGATCTGATGTCTCCAGTTGAACCCCCAGCCCTCAACAGTAAAAGCTGGCCTGTTGGCTGCCTATCTTAATGTTTCCATCATTCTGGTGGTGTCAGCTTACTGTTTCATAGGTCCCTCCACACACCCCTCCATCCCCAAGTTCAAGACCTTGCCAGCGCATAGGGTTTTGCGCAGGCCCAGGGAGTCTGCCAGATAATTGTTGGCAGATTTTGGTGCTGCACATATGGAACTGTCCGATTGTGATGAATCTTTCTTGAACAACCTCCAAACTCCATAGCACATAATGGAGGAAGCTAATGGATAAGGTGAGGGAGTACACAAAAAGAAAAAAAAAAAGAAAAAAGAAGAAAAAAGAAAAAGAAATGAAAAGGTTGAACGCAGTCTTCGCTCATTATTTTGGTTGTTTAATTCCATCAAAAATGAAATTTGAGTTTCAATTCCATCGAAAATAAAACATGAGTTTGTCCACATAAGCATCAATGCTATGGTTTTCAAAGGAAGATAATTTTCCACAGACAATGGATACTTGATCAGTGTCGGTATTTCATGGACATGATGCCATCGGAGACAGCGTAAATGATTAACTGTTTATAGATAACAAGACTTTATGTCAATATTCACGGAAACTATACATTCATTTCCTTTTGAATATTTCGTTCTTTGTTATCAGTTGGCTCTGTCAGCCATGGATATATAGATTTTTGGCAGGGACTGTTGTTTTTGTTTAGTTGTTATTTTGGTTGTTTTCTCTTTTGCTTCCCAAACCAACAAATTTATCTCGTGATGCTAAATCAGAAATATCTAATAAAAACAACGAAAACAAAACAAAAATCACACACACACATCCACACAACCCCACAACACACACACACACACACACACACACACACACACACACACACACACACACACACACACACACACACACACACACAAAGACACAAGCACCCACACCCACGCACTCACAAACCAACCAATTTATCTCGTGCTTCTAAATCAGAAATACAGAACAAAAACAACAAAACCAAAATAAAATCACACACACACTCACACATTCACAGACACACATACATAGAAACACACACACACACACACACACACACACACACACACACACACACACACACACACACACACACACACACACACACACACACACACACACCAACACACACCGTCTAATATCACTTATAGTGAAAAGACGTTAAATCAAAGAACGAAGGAACCAACACACACTCACACACGCACACAAATTCATACACGCACTCACGCACGAACCTCATCCTCACCTCCACCCTCTCTCCCACACAGAAAATAATAACTAAGATACACAAAAAGTGGAGAAGAAAAGATACGAAAACCAACAAATGAACAGATTAAATTAATGCATTATATGTAAGTAATGAAAATAAGACATTACATTAATATATAAATCAAATCGAGCAAGACAATGCAGTAACAAATAAATCAAATTAAGCCCAAATAAAACAATAGATAATAAATCACAGGGAAATGACAGAAAATGGAACATTGTTGAAGTTTTAATTTGTGTGGAGTTAACACCCGCCCCCACTCCCTCCAGATGACGAAGACTGAATAAATAAACAACATTATGTGTGTTTATTGAATTTTCTGTCTCTCTCCAAATTATTATTAATATCTTCTCCTTCTCTCTCCATCACACCCCCTTCTGTCTCTTTATCTTTCACTCTGTGTGTGTGTGTGTGTGTGTGTGTGTGTGTGTGTGTGTTGTGTGTGTGTGTGTGTGTGTGTGTGTGTGTGTGTGTGTGTGTGTGTGCACGCGCTTGAGTTTGCTTTGCAATTTGATTGTCATTCTGTGTGTGTGTGTGTGTGTGTGTGTGTGTGTGTGTGTGTGTGTGTGTGTGTGTGTGTGTGTGTGTGTGTGTGTGAGAGAGAGAGAGAGAGAGAGAGAAAGAGAAAGAGAGAACGTGTGTATGTGTGTGTGTGGGGGGGGGTGTGAGGGAGGGAGAGAGAGAGAGAGAATATATATGTGTGTGTGTGTGCATGTGCACGCGCTTGAGTTTGCTTTTGTTTTGCTGCCAGTTTTATTTGCAATTTGATTGTCATTCTGTGTGTGTGTGTGTTGTGTGTGTGTGTGTGTGTGTGTGTGTGTGTGTGTTTGTGTGCACGCGCGCGCACGTGCGGGGAGGGGAAGAGTTCAATCACGTTATCCATGGAAGCGCTGTGTTCGTTTTTCAGTCTGACTCCCTTTTCTCTCTGTTTCTGCCTTTGTCTGTCTCTGTCTTTGACTGTCTGTCTGTCTTTGTCTGTCTCTGTCTTTGTCTGTCTGTCTGTCTGCCTCTCTCTTTTCTGTCTCTGTCTGTCTGTCTCTGTGTGCCAGCCTGCCTCTGTCTCTGTCACTGTTTCTGTCTGTCTGTCTGTCTCTTTCCTCTCTCTCTCTTCCTGTCTCTGTCTGTCTCTCTGTATCTGTCTCTGTATCTGTCTCTGTCTCTCTGTCTCTGCCTCTGTTTCTGTCTCTCTGTCTCTCTCTCTTCTGTTTGGTCTGTGTCTGTCTTCTGTGTGTTTGTCTGTCTGCCTCTCACTCTGTCTCTGTTTCTGTCTGTCTGTCTGTCTGTCTGTCTCCTTCCCCCGCCCCCATTCCCATTTTTCCCTTTCTCCCTTGGTCCGTCTTCTTCTGTATTTTGATATTTCTCATGTTTGCTTTCATTTGCACGATAAACAACATTCTTCTTCATCCATCTGTTGCTGTTATTTTTTTGTTGTTGTTCGTGAATGTTCTTTCTTCTTTATGAACAACAACAACAACAACAAAAAACCAAAACACCAAAATGATCGAGAATTCTGTGAGTCAGTAAGGTTAATTTAAAGACAGCTATGGATTTAGGGTTGTATGGTTATAGGGGAGTGAAAAGGTAGAGACTTTTAACATTCTTTTGGAGCCAGCGTTCTGAGGTGCCTTCAGTTGCTCTTCCTCTGTCTGTCTGTCTGTCTTTCTCTCTGTCTGTCTCTCTCCGTCTGTCTGTCTGTCTCTACTCGTCTCTCCCTCTTTCTTTTATTCTCTATGTCTCTCTCTCTCTTTCTTTCTCTTTCTCCCTCTCCACCTCTCTCTCTCTCTCCTTCTCTTTCGCTCTCTCCCTCCCCCTGTCTCTCTTTCTCTCTCCCTCCATCTCTCTCTCTCTCCGTTCACAAACAGAAATAGCGTCAAGTTCCCATTCAGATGGATGAACTAGAGACGGAGTGCACAAAATATTTGATGATGATGCTGTTGTTGTTGGTATTGTCGTTGTCGTTATTGGTATTGATGTTGTTGTTGTTGGTATTGTCGTTGTCGTTATTGGTATTGATGTTGCTGTTGTTTGTATTGTTGTTGTTGGTATTGTTGTCGTTATTTTATTGTTGTTGTCGTTATTGGTATTGATGTTGTTGTTGGTGGTGGTATTGTTGTTGTTGTTGGTATTGTTGTTGTCGTTATTGGTATTGTTGTTGTCGTTGTTGGTATTGTTGTTGTTATTGGCATTGATGTTGTTGTTGTTGTCGTTATTTGGTATTATTATTGTTCTTGTTTTTCCGAAACAGAATGGAACCCACACAGTCAGGGTAGAAGTGGCGATTTCTACCTGAAGGCCAAACAGGTGGCTAACGTCTGACCCTTGTCTGAGCGAGTTCAATCATATACACAGACATGACCTGTCTGCCCTCCAGACCCAAGTCATACACACACAGACATGATCTGTCTGCCTCCAGACCCAAGTCATACACACACAGACATGAACTGTCTGCCTCCAGACCCAAGTCATACACACATAGACATGACCTGTCTGCCTCCAGACCCAAGTCATACACACACAGACATGATCTGTCTGCCTCCAGACCCAAGTCATACACACACAGACATGACCTGT
>JAPXFY010000025.1:24109658-24124658 GCA_030674185.1 Monoplex corrugatus | reverse complement strand
TAAGATTGTAAGACTGGTTTGACGATGTTAAGATTGTAAGACTGGTTTGACGATGTTAAGATTGTAAGATTGGTTTGACGATGTTAAGATTGTACGATTGGTTTGACGATGTTAAGATTGTAAGACTGGTTTGACGATGTTAAGATTGTAAGACTGGTTTGACGATGTTAAGATTGTAAGACTGGTTTGACGATGTTAAGATTGTAAGACTGGTTTGACGATGTTAAGATTGTAAGACTGGTTTGACGATGTTAAGATTGTAAGACTGGTTTGACGATGTTAAGATTGTAAGACTGGTTTGACGATGTTAAGATTGTAAGACTGGTTTGACGATGTTAAAATTGTAAGACTGGTTTGAAGATCTTGGGCGCCCCCCATCTTTTTTTTTCTTTGTATTTATTGAGGAATGTTGTACATAGTTACCTGTGGATTCCTGTTGTGCAGCTACTGTTATGAGGACTGTCACCTGACGTATCTGTTTCTTTGTCATATGTAACGATTCACACCGTCGTGTATATATCTATCTGTCTTTCCTTTGGTTCCCAACACTTAATCACATCTGCTGCATGCATATGTACAGGTCACCACGTATTGCCATGTATATAGTGTGCTGGTTGGATTCCTTACTTCATGAGGCCTCTGCTTTTTCATTTGGGACAAGCTGTTTGTATGTCTGTCTGTCTGTCCATCTGTTTCTTTCACACACACACACACACACACACACACACACACACACACACACACACACACACACACATACACACACGCACCTTTGCGCATGTATGCACGCACGCACGCATGCCGTGCGCACACACACATACACACGCACACAAACGCACTCGCACACACGAGCACACGCACGCACGCACACATACACACACACACACATAAACGTGCACTCACACTACCCTGCATATCAACAGTATAACTACATGTGTAATTACCGGCACGTGTACATGTTTAGCTCTGAAGTGTCATTGGACTGGTCAAAGTCAATTTGTTCGGTCTTTTTTTCTTTCTTTATATTTTCAACCTATGCCGTTAGATTTTGTTGTTGTTTGTTTGTTTGGATGGTTGGTTGGTTGGTTTGTTGGTTTGTTGGTTGGTTGGTTGGTCTATTGGCTGGTTGGTTGGTTGTTTTGTTTCGTTGTGTGGTTGTTTTTCTTTATGTTTTGTTTGGTTGTTTTTCGATCAGATGTTCGGTCAGTCTGATGGTACCCAGTTGTTCTGGTACATTTGGTGGTCGGTGATTTATAGTTCAACTGATGGTTGTTGTAGTGGACACTGAGCATCCAGTTGTTTATATGATGGGACTATTTTGTGATTATTATCCATCTATCCGTGTATCTATCTATGACCTATTGTGATGAATATGATCTATCTATCTATCTATCTATCTATCTATCTATCTATCTATCTATCTATCTGTCTATCTATCTATCCATCCATCTATCTATCTATTTATCTATCTATCTATATTTATCTATCTATCTGTCTGTCTGTCTGTCTGTCAATCTATGTATGTATGTATATATATGTATATGTATGTACGTATGTATGTATGTACGTATGTATGTATGTATGTATGTATGTATGTATGTACGTACGTATGTATGTATGTATGTATGTATGTATGTATGTATGTATCTATCTTTTCGTCTATCTGTCTGTCTGCATTCTATCAATCTGTCTCTCTGTCTGTTTATCTCTATCCTATATGCTATTAGTTCAGCTGATGGTTTAGTAGGGAAATGTTCACATCCAGTGAACTGTTATTATAAAAATTATGTTACTACTGATATAAATAAAGAAAAAAAAAAGAAAACATTAATTTGGGTGAAGCTGATGGTTGTTTAGCAGAACTGAGCATGCAATTGTTCGAAAGAAATGCACGTTTACAATTATTAGTATTATAACTACCATTCATATGCATAAGTGTGCGTGCAATGTTTAATCTGCTGTTCTTTATCATTTTTATTATCTTCTTTTGACATTATTAATGTTATTGTTATTATTATTCCTATTGTAATTATTATTACTGTTGTTGTTCATGTTGTTGTTTTATTGTTGTTACTGTTAATTTCGTTTCTCTGAGTGTGCAATGTTCCAAATTATTATGCAGCATAATTTATGATAATGAGCGTGTCTCTCCCACATCATGTCTTCCTTCAAACAATTAATAAATGTTTTGATTTGAATTGGGTCTTGTGTTTGTTGTGTGTGTGTGTGTGTCTGTGTGTATGTGTGTGTGTGTGTATGCCTGTAACTGATTTCGTGCGTATTTGTGTGTATGTGTGTGTGCGTCTGTCTGTGTGTATATGTGTGTGTGTATGCCTGTAACTGATTTCGTGCGTGCACCCTATACACCAACTGCAAAATCTTAACCCTTTGAATCCTTCACCCTATCCATCAGATTCCTGCAGGAAGCTGGTGGATAAGGCGAGAGAATGAAAGGGCCAAGATTTTGCTGTACTAACATGGTTGACAATACAGGACGCTGGTGGACAGGGTGCGGGAGTCAAAGGGTTAAGAACTGATTCTGGCTTTTACGGACAAAGCAAAATCACGAACACACACACACACACACACACATGCCCGCATGCGCGCGCACACCACACACACACACACACACACACACTCAGACATACGCACGTACACGCAAACACGTACACATAAACAAACTCACACACACCATATACATACACACGCACACGCACACACATACATACACACACATCACACCCCAACACACACACACACACACACACACACATAAACACACAAAATCACACCCCCAACACACACACATATACACAAACACACACACAATCACACCCTAACATACACACACCAACACCCACCCACCCACCCACCCACCCACACACACACACACATACACATACACACCCAAAGAACAGCACTCAATGTCAGGGTATACTATTATTGAATCAAAGCATTAACAGCACTACAAAATATATTGCTGATAAAACGTCTCCTTCGTCACCCGGCAGTTTTTCACGACACATCACCGTCATCAACACCAAGACATCATCGATGCACATCCTCTCTCAATACTACAATGTACTGAAACATAAGTGACATCAATATTGAAGCTATCCCGTTCATAACACCCAATCAATACTGAAGCCATCCCATCATTCGTCACTATCATTAAATTCAATAGCCACAAATAATCACAAATTAGCAATTCGTCCCCATCAACCGTTTTAAATATTGGCCCGCGTTTATTCAGTTCCATAATCAGTATATATCAAAAAATCAAAACAAAACAAAACCAAAAAAAACAAACCCACACACACACGTATACGCGAGAAAAAAAAAGACCACAAAAAACACAAAACAAACATAAACAAACAAACAAACAAAAACAAAAAACAAAAAACAAAAAATCCAAACACGATGTCAAACCATGTTAACAATCACCCTGTTTCCAGACAAGATGTCAAACCATCTCGATGTTTAATATTGTACTTCTCAAGGTCACTGTGACCTTATTAAACGAAGCTTGGGTTCAAACACAGCTTGCCGTGCTCCAAGGTCAATGGCAGATTGTGACAACAGTGAAAACAGGACGTCACTAGTGTCAACAGTTTCCCAGAAAGCACTGCTCACGCGTCTTCCACTAAACACCGATTTTAAGCATTTTCTTTTCTTTTTTTTTTTTCTTTCCTTTTTTTTTTTTTTTTTTTTTTTTTTTTTTTTTTTTTTTTGAGCTTGCGAGACCTTGACTTTGAAACTTTACCTTCCAAAATTCATCTTTTCTCGAATCCTCAGCAGTCCACAGTTTTGACCGAAATTTGCCAAAGAAATTCTTGTGCGCGCGTGCGTGCACACACACACATACACACACACACCTCTGGTCGATCTAAAACAATCTCCATTAAGAAAAACAAAAAGCCAAAGGGAAATTGAAAAAAAGATCATGAAATAATAACAATAAGACGAAGAAGAAGAAGAATGAAGAGGACGAGGAGGAGAAGAAGAAGAAGACAAGTACCGGTAGGAGCAGAAGAAGAAGAAGAAGTAAAAAGAAGAAGAAGAAGAAATTAAGACAAATTCGAGAGGTGAGCTGGTAAGAAAATTAAAAAACCCAAACAAAAAGAAAACAGGACTCTATCTATTCTACTTCACCCACACGACGCCATGGCCTCACACACCAACATCGTAAGTAAACAACACGATACATCAACCATTTTTGTTGTCAAGGGAACTAACTAAGGTTTGTCCCGACAAACTGAACTATAAAGAGTTCACCAAGAGAAGGGACCATCATCAACCACACACAACATCAGGCACTTGATCTACAGGGACCCACCACTTCAGAGTAGTCTACAGTCTACACACTGCTATCACACCATGCGTAGATTACGAACTAATATTTTGAACACTAACAGTAAAGCACTGATATGGTTTAGAACTGCCTACACGCGTTCCTATTCTATAAATCATTACATTATCGAGCACACACATTTCAAAAAATGAAAAAAAAAAAAAAAAAAAAAAAAAAACCGTCATCAAAGCGTCCACATAATCTTACGTCATCGACGTCATTTCCCCCCCCCCCCCCCTCCAAAAAAAATAAAAAAATAAAAAAAAGAAAATCGACAAAATCATCGCAACTGATTCGATATGAAGTTTGTTGATTGGAAGAAATAAAGTAACGGGAAATAAAATAACGGTGTGTGTCGTGTATCTGTGTGTGTGTGTGGGGGGGGGGGGGGGGGGAGGGGAAGAGGGTGATTGATACGTAGCCGCATGTACATGACTATAAATAAGTCAGGCGCAGACATCATCTGTGTAAATTTGTACCCTCTGTCTGTCTGTCTGTCTGTCTGATTGTTGAAGAAGATGAGAGAATCCATACGGTGAAGAAACAAACTTACTTCTCATTAAACAACAACAAAGACAACAACAAAACAAAACCAAAAACACACAAACAAAAAACCAAACCAAAACAAAAATATTCGATATGGCAGTTAATATGTTTGTGTTAAAGATTATGACAAATTCATTAGCAAAAAAAAAAAAAAAAATCAGGAAAATTATCACTGACACTATCATCAATAATCAGAATCATGCAAACAAAACAGAAAATAAACAACACCCCCCAACACACACACACACACACACACACACACACCCACACACAGAGTAGATTTTTATACCATCCATGGAACAATCAAAGCTAACTTTGTCAATTTAATTCAACAACTATTTGCTGTCAGATCAGTTTAACTCATGTTGTAATGGCAGTTACTGTGTCACCGAATGTAAAATGACATCGTAAAAACATTTGATAAAATCAAAGACATCGTTAAAAATGGATAGAACGAGACATAAAATGTCTGTGTGTGTGTGTGTAATACATACAGACATACATACATACGTACATACATACATACATAATAACATACATACATACATACATGCACACACACATACATACATACATGCATACACACGTACATACATGCACATACATACATACATACATACATAATACATTCATGTATGTACATACATATATACATACTACGTACGTACGTACATACATAATACATACATAATACATACATGTACGTATGTACTTACATACACACATACATACATACATACATACATACATACATGTACGTACATACATACATACATACATACATACATACATACATACATACATACATACATACGTACGTACGTACATAGGTACATACGTACATACGTACGTACGTACATACGTACGTAATACATACATACATACGTACGTACATACATACATACATACATACATGCATATATACATGCATACATACATTACATTACAAACACACATACATACATACATACATACACACATACATACATGCATAAGTGCGCGTGCACGTGCGTGCGTGTGTGTGTGAACGTGTGTGTGTGTCTGTGTATCTGTATGTGCGTGTCTCTGTATGTGTATATATACCCTTTTGGTCAGCACATCACAGAAAACAGCCGTGATCACAGTGGAATAGTTGCACTGGGAATGGTTCAGTAGCAACCGACTACAGTCGGAAAGAAACACAAACAAACAAACAAACAAACAAAACGACCCACAAACAACAAAACTCGCTACGGTTAAGCCTCCAACTGTTGGTGTAATACCCATAATACCCATTCTAGCCACCTTCAGTTTCAGTTTCTCAAGACACCATCTTCACGTTTGGGACAAATTCCATAGGTACTGACTGACCCAATGATGCCATGAGACGGCGTAGATCCAAAATGATCGTGGCATAAACCTTTTATCATCTTGTTAAAAGAAAAAAAAAAAAAAAAAGGGGGGGGGGGGAGGTCAGTTCAAAACCAATACTTCAATTTTAGCCAAAAAAAACCCCAAAGACAGCACACAGTCAATACTTGATCAATCATATGTATATATTACAGAACTCCTTAGACAAGTAAGACAAAAATGAAAACCATCTGTCCATGATATTAGAGAATGATCACAACCAATAAAAGAACTGCTGCCTGGTCTTGTCCTGCTATTAAATTGTTGGAATAAACATTGCTGATATCTACGTTTTGCTGTATAAAGACAACAACAACAACAACAACAACGACAACAACAACGACAACAACAACAACGTTGTTGAAGACAGCCAGAAATTTGTGTCCCCTTCTGAGCACAAGTGCTTGTCGATCAACACTATTGTTTCAACAGACCACATCCACCAAACGATGACATCAGAACACTCACATCTGAAAATGACTTTTTAAACCTTTTTCATCTCTGCAACTATTACGTGTGGTCAAGAGCAGGAAGACAACCCTGTGACCTTTGCAGAGATGACCACCATCATCAGGTCCCTGCACAACCAGCCACAGGCGGAGGACAGTTACCACCAGCTGTCCAGGCAACAGCAAGTCACCATATTCCGTCTACGAACTGGACATAACCGGTTAAATCACCACATGTCCAGAAGGCTCCGCCTTGTACCCTCTCCACTCTGCTCCTGTGGACTGGCAGAGCAGACAGCCGAGCACATATTGCAGGACTGCCCTGGTCTACGGAAGCTGAGGGACGAGATCTGGCCAGAGCCTGCCGGACTCCTGGAGAAGCTGCATGGCTGTGTGGAGGCGTTGCTGAAGACTGCCGATTTCGTCATGAGATCTGGTCTCCACGTTTGACGGCGTTAGAGAAGAAGAAGAAGAACAGACCACATCCACCAAACGATGACATCAGAACACTCACATCTGAAAATGACTTTTTAAACCTTTTTCATCTCTGCAACTATTACGTGTGGTGGTGGTGGTGGTGGTGGTGTGTGTGTGTGTGTGCGTGTGTGTGTGTGTGTGTTTGTGTAGGGGGGTGGGGGGTGGTATGGGGGGGTACTTCTATACAACATACCTCCTGATGCATCTTACCTGAAATCTCGAGCTATTTAAGAATGGAAGATGTGCCCAAATGTGTAAGACAAGAAAACTGTTACAACCACATGCTACTCCCGTCACCTTACATCTCTCGCAGAATTTGAAAATGAAACAAAAACAAACAAACAAAACAAAGAAACAAATAATAAAATCAAAAGAAAACTTCTGGGTCCGCCATAGCAGTTTGGTGTGATGACTTGTTCTATTGAATAGGGCGATCATCTCTTGTTAGTCATTTTGGCAGGATTGGGGAATGGGGGGAGGGGTGGGGATGGAGCACCTAAGGATTATCCGAGCGCGATAAATCTGTCTTCAAATAACTCAACTTCCATTTTGGCCTGTGTAGAGCGTGGGGGTGAACTCGTTGACGGAAGGGAGGTAATTCATAGCTAATATCCCTGTTGAGTTATGG
Organism: Monoplex corrugatus; assembly: GCA_030674185.1. Taxonomy (NCBI): domain Eukaryota; kingdom Metazoa; phylum Mollusca; class Gastropoda; order Littorinimorpha; family Ranellidae; genus Monoplex; species Monoplex corrugatus. The sequence goes on along the minus strand of JAPXFY010000025.1, from coordinate 24,116,818 downwards.
CCCCTCTCATTCACCAAGTGTGTCTCCCTCTTTCTCAAGTATCTATGCCCATTTAGTGACCATTCAGAAAACGAGATACTATTCCTATTTCATTGTGACATCTACAGGCATATCAAAGATCAATATATTGATCATAGGCTTTCTATTTGTCAGTGACACCTACAGTCACAGCAGAGGTCAATGAAGTGGAAAAAAATCTTCATAATAAAAGCTGTTCAGATGATTATATAATGCATAAAAGTTTATAATTTTGTAAGCAAACAACCGCAGCAGCAAGAGACGTTGGCATGTATATGTTTTATTGACTGAAGGCAAGAGAAGAGCGCTTTCTCGCCAGCAGACAGAACTATACAACTGATTAACTGTTATTCTCAAAATGCACACGATCTTTCTGGTTCTGTCACTTGTTTAACGCCTCAACCTTGTTAATTAACTCTTTGACTACCGCACCTTATTCACCACCTGCAAAAACTTAACCCTTTGATTCCCTCGCCCGACACCATCAGAATGATTGGAACATTAAGACGGGCAGTGAACACATAACTTAACCCTTTTACTCCCTCACTACTATCTGCCCAGCTGCAAAAACTTAACCCTTTGATTCCCTCATTCTATCTGCCAGCTTTCTACAGCGGGAATGGAGTGGTTAATTTTTTGTTTTGCTTTGCTTGTCAATGCTGACAATGCAGGATGCTGTCAGATAGGGTAAGAGGGAGTCAAAGAGTTAAATTTTGTCCCCCCCCCCCCCCCTCAAACATACTGAGACTGGAACCTAAGACCCCTGTGTCATCAACATAGCGCTCTGATCAACTGGGCCAACAGGGAACACTGTTTTTCTTTGTGCACTAAATACAGTCAGATAAAATAAACACAGAAAATAAACAAAGGAATCAAAGCACCATTTGTGTTGTTCTGGATCACGTGGTATGGAATGTTTCATCAGCTAACAACAGTTCACGCCAGTCAATAACATTCAAACCACAAAATCATCACTGAGGGGAAAAAAACACAGATAAGATTGTTGCGGAGTTTGGGGTCATAATCAAAAGACGGCTGGTAAACCAAAAAACAAAAACAAAACAAAAAAACAAAAAACAAACAAACAAAAAACAAACAAACACGTAAAAAAAAAACTGGTATAAAACAACAAAATGACAAAATGCAAACTGATTCATTTTGAAAGTGTTTATGACGATGGCGTAGTTATCTATTCTATACTTATGTTCGACACCACGTATGGCAGGCAGTGAGAAAAGAAACAAGCACATATTAACAAACAACCCTAAAACAACAACACACAACAAACAAACACAAACCAACCAAAAACACAGAAAGTAGAATGAGAATTCAAAGTCTGTTCCGAGAAGAATTCATCACACTTGGGCAATTCCATACACGCTCCACCCAGTGAAGTTTGCAGTTTGTTCAAGACGGATTCATTGCATTTGGACAGTTCCATACACGCTCCATCCAAATCCACCAGCAATTATATGTCAGACTCCCTGAACCTGTACAAAACCCTACGGACTGGCAAGGTCTTGAAATAGGGATGTGGGGAATGTATCCGCGAAACACTTTGCTGACACCACCAGAATGATGGAAACCTGAAGATGGGCAGCGAACAGGCCATTGTTAATGCTGTGGCCTAGGATTGAACTCCAGATACCAGATCTATAGCTTATTAGTTCAGTCGGTTACAACGCCTTGCTTCAGTGAAACAATAAGGTCAAGGCTGTTCTGTAACCCTAAGGTCATGAAGGAGTGAGGTGGTAGAGAGCTCCACTTTCCTCGAGCCAACGGGTTAAAAGGGTGGTGCCAAACTCCTCTCCCTCGTTGCTTTACCTTCCCCAACCCCTGGACAGGGTCAGGCTGCAAGTCACAGCTGGGTGGGGAGGAATCCCCTTCCCCCCCCCCCTCCCCACACACACACACATACAGTCTGTATCATCACAGTCTTCAACCTGCACAATCCGATGCAATCAGACATGATCGAGAGTTAACTACTACACCAAGCATTGCCTCAGTACAGCAGCACCAACACTTACAGACACAAAGCAGCTTGCGCAGATAAACCTTAAAATAACTAAATAGAGAAAAACAACAACATCAAAATAATTAGCTGGTGTTCTACAAATCATCATCACTGGAATGTTTCATAGTAAAGGGTCTCACCTCAACAGACATAAAAACAAAATCTTCGGCAGTGTGCAAAGAAAATGACTTTACAGCGACACAAACAACATGTCGGACTTAAACAAAGAGTTGCGAAGAATTCAAACAATCTGACAATTGTGAAGAATTCAAACAATCTGACAATTGTGAAGAATTCAAACAATCTGACAATTGCGAAAAATTCAAACAATCTGACAATTGCGAAAAATTCAAACAATCTGACAATTGCAAAGAATTAACATGATTTGACAATGGCGAAGAATTCAAACAGCCTGACAATTGCGAAGAATTCAAACAATCTGACAATTGTGAAGAATTCAAACAATCTGACAATTGTGAAGAATTCAAACAATCTGACAATTGTAAAGAATTCAAACAATCTGACAATTGTAAAGAATTCAAACAATCTGACAATTGTGAAGAATTCAAACAATCTGACAATTGTGAAGAATTCAAACAATCTGACAATTGTAAAGAATTCAAACAATCTGACAATTGTGAAGAATTCAAACAATCTGACAATTGTGAAGAATTCAAACAATCTGACAATTGTGAAGAATTCAAACAATCTGACAATTGCGAAGAATTCAAACAATCTCACAACCCATACCAAAATGAAAATCCAAGAAACAACTTTCATAATTTACGGTTTCCTTCCAGAGTAAAAACTGTTCCCATACACCATCTGATAGCAACACCCATGAGGTGATGTTTTATGATATTTGTAGGTCCGTGTGGTCACCTATCGCAACACTGAGTATAGTTCACTACACACACACACACAAACAAACAAACACAGACACACACATATACACACACACTCACATACACCCCCCCCCCCCCCCCCCCCCCCACACACACACACACTATCCCTATCGGGTCATATAAACTAATCGTCATGTTCTCAAAAGGGAAATTTAAAAAAAAAAAAAAGACGAAGGGGGAGGAGACTAAAAAAAAGGTCAAGGTTGTCCCGTAACCTTGAGATCGTAGGAGAGTGAGGTGGTAGAGACCTCAACTTATCTCAGGGCCAGCATGATTGGGGCGGTACCCATCTCCTCTCCCTCACTGCTATACTTTTCCCCTAACTGTGAAGAGTGTCAGGTACCCACTGACAGCTGGGTAGACCGAATGACAATGACACAAGTTTTGTGGCAGTCAGAATTGGATGGCAGGAACTCGACCTCTGCACCAACCAAGCCTCAAGTACACATACATGTATTACACCTGTTGATAGCAGTCACACCCTACATACATGTATATATACACATACATATGACCACCATAAATAGTCATAGTCTACACACATGTATACATACACATACATATGACCACCATAAAGAGTCATAATTTACACACATGTATACATACACACACATCCATAAAGAGTCATAACCTACACACATGTATACATACACATACATATGACCACCATAAATAGTCATAATCTACACACCTGTATACATACACACACATACATATGACCACCATAAAGAGTCATAGTCTACACACCTGTATACATACACACACATACATATGACCACCATAAAGAGTCATAACCTACACACATGTATACATACACATACATATGACCACCATAAAGAGTCATAGTCTACACACCTGTATACATACACACACATACATATGACCACCATAAAGAGTCATAACCTACACACATGTATACATACACATACATATGACCACCATACAGAGTCATAACCTACACACATGTATATACACACACATACATATGACCACCATAAAGAGTCATAGTCTACACACCTGTATACATACACACACATACATATGACCACCATAAAGAGTCATAACTACACACATGTATACATACACATACATATGACCACCATAAAGAGTCATAACCTACACACATGTATACATACACATACATATGACCACCATAAGAGTCATAACCTACACACATGTATACACACACACATACATATGACCACCATAAAGAGTCATAGTCTACACACCTGTATACAACATACACATACATATGACCACCATAAAGAGTCATAACCTACACACATGTATACACACACATACATATGACCACCATAAAGAGTCATATCTACACACATGTATACATACACACACATACATATGACCACCATAAAGAGTCATAACCTACACACATGTATACATACACATACATATGACCACCATAAAGAGTCATAACCTACACACATGTATACACACACACATACATATGACCACCATAACAGAGTCATAACCTACACACATGTATACATACACATACATATGACCACCATAAAGAGTCATAACCTACACACATGTATACATACACATACATATGACCACCATAAAGAGTCATAACCTACACACATGTATACATACACATACATATGACCACCATAAAGAGTCATAACCTACACACATGTATACACACACATACATATGACCACCATAAAGAGTCATAACCTACACACATGTATACACACACACATACATATGACCACCATAAAGAGTCATAACCTACACACATGTATACACACACACATACATATGACCACCATAAAGAGTCATAACCTACACACATGTATACAACACACATACATATGACCACCATAAAGAGTCATAACCTACACACATGTATACACACACACATACATATGACCACCATAAAGAGTCATAACCTACACACATGTATACACACACACATACATATGACCACCATAAAGAGTCATAACCTACACACATGTATACACACACACATACATATGACCACCATAAAGAGTCATAACCTACACACATGTATACACACACACATACATATGACCACCATAAAGAGTCATACTACACACATGTATACACACACACATACATATGACCACCATAAAGAGTCATAACCTACACACATGTATACACTACACATACATATGACCACCATAAAGAGTCATAGTCTACACACCTGTATACAAACACACACATACATATGACCACCATAAGAGTCATAGTCTACACACATGTATACATACACACATACATATGACCACCATAAAGAGTCATAACCTACACACATGTATACAACACATACATATGACCACCATACAGAGTCATAGTCTACACACCTGTATACATACACATACATATGACCACCATAAAGAGTCATACTACAAGTATACAACCACATACAAGACCACCATGGTCATACTACACACATGTAACACACACATAATATCTATTGACAGTACAATCTACACCCCTGTACACAGACACATACATATGATCACCATAAAGAGTCATATCTACACATGTATACACACACACATATAACCCATCTATACGAGTCACAATCTACACATGCTACACACATTATATAACATCATAAAGAGTCATTATCTACACATGTATACACACATATAACCATCATAAAGAGTCACAATCTACACATGTATACACACATATATAACATCATAAAAGTCATAATCTACACATGTATACACACATATAACCATCATAAAGAGTCAATTAATTTACACACATATAACCATCATAAAGAGTCATAATCTACACATGTATAACACACATATAACCATCATAAAGAGTCATAATCTACACACATATAACCATCATAAAGAGTCACTAATCTACACATGTATACACACATATATAACCATCATAAAGAGTCATAATCTACACATGTATATCACAACACACATATACTAACCATCATAAAGAGTCATAATCTACACACATATAACCATCATAAAGAGTCCATAATTATACATGTATAACACACACATATAACCATCATAAAGAGTCACAATCTTGCACATGTATACACACACATATAACCATCATAAAGAGTCACAATCTACACAGTATACACACACATATAATCATCATAAAGAGTCACAATCTACACAGGTATACACACATATATAATCATCATAAAGAGTCATAATCTACACGATCACCATATATAACATCATAAAGAATCAACTACACATATATAACACACATATATACACACATATATAACCAACATAAAAAGTCATAATCTACACACATATAACCGTCATAAAGAGTCATAATCTACCCACATATAACCACCACAAAGAGTCATAATCTAAATATGTATACATACACCTACACATAATCATCATAAAGAGCCGTAATCTACATATGTATATATGCACACACACAGAATCACCTATTGAGAGTCGCTGCTTACACACATGCGTATACATATTCACCCAAATTAAAAACAACAACAAACAATTGTTGATATGCCCATACATGCACACCTAAACTAGTACACCTTATTACACAAGTCTATACGAATAGTGATATGTCCACCTAAACAATCAAAAACAATTTTTACACACACACACACACACACACACGCACACACACACTCATCCATCTCCCCTCAAAAGATACGTACCACAAAGAAAAAAATCACAACTCGTTGATAGGTTATACTTTGCGCCCTCCGACATCAAGAAAACAACAATCTGAACTACTGTACCACAGACACTGGCTTGATTAAGTTATATTTTGGGCCCTCCACCACGAAAACAGAAAAAAGGGGACCCTGTCTGGACCACAGTACCACATATACTGACCCTCTGCCTCAGTATGGTGTCAGTCTGCTGGCCAATACATACAGGGTAAATATGGTCTGTTCCATTCTGACCATCTCTGACAAAATGAACACTGGAGTACTAAAGACACGTGTGCGATTCTGACCATTCCTGACAAAATGAACACTTAGAGTACCAGAGAGACGTGTGCGTGCGTGCGTGCGTGCGTGCGTGCGTGCGTGCGTGCGTGTGTGTGTGTGTGTGTGTGTGTGATTCTGACCATTCCTGACAAAATGAAGATCGGAATACCTGACAAAATGAAGACTGAAGTTCCAGAGAGGCCAATGTGTAGTTCCAGGCAAAACGAACACTGAAGTAACAAACAAACGCGTGTAAGGTTCTAACTGTTCCTGACAA
>JAPXFY010000025.1:24087158-24107158 GCA_030674185.1 Monoplex corrugatus | reverse complement strand
TACCCACTCTGTCGTACTGTTTCACATTTATATCCAAACAATCAAACAAATAATCATACAATCACATATACAATATATATCTACAAATAATCATACAATCACATATACAATCAAGTAACCAAAATGCAATCATACATGCAATCGTACAAATACAATCATATATATGCAATCGTAAAAATACAATCATATATGCAATCGTACAAATACAATCATATATGCAATCGTACAAATACAATCATATATGCAATCGTACAAATACAATCATATATATGCAATCGTACAAATACAATCATATATGCAATCGTACAAATACAATCATACATGCAATCGTACAAATACAATCATGCATGCAATCGTACAAACACAATCATACATACAATCGTACAAACACAACCATACATGCAATCGTACAAACACAATCATAATACAATCGTACAAATACAACCATACATGCAATCGTACAAAACAATCATACATACAATCGTACAAACACAATCAGACATGCAATCGTACAAATACAACCATACATGCAATCGTACAAACACAACCATACATGCAATCGTACAAACACAACCATACATACAATCGTACAAATACAATCATGCATGTAATCGTACAATCATACAATGATACAATCATAGACACAATCAATCATACAACCAGTCACAATCATACTGACAATACACATCATACACAAACAATCACATAATCATACACGAAAGGATCAATCATTCTGTTAGATTCTGTGAGTATGCATTCATTTGTGTTCGTGCAATGAATGTGTAATCTGATGCTTGTGTGTGTCTGTGTGCGTGTGTGTATGTGTTTTGCATGCCTGTGTGTGTGTTTGTGTGTGTGCGTGCGTGTTCATGTGTGTTTTGCGTGCATGTGTGCGTGTTTGTGTGTGCGTGTATGTCTGTGTGTGCGTGTTTGTGTGTGCGTATATGTCTGTGTGTGTGTGTGTGTGTGTGTGTGTGAGTGTGTGAGTGTGTGAGTGCGTGAGGGAGGGAGAGAGAGAAAGAGAGAGGAGAGAGAGAGAGAGAGTGATTGATTGAGTGAATGTGTAAGTGTGTGTGTGTATGTGTGTGTGCACGTGTGTGTGTGTGTGTGTGTGTGTGTGTGTGTGCGTGTGTATGTGTGTGTGCACGTGTGTGTGTGTGTGTGTGTGTGTGTGTGTGTGTGTGTGTGTGTGTGTGTGTGTGTGTGTGTGTGTGTGCGTGTGCGTGTGTGTGTGTATGTGATATCAGTGCCCATGTATTATATTTTGTGCTTTGTAAATGTGCGTCACAAAGTGAGTCCAGATGAATAGAACAGTCTTATGTGATTATTTCTCCTTCTTCTTCTTACTGTTCCTCTGCTTAACATTATCATTATTACCATCCATTATTATTATTATTACTATTATTATTATTATCATTATATCATTATTATCATCAGCAGCAGCAGCAGCATCATCATCATTATTATCAATCCTCCTCCTTCTCCTCATCATCGGCAGTAGTAGTAGTAGGAGTAGTAGTAGAAGTAGCAGTAGTAGTAGAAGCATTCATTATTCATCATCATGATCATCCTCATCCTCATTATTATTATTATTATTGTATTGATTTAATTATTATTATCATCCTCATTATTATTATTATTATTACTATTTACAATGATAATCACCATTTTATTATTATGTATAATAGTAATACTACTACTACTACTACTAATAATAATAAATAATAATAATAATAATAAACAACAACACAACAATTATCATCACAATCATCATTATCATCGTTATCATCATTATCATGATGACTTTACCGCCTTCAGAACGACAGAGTGGGGACAGTAGGAAGACAGACAAAGGCAGAAGACTTACGCTCGAGGTCCTTCATGTTTGAAGATCTGTATTGCGCAGTCCAACGTGTTCTTGTACTTGTGAGCGTCTAAACCCTGAAGACAGACATTACGTTCAAAGGATATCAATGCCAGTTGTACAATTTACAATACACACATTCTACAGACACAACACCAATGCCAGCTGAACAATTACCATTTTCACTGGCAACTATCCATTACATTTAAATACGTATTTGTCAACGTTATAAAAAAACAACAAAAAACAACAAACAAAAAACCTATGAATGAACTTAACTATGAATGAATAACCTGAAATAACAACAACAACAACCAAACAAAAACAAAAACAAAACAAAACAAAACGCACACACTGAAACTAATTCCTTGATTGAAGATGAACTTCATTTCTTGATCAATTGATACATAATAACACAGGAAGAAACTAATGAAGAAGAGTCAGGAAAAAAACCGTCTATCTTCAACAATCGATCGCTCCAAGTACACGATGCTAAATCCAAGTGATTTACTTAATCCCTGAGTGCCATGATCCTAAAAAAAAAAAAAGGTGAGCACAAAGGTAACCCTCCCTGAGAGCGAAAGTGCGATGATCCTAAAAAACCAAAACAAAACAACAAAAACTGAGCCAGCTTCTTTGGCTATTAAGATGGCGTAGAGAAAATGGGACGAAAGAAAAAAAGGTGAGCACAAAGGTAACCCTCCCTGAGTGCGATAGTGCGATGATCCTAAAATAAACAAACAAAACAAAACAACAACAAAAACTGAGCCAGCTTCTCTGGCCATTAAGATGGCGTAGAGAAAATGGGACGAAAAAAAAAAAGGTGAGCACAAAGGTAATCTCCCTGAATGCAATGATCCTAAAAAATTTTTTTTTTAAAATCTACCCACCTGTAGTCGAGTTTTGACGACGTCAACAGGTGTGTTGCCGAAGACAGAGGCAGCCCCAGCAGTGGCCCCGAAGAGCCCCGTGATCAGGGTTGGTACCCTCTTGTCCTTGTCCTCCCCCCTGTACCATTCCTTCATTGTCTCCATCACAAAGAAGCGAATGGCCTGGTTGCTGCCCTGCTTGATGATTGTGGGTGTGAGACCCTGGTACACCCCATGGATACCTGACAATAAACACACACACACACACACACACACACACACACACACACACACACACAACACACACTACACACACACACACACATATATATATATAAATCATACAAAGAATTGAACCCTGGTCAATCTGTTTCACAGAACTGTGGGTGTCCAACCCTTGTACCACACCACGGTAATCTGACAATAACACATATGGAGAAGGCCAATCTGTCTTGAGGATTGTCGGCGTCAAAACCTGGTACCATCCCACTATGGCTTGGCCATAACACACACACACACACACATATACACACACACACACACATACACACACCACACCACACACACACACACTATATTATATATACACACACACAAAGAATTCAAGCCTGGTCAATCTGTCTTCAGAATTGTGGGTGTTCAACCCTGGTACCATCCAATGGATATCTGACAATAACACACACAAGAAACTGAATCCTGGTCAATCTGTTTAACAGAACTGTCGGTGTCAAACCCTGGCACCAGCCTACCAAGACCTGACAATAAATCATACAAAGAATTGAACCCTGGTCAATCTGTTTCACAGAACTGTGGGTGTCCAACCCTTGTACCACACCACGGATATCTGACAATAACACATACGGAGAAGGCCAACTGTCTTGAGGATTGTCGGCGTCAAAACCTGGTACCATCCCACTATGGCTTGGCCATAACACACACACACACACATACACACACATACACATACACACACACACACACACGCACACGCACACACACACACACACGCACACGCACACACACACACACACACACACACCACACACACACGCACGCACACACAAAGAATTTAATCTTGGTCAACCTGTTTTCAAAACTGTGGGTGTCCGAACCAGCGGATACCTAACACTAACACACACAAAGAATTGAAGCCTGGTCAATCTGTCTTACACGACTGTCGGCACCAAAACTTGGTACCACCCCACAGCGGCTTGGCCATAACACACACACACACACACACACCACACACACACACACACACACACACACACACACACACACACACACACACACACCACACACACACACACACACACACACACACACACACACACACACACACACACCACACAAACAAAACAAAACAAAACTGAACCCTGGTCAATCTGTCTTACAGAACTGTCAGCATCAAAACCTGGTACCACCACCACCACGGCTTGGCATAACACACATACAAAGAATTAAACCCAGGAAAACCTGACTTCCACACAGACTAATAACCACACACACAGGTATCAAACCCAGATAAACCCATAATCCATTAGAGAGGAAGAAAGAGAGAACTTACTCATGGCTTGATTTCACTACAAGGCCTGCTTGGCGCAGAGGTTGAGAGCTCTCGCCTCCCAATCTGCCTGCATGAGTTTGCACTACAAGGCCTGCTTGGCGCAGAGGTTGAGAGCTCTCGCCTCACAATCTGCCTGCATGAGTTTGCACAGGTGAAAATTACTTCCAGAGGACTTTGTATGTGGTATGTGGCCTCAAGAGTTACCCAGTTGTGCAATGGGTACATGACATCCTTCACAGTTAGGGGAAAGGTAAAGCTGTGAGGGAGAGGAGATGGGCACCGCCCTCTTAATGCTGATCCTGCGGAAAGTTGAGATCTCTACCACCTCACTCCCAACGACCTCAGAGTGATGGTGCACTGTTTTCTTGACTTATCACTACAGCGGCTTACAAATCAACAAACAGTCAGGCGCTGACCTGTCAAGGTGACCAAGTGGTTTGAGCAACACACTACTGACTGGAGGGTTGTGGGTCCAAAACAAACAAACAAACAAAAAACAAAATAAATAACTAAATAATAAAATACACTAATTAACTAACTAACTAACTAATTAACTAATTAACTAACTAACTAACTAACTGGCTGGCCAACTAATTTTCAACTGTCGTGGGACTTCTAGCGCACGCTGGCCAGAAGGCACACAGGTCCGACTCATTTTTTTTATCCTCTTCCGAAGGACTAGACTTCAGTTTGATTTTCCAATCGAGCTGAGGGCAAAAGTCAAGGCCTCAACGGGGAAACGAACCCCGGAACCTTGAGTTTAGTTACTGCCAGGCGAACGTTTGAACCATTCTGCCCCCTTCCTCCTTTGGTATGTGTGAGGAGAGACGACATGAGCTTGCAGGACTCGTGCAAAAAAATGGGGAAGAAAAAGAAAGAAAGGAAAAAAAGAAAAGAAAGAAAGAAAAGAAAAGAAAACCAAGAAAGAAAGAAAGAAAAGAAAACAAAGAAAGAAAGAAAAGAAAACAAAGAAAGAAAGAAAGAAAGAAAAGAAAACAAAGAAAGAAAAGAAAAGAAACAAAGAAAGAAAAGAAAAGAAAACAACGAAAGAAAAGAAAACAAAGAAAGAAAAGAAAACAAAGAAAGAAAGAAAAGAAAAGAAAACAAAACAAAGAAAGAAAAGAAAAGAAAACAAAAAAAGAAAAGAAAATAAACAAAGAAAGAAAAGAAAAGAAAACAAAGAAAGAAAAGAAAAGAAAACAAAGAAAGAAAAGAAAAAAAAGAAAAGAAAAGAAAAGAAAAGAAAAGAAAAAGATACAACATTACATATGTTCATTTACCTTGTTCTTTGACGATCTGCGACACGCCGTGGTAGAAACCGCGGTAGTGTGGTTTGGCTGAGGTCTGGTCGTTGATGAACTTCACTTTTACCGTCTCCATGGGTGTCACCGCGAACACCGCCTCCATCACCCCCGCCCCTGCCCATACCAACACGCACCATTAACCCTTTGACTCCCGCACCCAATCCACCAGCAGCAAAAACTTAACCCTTTGACTCCCTCACCCTGTTAAACGTAACCCTTTGACTCCCTCACCCTGTAGGTAGGGTGAGACAGTCATTTCACCAGCTGCAAAAACTTAACCCTCTGACTCCCTCAACCTGTACGCAGAGTGAGAGAGTCAAAGGGTTAAGTTTTTGCTTTGCTATCATTGATGACGATGCAGGATGCTAGTGGACGGGGTGAGGGAGTAAAAGGGTTATCGATCATACATTATTGGCACGGCATTCTACAGAACACAACAGCTTACAACAGCAGCAGTAAAGAAGTAGTAGTAGTAATAGTAGTAGCAGCAGCAGCAGTAGTATAGTGGTTGTAGTAGTAGTAGTAGGAGGAGGAGTAATAGCAGCAGCGATAGCAGTGGTAGTGGTAGTAGTAGTAGTAGTAGTAGTAATAGAAGTAGCAGTAGTAGTATGGTAACAGTAATAGAAGCAGTAGTAGTAGCAGCAGCACTAGTAGTAGAAGTAGCAGTAGTTGAAGCAGCAGCAGCAGTAGTAGCAGTGGTGGTAGTAGCAGCAGCAGTAGTAGTAGTGGTGGTAGCAGCAGCAACAGTAGTAGCAGTAGTGGTAGCAGCAGCAGCAGTAGTAGTAGTGGCAGCAGCAGCAGCAGCAGCAGTAGTAGCAGTGGTGGTAGCAGCAGCAGCAGTAGTAGTAGTGGCAGCAGCAGCAGCAGCAGCAGCAGTAGTAGCAGTGGTGGTAGTAGCAGCAGCAGCAGCAGTAGTAGTAGTGTAGCAGCAGCAGCAGTAGTAACAGTGGTGGTAGTAGCAACAGCAGCAGTAGTAGTAGTGGTAGCAGCAGCAGTAGCAGCAGTAGAAATAGTAGTAGCAGTAGTAGAAGTAGCAGCAACAGTAATAGCAGTGGCAGCAGCAACTGTAGAAGCAGCAGCAGCAGCAGCAGCAGCAGTAGTAGTAGTAGTAGTAGTAGTAGTAGGAGCAGCAGCAGCAGCAGTAGCAGAAATAGCAGCAACAGTATTAGAAGTAGCAGAAGCAGCAGCAGTAGTAGCAGTAATAGCAGCAGCAGTATTTAATAGTAGCAGCAGCAGTAGTAGCAGCAGTAGCAGAAGCAGTATTAGAAGTAGCAGCAGCAGCAGCAGCAGCAGCAGCAGCAGTAGTAGTAGTAGTAGTAGTAGTAGTAGTAGTAGTAGTAGTAGTAGTAGTAGTAGCAGCAGCAGCAGCAGCAGTAGTAGCAATACAGCAGTAACAATATTAACAGTAGCAGCAGCAGCAGTACAGTACAGCAGTAGTGCAGTATTTCCAATGGCTTTGGTAAACAATCCTAAAGAGAGCTGTTGAGGGAGGGAGACAGAGAATGAACGATGGACTGACAACATTGGGGAATGGACAGAGAAACCATTTGCAGAGTCCCAGGCTTTGGCACACAACCGGCAGAGCTGAAAGAATCTGGTGAACAGTTCTTTAATGCCCTGGTGAACCTTCACGGAGTCAAGTGAGAAGAGGGAAAAGAAGAGGAGGAGGAGGAGGAGGAGAGAAAGAAGAAGAAGAAGAAGAAGAAGAAGAAGAAGAAGAAGAAGAAGAAGAAGAAGAAGAAGAAGAAGAAGAAGAAGAAGAACAAGAAGAACAAGAAGAACAAGAAGAACAAAGAACAAAAACAAGAAAAAAGAAGAAGAAGAAAAAGAAAAGAAGAAGAAGAAGAAGAAAAGTGGTGTAGAAGACAGGGGTAGCCTTACCCAGCCCACACAGCAGACGTTTATGGGGGTCCAACACCCCATCAGGTCCCACCATGCGTTTCTTGAACTCTTCAAAGGATCCGAACCTGAAACACACCACGGACTTGTAGTTCTACATCTTGCAGTACGATCACAGACAATTCCTGATGCCCCAGACTCCCAAACACACGTCGACACACACACACACACAGAGAGAGAGAGAGAGAGAGAGAGAGAGAGAGAGAGAGAGACAGGGAGAGAGAGAGACAGGGAGAGAGAGAGAGACACACACAGACAGACAGACTGACAGAGATAGACAGAGACACACAGAGAGACAGACATACAGAGACAGAGAGGCAGACAGACAGACAGACAGAGACAGAGACAAAAAGAGAGAGAGTGAGGGAGGGTGGGGAGAGAGAGAACGAAAGAAAAAGAGAGAGAGAGGAGGAAGGGAGGGAGGGAGGGACAGACACAGACAGACAGACAGACAGACAGAGACAGACAGAGAGAATGAGAGAGAGAGGGAGGTAGAGAGGGAGAGAGAGAGAGAGTGACAGAGAGAGAGAGAGAGAGAGAGAGAGAGACAGACAGACAGACAGACAGACAGACAGGGAGGCTGGCTGATCTGCATTTTCCAACGGTAACGACACACAATGCAACAGCTGTCAATAATTGTTCATGTCTGCTGCTGCTAAAATCTCTTTGATAAAGAGAGTAATGTTTCCAATAAAGAGTGTGACAATTACAGTGATACTATAATTTTCACCAGTAAAGGTCAACAGCTAAAAGCCTCTTTTTTTTGGTCCTGTTTTGTTTTGTTTTCGACCTGTGGTTGCTAATATACATATTTTATGCACAGAAAATACGTCGAAAAAGCACGCCCACACTCTCACCCCACAACACAAACACAATCGCGAAAACATATCAAGGGAAGCAACACAATGGTAACAGTAAAACACTCCAGGTATTCATGCTTGTGTCCCTTGACACGTTCAACCGCTGAAAGACTGACGATGACGCTTTGAACAGCATTTTCAAAGGTTGGCTTTGCAAACCGTAATCCACGTCAACAGAAGCCGTGTCCCATGATAATGATGATGATGATGATGATAATGATGATGATGATGATGATGATGATGAGGATGAGGATGAATTAGTGGAGTTATTGGAGTTATTTCAAGAGGGTTTCACCGCGCTCGGACAGCTCCATACGCGCTCCACCCAAATCCGCCAATAATTATCTGACAGATTTCCTGAGCCTGCACAAAACCTTATGCGCTGGCAAGGTCTTGAAATGGGGAAGGGGGAGAAGGGAACTATCAAACACTAAGCTGACACCACCAGAATGATGGAAACATTAAGATGGGCAGCAAACAGGCCAGTTTTCAATGTTGCGGGCTGGGATTGAACTCAAGATATCAGATCTTGAGTCCATGGTTCTACCAACTAGTCCGATGATGATGATGATGATGATGATGATGATGATGATGATGATGATATCATAAAATCATATAAATACTGCTGCTGCTGATGATAATAATCATGATGGTGATGATGATATCTTAAAGATGATGAATAAGATGATGATGATGAAGAAGAAGAATGATGATGATGATGACGACGGCGATGATGATGATGATAACAATAACAATAGTGATAATGATACCTGTAACATTTATAAGGTGCTAAAATTGATATACAATTCAAATCAAAGCGCGTACCCTCATCATTCACTGGAACATTGACTCACACAAAGTTTGTGGCTTACGGAAACAAGAAAACACTCAGCATGCACAACTCCGAAAATGGAGTATGACTGCCTATATGGGTGGATTAAGAAATACAACAATAAAAAAACAAACGAACAAAACCAACCAAACAAATAACAATACCACCACCACCACCACCAACAACAAAAGGCAATAACAACAACAACAAAAGGCCATGCATGTACAAGCCCATTCGTACATGGGAGTTCTAACGTAACCTAACCTACCCCCGCAGAAAGAAAATCGTTGAGCCATTCTGACAACCTACCTTTTTAGACAAAATTCTTTTAAAAATGTCAGTCCTTACTTTTCAATGTCATCGTGACCTTGAAGAAACATTATCATCATCATCATCATCATCATCATCATCGTCATCATCATCGTCATCATCATCATCATCATCATCATCATCATCATCATCATCATCATCATCATCAATCAATCAATCATTTTAGAATAGCGTTATTCCTCATTTGAATTCACTGCCCATCACATTGCTAATGTTATTGTTTGTTTTTTTTTAAAGCCCAGCCGACTGTGTAGAGCCATATCAGGGCTGTAACCGTTTCAAAACATATACAAAACTTCAACAGGGGGAAAAAAATGAAAAGAAAATTAAGTACACATATCATTGCACTCGCGCACATAATCTAAGAAGATGCCCCTGGTGTTGACCATTCCGTCCAATTTATCACACAGGGGATTTAAAAAAACATACCTGAATACACTCTTAATTATAACTAAGGACATCCAACATATGTAAAAACGGGCCTAAATTACCTGAAATTGCTTCCGAATATCTCATTTCCCTAGAGCCAAAAATGCATTTAATACATGTATCCAATTATCAATCCTATGAGAAAGTACATAAGACTTTATCGAGCACATACAGGTGAATGGACCAGTAAGGAAGAAAATGAGAGGAAGAAATGACAGAAAGCAAATGAACAAGGCAGAAACAAACAAAGTGACAGAACTGAGGAAATTTCTAGCACAGAATTTCCAGAAGGTGGGGATATTATTTATACTGAAAAAGCCCCCGGCATCCCCACGGAGGAGCGCATATACATATAATCAGACTTTCAGAGGAGGATGGAGGACCCAAGTCTTCAGGCAAGCTGACCACATTCCACTATAAGACGACAGACATCTAACATGAAGACAGGACAATAGTAGACTGTCACAGAGGAGAAAACAGAAAGCAAATATTTGTCAGAAATTCCTGACAAAGAGCTGTTCACACACCTGCCCCTGACAGACCTGACATTAGGAATGTTTTTGGTCAGTGTGACGTTCACGCTGACGTTCTTACTTGCACTTTTACACACACACACACACACACACACACACACACACACACACACACACACACACACACACACACACACACACACACACGCGCGCGCGCGCGCGCGCGCGCGCGCACAGAGAGAGAGAGAGAGAAATAGAAAGAGACAGACAGAAAGATACAGAGAGAGAGAGAGAGACAGAAAGAGAGATAGAGAGAGAGAGGGGGGGGGGGGCTGAATGACTTATCTTTATTTCTAACTGTATTACTCAAGGATAACAGCACTAGGTACCATTGGACCTGTCGTACAGCTAGTCATCATCATCATCATCAGCTGCCTTGCCACATGGCGTTGGCGATCATGGACTTCCATCTGTTTATATCCCTTGTTGCCTCAAGCACCTCTTCCACCTTCTCTGTCTTCAGCCACTCTACAAGTCCGTCCAATATTTTCTCCCTGGGTCTACCTGGCGTTCTCTTTCCCTCCAGGTTTCCTGTTGTGACCAGGTGCTCCAGTTCCCCTTTACTCATAAAATGGCCTATAAATGTTGCCTGTCTTGTCCTAATCTTCTTTATCAATGATCTTCTTGTGTCTGCCTCCATCAAGACTGTCTCGTTTGTTTTCTTTGCTGTCCATGGAACTCTCAACATTCTTCTAAGAAACCACATCTCAGCTGCCTCAATATTGTTCTGGCTTTGCTTGTTGACTGTCCACGCTTCAAAACCATATAACATTATCAGTTCTACATAACATTCAAGAACTATCTTCCTGATCTTAATTGATAGGCATCTGTTGGTAAGAATGCTTTTAATCTTCTTGAATGCTGTTTTGGCTTGGCCGATTCTGCTGGCTATTTCTGATGTTCATTTGCCATCTGGTGAAATGATCGTTCCCAGATATTTAAACTTATCAACCTATCTCAAGGTTGTGCTGTTTGCTGATATTTTGCATGAGGGGATTTCATGTTTTTTATTGATTACCATGACTTCAGTCTTCTTGCTGTTTAGTTCCAACCCCTCACCTTTGCTTTCTATTTCTATTATATTCACAAGGTTTTGTAGGTCCCTTTCATTTTCTGCAAGAAACACGGTGTCATCTGAGTATCGAATGTTGTTTATCATTTTTCCTCCAACCTTTAATCCAGGATATTCTTCTAGGTTTCTCATGATGTTTTCACTGTAAAGTGAAAACAGATCTGATGACAACACACAACCCTGTCTGACTCCTCTTTTGATATTTTGGAAAGAGCTTATATCGTTTTCTATTCTCATTGCAGCTGTTTGTTCCCAATACATATTTCTGATCATTCGTAGATCTTTTCCATCAATACTGATTGAGTCTTTCTAGTTGGCTGATCAATTCTTCATGTCTTACCCAACCAAAAGCCTTGGTATAATCAACAAAACATAAATATAAATCCTTATTGATCTCGACTGACCTCTCTATGACAGTTCTTAGGATGTATATGGCATTAACAGTTCCTTTCCCCTCCACAAATCCACACTGTTCTTCTGCTATTTCTCTTTTGATTCTATTTCTTGTCCTCATCATGATTATTCTTAACAGGATTTTTGTTACATGGCTCATCAAACTGACTGTGCGATAGAGTTCGCATTCTATAGCCCCTGTCTTCTTTGGAAGTGCAATGAAAATTGATTTTGACATATCTTTAGGGATTTTCCAGTGTCATAAATTTCATGTAGGATGACTGTTATTTTTCCAATACCAAATTCCTCCAGGCCTT
This sequence comes from Monoplex corrugatus, assembly GCA_030674185.1. Taxonomy (NCBI): domain Eukaryota; kingdom Metazoa; phylum Mollusca; class Gastropoda; order Littorinimorpha; family Ranellidae; genus Monoplex; species Monoplex corrugatus. Next base: position 24,094,889 of record JAPXFY010000025.1, on the reverse strand, counting down.
AATTATCTATGTGGTAATGTTCTCTGGTCCTGGAGTTTTTCCTGGTTTCATCTTTTGCAGTGCTGCTCTAACTTCACCTTTCATTATGGGTGGTCCTTCAGTGTTCTTTCTTATAATGTGTTCTTCGTTTCTGTCATCTTCAAAAAGGTCTTTAATGTACTCTCCCCATCTGTCTAATATTTTGTCTTTTTCCATGATAAGCGTATCATCTTTCGATTTCAAGCAACCAGTTGATGTGCATGTATTTTTCCTGTGGACAATTTCTTCAGTTCTTATGTACATACCCTGAGGATCCGTTTTGTGTCGGTCTTCTGTTTCTTTGCATTTTGTGTTCAGCCAGCTAATCCTAACACAAAACTTCAAAACACTTCACTACTCAATGGTAGTAGCATTAGATCTCACTGGACCTGTCTTACAGCTAGTCCTTGCTACTCTACACACATGACATAAAACTTCAAACCATTTTTATGCTCAAGGACAGTAGCAAAAGGTTCCATTTGACCTGTCTCACAGCTAGCACTTATACTACTGTACACACGAAATACGAGCAGAGTAAAAAAAAAAACAACAACAACAACAACAAAAACAGAAAGAAAAACATGACAGTGAAATACATTAACCGAAACATATCAAATGCAATGAAACTATTAAAAGTAAATTATTACATTGACATTGAGAAGTAAGGACTCAGAATTTTTTTTAATGAATTCTGGAGCTCGTCTTTTGACTTGGCTATCCATCTTCCTTACACAACTATTAAAAGTAATTATTATTACAAAACAAACACACATCCTCTCTATGTTACAAACACACCAACAAAGGAACAGAAACAGGTTGTGTAAGGAAGACGATACCTTAGTCAAAAGACGAGCAGCAAAAAACCGAAACTTGGATGTCAAAAGTTCAGTTCACGAGATATGTTCGTCTGTTTGTCTGTCTGTCTGGCTGGCTGGCTGACTGTTCGTCTGTCTGGCTGGCTGGCTGGCTGGCTGTTCGTCTGACTGGCTGGCTGGCTGTTCGTCTGTCTGTCTGGCTATCTGTCTGTCTGCTGGCTGGCTGGCTGGCTGTTCGTCTGTCTGTCTGTCTGTCTGGCTGGCTGGCTGGTTGTTCGTCTGTCTGTCTGGCTGTCTGTCTGTATATCTGTCTGGCTGTCTGTTGTTTCCCCCCGCCCCCTCCAACTCCACTCATTTGTTACCAGAATCCATAAACAATTCATGATTTAATGTCAATCATTTTCTCTTGCTCAGCAAAACATAAGGGAAGTTGTGTTGTTGTTGTTGCGTGTTGTTGTTGTTGTTGTTGTTGTTGTTGTTTAACCAAACTTCTGTGTCTTTGTTTCTTTCTTGTTTTCTGTGTACCCTTGACAAAGGACCGTTAGTAGAAAACATCCATCTGCTTTGTTTTTGTGGATCACGTGTGCGAGTTCTCGTTCCGTTCTGATATGTGTCTGGCTTTGGTTTTATGTTCGTTTGTCTGAGATCACAACTGTAAACAAGTCAGCCCATTAAACAGATGGCTCTTTCTTCTTTTCTACTTGCAGTTGGTTGATAGAACACAAAGACATATGTTTCATAAAAAGACTATACAGTAAGGAATACATATAGTTAATAAAAAAAAAAAAGACTACACAAGAAGGCATATAGTTTATAAAAAGACAACATAATAGCATGTAGTTTATAAAAAAAAAAAAGCAACAACAAAGTAAGCTATACAGTTTATAAAAAGACAACAAAGTAAGCCAAACAGTTTATACAAAAAACTACAAAGTAAGGCATACAGCTTATAAAAACACTACAAAGTAAGGGACATAGTTTATAAAAAGTCTACAAAAAAGGGACATAGTTTATAAAAAGACTACAAAATAAGGGACATAGTTTATAAAAAGACTACACAATAAGGGATATAGTTTATAAAAAGGCTACAAAGTAAGGGACATAGTTTATAAAAAGACTACAAAGTAAACGATATAGTTTATAAAAAGACTACAAGGTAAGGGATATAGTTTATAAAAAGTCGATCAAGTAGGACATATAGTTTATAAAAAAAGACTACAAAATAAGGGATATAGTTTATAAAAAGAATACAAAGTAAGGGATATAGTTTATAAAAAGGCTACAAAGTAAGGGACATAGTTTATAAAAAGACTACAAAGTAAGGGGACATAGTTTATAAAAAGGCTACAAAGTAAAGGACATAGTTTATAAAAAGACTACAAAGTAAGGGACATAGTTTATAAAAAGACTACAAAGTAAGCGATATAGTTTATAAAAAGGCTACAAAGTAAGGGACATAGTTTATAAAAAGACTACAAAGTAATGGATATAGTTAATATAAAAACTACAAAGTAAGCGATATAGTTTATAAAAAGACTACAAAGTAAGGGATATAGTTTATAAAAAAAAGACTACAAAGTAAGGGACATAATTTATAAAAAGACTACAAAGTAAGGGACATAGTTTATAAAAAGACTACAAAGTAAGGGACATAGTTTATAAAAAGACTACAAAGTAAGGGACATAGTTTATAAAAAGACTACAAAGTAAGGGATATAATTTATAAAAAGACTACAAAATAAGGGACATAGTTTATAAAAAGACTACACAATAAGGGATATACTATATAGTTTATAAAAATACTACAAAGTAAGGGACATAGTTTATAAAAATACTACAAAGTAAGGGACATAGTTTATAAAAAGACTACAAAGTAAGGGACATAGTTTATAAAAAGACTACAAAGTAAGGGACAGTTTATAAAAAGGCTACAAAGTAAGGGACATAGTTTATAAAAAGACTACAAAGTAAGCGATATAGTTTATAAAAAGGCTACAAAGTAAGGGACATAGTTTATAAAAAGACTACAAAGTAAGGGATATAGTTTATATAAAGACTACAAAGTAAGCGATATAGTTTATAAAAAGACTACAAAGTAAGGGATATAGTTTATAAAAAGACTACAAAGTAAGGGATATAGTTTATAAAAAAAGACTACAAAGTAAGGGACATAATTTATAAAAAGACTACAAAGTAAGGGATATAGTTTATAAAAAGACTCAAAGTAAGGGACATAGTTTATAAAAAGACTACAAAGTAAGGGACATAGTTTATAAAAAGACTACAAAGTAAGGGACATAGTTTATAAAAAGACTACAAAGTAAGGGACATAGTTTATAAAAAGACTAAAAAGTAAGGGATATAGTTTATAAAAAGTAAAGGATATAGTTTATAAAAAGACTACCAAAGTAAGGGACATAGTTTATAAATACTTCAAAGAAGGATATAGTTTATAAAAAGACTACAAAATAAGGGACATAGTTTATAAAAAGACTACGCAATAAGGGATATAGTTTATAAAAATACTACAAAGTAAGGGACATAGTTTATAAAAAGACTACAAAGTAAGGGACATAGTTTATAAAAAGACTACAAAGTAAGGGACATAGTTCACCAGAGACTAACTACAAATTAAGGATCATCATCATCATCATCATCAGGTGCCTTGCCACATGGCGTTGGCGATCATGACCTTCCATCTGTTTCTATCTCTTGTTGCCTCAAGCACCTCTTCCACCCTCTTTGTCTTCAGCCACTCTGCAAGTCTGTCCAATATCTTGTCCCTGGGTCTACCTAGTGCTCTCTTTCCCTCCAGCTTTCCTGTTGTAACCAGGTGCTCCAATTCTCCTTTCCTCACAAAATGGCCTGTAAATGTTGCCTGCCTTTTCCTAATCTTCCTTATGAATGATCTTCCTGTGTCTGCCTCCAGACTATGACCACCAGGGACTAACTACAAATTAAGGCATATAGTTTATTAAAAAAAAAAAAAAGACTATGACCACCAGGGACTGACTACACAGGACAACAAACAGACTGATTGTCACAGCCCAAAGAGAGGGGAAAGAAGAGTTGTTTCCCTTGCAAACGATAAGCACAAACAGGCGTCTAGACAACGACTTTGACTCGACAGAATACACTGTCTTGGTATAAAAAGATTACATGAAACAAAACAGAAACCTTTGAGAAAGACAATACAAATGCAAAACCAAACCAAACCAATACCAAACCAAACCAAACCAAACCAAACCAAACCAAAACCATGCCAAAACAAAACAGTTCGTAGCCAACTACTAGAGCCATATCAGGGCTAACACCACGTCAAAAATGACAACCAGGTTAAGATAAAAGACAACAGTTAAAAAACAATGCTCACCGTCAATCTCCCAAATCTAAAATGCAATTAACAAAACCAAATAAAACAAAACAAAACAAATTTTTTTTGACCGATTGATCTGGTTCAGTTTTTACGTCGACACCCACCTCAGGTGATATGACCCATGGGGATAACCATCCCAGGGAAGTGGGGGAAGGGGAACTTATCTAATCCTATACCGACACCACCAGAACAACAATGATGTTAAGATGAGACAGTGAGAAGGCCACTTTTAATGTAGCGCACCCAAGGATTCGAACTCACAACCATTAGCATGTGAATCCGACGCTCAAACCAACTGAGCTACTGGGGCCCGCACAAAACGAAAACAAGTGCTGGTGATTAAGTAGCAGTGTAGAAGACCTGGGAGTGTCCAGTGGACCTCCCAAAGAACTGTGGCATGTCAAGTTTTGTCATACAAGCGCAGCCCGCCCGGTTGAGTAACAGGTCATGGTACGGAACCACACACGGCGAGTGTGGGGATAGGAGGGGTAGGAAGAGGAAAAGGGTGGGGATGGGGATGGGAGTGGGGGTGGGGGTGGGGGTGAGGGTAGGGGGTGGCCCAGAAGGAATGTGACAGCGTGATATTTGTAGTTGGCCCAAAGTCCGAGATAATGTGAGTAAATCATAAATATATATATATATATATATATATATATATATATATATATATATATATATATAGACAGACGTATACTACACACACACACACACACACACACACACACACACACACACACACACAAACACACACACACACACACACACACACACACACACACACGCTGGTGGATTGGGTGAAGGAGTCAAGCTGGTGGATTGGGTGATGGAGTCAAGAAGGAATGTGACAGCGTGATATTTGCAGTTGGCCCAAAGTCCGAGATAATGTGAGTAAATCATAATATATATATATATATATATATATATAGACAGACGTATACTACACACACACACACACACACACACACACACACACACACACACACACTGCACACGCACGCACATATACAGACACACACACATGCACGCACACGCACGCACGCACGCACGCACGCACACACACACGACTAGGCACGCACTCGCTCATGGACATACCACACGTTCGCTTCATTGTCTTATCTCTTTCCCAAGAGACTTGTTAAGAAGCGACACAGTCCGTCATACTAACACCCAAGTTTCCAACAGGCATGTTGAAGACAAGAAGAGATGAAGACGAAGGAGGAGGAGGAGGAGAAGGAGGAGAAGGGAGGAGACGAAGAAGAAGAAGAAGAACAAAAACAAGAAGAAGAAGAAGAAGAAGAAGAAGAAAAAGAAGAGCAAAGACGACGATAACAATATAACAACAGCAAAGAAAACAGAAATAATAACAAGAAGAAGAAGAAGAAGAATGATGATGACGACGATGATGATGATAACAACAATAATAGCAATAACGATAACGATAATGATAATAATAATAATACCAAAACAACAACAGTAGTAATAACAATAATAATACTATAATGATGATGATGATGATATAACAAAAAACAAAACTTACAGAAAATTATTAAACTATTAGAAAAAAAAATCAACTTGCCAAACAAACATATAAACAAACAAACAACTGAACGAATGAATGAATGGATGAATGAAAATGAATGAATGAATGAATGAATGAATGTTGCCTGTGACCCAATCTCACCTGACAGCAGATTTGGGTATGGAGCCGTAGAGAAGGACACTGAGGCCTCTGTACAGACCCCGTACACCATGCTCTTTGACAGTGACGGTGACACAGTTCCAGGGCCCCTTGTAGCGTTTCTCCACCCCGGACCTTTCATCCAGCTGTAGCTGAGTCTTCACGTACTCTGTCGGGAAGGTGATGCAGATTTCCAAACCCCCTGTGATACCGCCTGCCGGACAAAATACAATATGGTAATTATCACGATGATGGTTAGCTCTCTCTCTCTCTCTCTCTCTCTCTCCCGAGTTCAATCCCTGCTCGCAATATTGAAAACTGGCCCGTTGGCTGCCTATCTCAGCGTTTCCGTGATTTCTTGTGGTGTTTCACAGGTACCTTCTGCCACCACCCCTTCGCCAGTTCAAGACCATGAGTTTTACGCAGGCTCAGGAAGTTCGCCAGATAACTCCTGGCAGAGTTGGGATGAAGCGCATATGGAATTGTGCGATTGCAATGAATTCCTCCAGACTTGTGCGATGATTATGACGATGATGATGTGAATAACCAGGTGACCTATGGTTAAAACATATCTGCCTAACACGTTAGAATCCTGGGTTCAAATCCCATTTGATGGTCTGAGTGCTATTTATTTCGGATGAGAAGCTAGACCGAAGTCTAATGTGCAGTACATACTCAACGCACGTTAAAGATCCCATGACAAGAAAGGAGTTGTCCCCGAACAAATTCTCGTTCACAGTACTATTTTCTCGGTGAGTTATGAAAAAAAACATACCAACCCAAGAGCCATTACCATGTAACTCTTCGACTCCCATCCTATCTGCCATTTGCAAAAACTTCACTTTTTGACTCCCTGTGTGCTGTAAGCTGGTGGACTGGGTAATGGAGTCAAGCTGGTGGATTGGGTAATGGAGTCAAGCTGGTGGACTGGGTGATGGAGTCAAGCTGGTGGATTGGGTAATGGGAGTCAACTGGTGGATTGAGTAATGGAGTCAAGCTGGTGGATTGGGTAATGGAGTCAAGCTGGTGGATTGGGTAATGGGAGTCAACTGGGGGATTGGGTAATGGAGTCAAGCTGGTGGATTGGGTAATGGAGTCAAGCTGGTGGATTGGGTAATGGAGTCAAGCTGGTGGATTGGGTAATGGGAGTCAACTGGGGGATTGGGTAATGGAGTCAAGCTGGTGGATTGGGTAATGGAGTCAAGCTGGTGGATTGGGTAATGGAGTCAAGCTGGTGGATTGGGTAATGGAGTCAAGCTGGTGGATTGGGTGATGGAGTCAAGCTGGTGGATTGGGTAATGGAGTCAAGCTGGTGGATTGGGAGATGGAGTCAAGCTGGTGGATTGGGTGATGGAGTCAAACTGGTGGATTGGGTGAAGGAGTCAAGCTGGTGGATTGGGTGAAGGGGTCAAGCTGGTGGATTGGGTGAAGGAGTCAAGCTGGTGGATTGGGTAATGGAGTCAAGCTGGTGAATTGGGTGACGGAGTCAAAGGGTTAAGTTTTTGCTTTGTAAGCATGGTTGACAATGCCGGATGCCGGTGGGGAAAAAGGTGCAGGAGTTAAAGGGTTAAACATATATTGGTAGGCCAATTGTCTCAAAATCGGTATTGGGTTGTTGATTCCTACAGGGTGGAAAGGAGAGTGTTTGGGCTTTCTCTGACTCAGAGATAAAAGAATTGTAAACAAATGGAAAAGGCAGGTAGAAGTACGTGGAAGAAGGAAAAAAACAAAAAAACAAACGGAGGACCAAAGAAAAAAATTGATTGTCGATATGCTGGGTGCATGTTTAGTTGAATGCTCGCTTTTCTTTTCCTTTCTTCTTCTTCTTCTTCTTCTTCTCTCTC
>JAPXFY010000025.1:24059658-24084658 GCA_030674185.1 Monoplex corrugatus | reverse complement strand
CATAAACTAAAACTAAAACTGTAGGCTAACGTTATGTACCTGCACAATGTGACACCATCATAAACTAAAACTAAAACTGTAGGCTAACGTTATGTACCTGCACAATGTGACACCATCATAAACTAAAACTAAAACTGTAGGCTAACGTTATGTACCTGCACAGTGGGACACCATCATAAACTAAAACTAAAACTGTAGGCTAACGTTATGTACCTGCACAATGTGACACCATCATAAACTAAAACTAAAACTGCAGGCTAACGTTATGTACCTGCACAGTGTGACACCATCATAAACTAAAACTAAAACTGCAGGCTAACGTTATGTACCTGCACAGTGTGACACCATCATAAACTAAAACTAAAACTGTAGGCTAACGTTATGTACCTGCACAGTGTGACACCATCATAAAGTAAAACTAAAACTGTAGGCTAACGTTATGTACCTGCATAATGTGACACCATCATAAACTAAAACTAAAACTGCAGGCTAACGTTATGTACCTGCACAATGTGACACCATCATAAACTAAAACTAAAACTGCAGGCTAACGTTATGTACCTGCACAATGTGACACCATCATAAACTAAAACTAAAACTGAAGGCTAATGTTATGTACCTGCACAATGTGACACCATCATAAACTAAAACTAAAACTGAAGGCTAACGTTATGTATCTGCACAGTGTGACACCATCATAAACTAAAACTAAAACTGCAGGCTAACGTTATGTACCTGCACAATGTGACACCATCATAAACTAAAACTAAAACTGTAGGCTAACGTTATGTACCTGCACAATGTGACACCATCATAAACTAAAACTAAAACTGCAGGCTAACGTTATGTACCTGCACAGTGTGACACCATCATAAACTAAAACTAAAACTAAAACTGCAGGCTAACGTTATGTACCTGCACAGTGTGACACCATCATAAACTAAAACTAAAACTGTAGGCTAACGTTATGTACCTGCACAATGTGACACCATCATAAACTAAAACTAAAACTGTAGGCTAACGTTATGTACCTGCACAATGTGACACCATCATAAACTAAAACTGCAGGCTAACGTTATGTACCTGCACAGTGGGACACCATCATAAACTAAAACTAAAACTGTAGGCTAACGTTATGTACCTGCACAATGTGACACCATCATTACCACAGCCATCACCACAAACTTTATAGCCACTGCCATCAGCCACAGCAGGAATACACGTGAAACCTCCATTAACCCTTTGACTCCTGCACCCTATCCATCGACTGCAAAAAAACAATCCTTTGTCTCCCTCACCTTACCCACCAGCTTCTTGCAAAACTTTAACCCTTTGACTTCCTCACCCTATCCACCACCTTCCTATATAGAAAACTGGTGGATAGGGCACGAGAGTCAAAGTGTTAAGTTTTTGCTTTGCTAGCATGGTTGACAATGCAGGATGCTGATGGACAGGGACAGGGAATCAAATGGTTTAGCTGACACCACCATAATGACGGAAACGCTGAATTCAGATGGGCTTTTGGTTGATTTGGTTCAGTTTTTATGTCGACACCCATCTCAGGTGATATGGCCGACGGAGATAACCATCCCAGAGAAGTGGGGGAAGGGGGATTATCTAATCCTATACTGACACCACCAGAACAACAATGATGTTAAGATGGGGCAGTGAGAAGGCCAGTTATAACCCTTTGACTCCTGCAACCTGTCCACCAGCATCCTGCATTGTCAAGCATGCTAGCAAAGCAAAAACGTAACCCTCTGACTCTCTCACCCTGTCCACCAGTTCCCAGCAGGAAGCTGGTGGATAGGGTGAGGGAATCAAAGGGTTAAGATTTTGTAGTTGGTGGATAGGGTGCAGGAGTCAAAGGTTAATGAAGCGCACCCCCCGGATTCGAACCCACAACCATTAGCATGTGAATCCGACGCTCAACCAACTGAGCTATTGAGGCCTGCATGCAGATGGGCATGCAACACGCCACTTTTTATGTTGCCGGCTGGGACTGAACACCAGACACTAAATCACGAGTCCACGGCTCTTTCTGAACAGCAGGTAACTCGTGGACTGGACTGGATTGGAGTCATGTCTTAGTCACAACAAGGTTTTTGATTTGGTTTGTTTTTCCCCCATGCGAGACACGGGATGCTCTCCCCAATGAAACAAGTCGCCAAAGTGCGGCGCCATACGTTTTCCTTTTTCCTGTATGAGCGTATCTTTGTTGATCTATGAGAGTGGATTTCTCTACAGAATCTTATAAGGGACAATTCTTTTGTTGCCATGGGATCTTTAACCTGAGTTACATATATGCTGCTCACAGGACCTTGGTTGATCGTCTCACCCAAAACCCTGGCACCCAGACCACAAGTCCAGATTTAGTGGAGCAGAGGCAGGGGAGGGAGTGGGGTTAAAACAGAAACATCCCTCTCTGACAAGGACTCGAACCCTGGTTTGATTCAGAGGTAAAGGTTGTCCCATAACCCTGAGGTCAAAAGTCAAAAAGTCAGCGGTTTGATCTTTGGCTTTAACAAAAGGTTGAACACACAATAATACTTCGACATACCTTAAAACACACACACACACACACACACACACACACACACACACACACACACACACACACACACACACACACACAACACACACACACACACACACACACACACACAGAGACGGTGTTTATTGTGAATCGTTCAGGACATTGATCGATGACTGTACGACGACACGTCTTCTTTACTTTACGCTATTTCAAGTTGGAGTGATCCGCCCCCCCCCCTCCCCCCCACTCCCCAACTCTGCGGACCGTGTCAGTTGGATCGCTCTTTCTGCCTCGTGCGTCACACGCGTCATTAACGGGGTAACAAACCAAAACGCACGTAAGTGATCCCCACGGCGTGAAGCGAGCTGATGCGTTGTATATCACCGTACTAGTTAGAATCCCCTAAAGGGACGAAGCTGAGCGCCTTCATGGGATTTTAAATAGTACTTTTTTGAAGGTAAGATAGACACATGCACATGTCATTTGCATGTAACCAAGATCATCCCAGTGGTAGGTTGATAAAATACCAGTATAAAATATCATCATCATCATCATCAGGTGCCCTGCCGCATGGCGCTGGCGATCATGGACTTTCATCTTCTCTATCTCTTGCTGCCCCAAGCACCTACTCCACCCTCCCCGCCCCCAGCCACCCCGCAAGTCCGTCCAGCACTCTCTCCCTGGGTCCACCTGGTGCCCTCTCTCCCTCCAGCCTTCCCGTTGTGACCAGGTGCTCCAAATCCCCCTTCCTCACAAAATGGCCTACAAATGTTGCCTGTCTTTTCCCAATCCTCCTTATGAATGATCTACTTGTGTCCACCTCCATCAAGACCGTCTCATCTGTCCTCCTTGCCGTCCATGGAACTCTCAACATTCCCCTTAGAAACCACATCTCGGCTGCCCCAATCCCGTTCTGGCCTCGCCTGTTGACTGTCCACGCCTCACATCCGTACAACAGTATGGGCTCCACACAACACTCAAGAACTCTCCTCCCGATGTCAATTGATAGGCATTTGTTGGTAACAATGCTTGTCATCTTCCTGAATGCTGCCTTGGCCTGGCCGACTAGGTAAAACATAGCCTAGGTGTAGGGCCTCAGGACCTGGCCAGCTCATGGGTTTATGTGCAGGCTTGAGGCTTGTGCCACGATCACCATACACATGGCACCTATGACGTTAGTGCACACGGAATTCGTTCCGAGCGCGGAGACGTCATCTTGAAAAACTTAAACGGAAACTTAGCGCCCCGCGGTGCCTGGAATGCAGTGGTCTTGTCTCCTTATAAAACTAGGGAGTGCTCATTTTATGTTGGAACTTTTATTTCAAATATAAAACTTTGGCCTATTTACACCAGTTTTCTAGCGCTTACACTAATTTTGATGTATATATGAAAAAAGACGAGCCAGTAACCTCTAAAATAACTGCTAAGTGATCTGACGTTTTATTTGCGCAGTTCAACATTTGGTTTCCGTTAGTGACGGTGGTTTCCGTTGACAACACAACAGTCGCACGACGCGGGTGCCTCTACATATATCAAGTAGTCTCTAAACAGTTTCTCCATATAGAAACGACGGCTAATGCGCTCAGTGCCTGTTGATCTTTGTATGATCTATGGTGTACAGACTGCCATCAACTGTAGGATGTGCTTTACCTTCTGTTTAACGCTTTCAGTCCCGCACCCTATCCACCAACTGCAAAGACTTGACCCTTTGACTCCTGCACCCTATCCACCAACTGCAAAAAACTTAACCCTTTGACTCCCTCAGCCTATCCACCAGGAGGCTGCTGTCATGAAACAAATAGAGAGTCTGGAACCAGCGTGATAGGTTGAGAGAGAATGGGGATGGGAAGGGAGGAGCAGGAAGCAAGAGGGTGGGAGGGAGGGAAGGAGAGGGAAAGAGAAAGAGACAGACAGACAGAGACTAGACCAGACTAGATTACACGAAGATTAGATTAGACAGAGAGGCAGACAGACACAGAGAGAGAGAGAGAGAGAGAGAGAGAGAGAGAGACAGACAGACAGACAGACAGAGACAGAGAGATCGACAGAGACAGAGACAGAGAGACAGGCAGACAGACAGACAGACAGAGAGAGACAGAGACAAAGAGAGACAGAGAAAGAGACAGAGAAATAGAGACAGAGACAGACAGAGAGAGAGAGAGAGGCAAGTCGTAAGAACCCAAGCCAATACCCCAGGCAGCAATCATTATCAGGCCATAACAAGACAGAGAGTGAGTGGTGTGGGCTACCTTGATTGCTGACATTTCTTAGAGGACGACAGAAGACAGAATGGGTGGAGCTGGGCGGTAAGTGAGAACTACCCAGGTCAATATCCAGGGCAGTAATCACTGTTAGGCCAAAAAAAACCCCGTAAAACACTGGGGACATCGCCCCATCTCCATTCTGGTTGCTGCCACGGGAGGGAGGGACAGAGAGAGAGAGAGAGAGAGAGAGAGAGAGAGAGAGAGAGAGAGAGAGAGAGTTCAGAACATTTTATTGCTCAATGATAGTAGCATTAGAGAGAGAGAGAGACAGACAGAAAGACAGACACAGAGACAGACACAGAGACAGACAGACTGACTGAAAGACAGAGTGAAAGAGAAAGAATGAGAGAGAAAGAGAGAGAGGCAGAGAGACAGAGATAGAGAGAAGGACAGAGAGAAATAACACAGGGGGACATATATATCGAGAGAGAGAGAGAGAGAGAGACGCACAGACAAACAGACAGACAGACAGAGAGACAAATGAGACAAAGAGAGACAGAGACAGAGAACAGAGAGACAGACACAGACAGACAGACAACAGAGAAGGAGGGGTGAGAGAGAGAGAGAGAGCTAGAGAGAGAGAGAGAGAGGGAGACAGACACACAGAGAGACAAAGAGAGACAGAGGACAGAGAGAGAGACACGCATAGATAGACAACAGGCAGCGAGAGAGAGAGAGAGAGGGAGAGAGAGACAGAGACAAAGATGCACAGACATCAGAGAGACAGACAACAAAGAGAGAGAGAGAGACAGAGAGAGAGAGAAGAGAGAGAGAGAGAGAGAGAGAAAAAGAAGAGGGGGGGGAGACACAGAGAGAGGGGGAGGAAGACGGAGTGATGTCAGAAAACCCGTCCCAGGCAACAACCACTGTCGGACCATAACAGCAGAAACAGCAGAGAGTGGTGTGAACATCGCCCCATCTCGCACTGCCTGCACCGACTTCCTGTAACTCACAGGCAAACAAAAGAGAACGGACAGAGCCGGTGTAACACGCAGAATTTACTCCCCAAGATAAATTTACTCCGGAGTAAAAACAGCGTAACGCAGTTTTTACTCCCTTCACGAGAAAAGCACTCCCCGTACACACGCCAGAATTACTCCCGTGCGAGATTTTACTCCCCTCCATTCGACAGACCGTGCCGTCACGCCCAGACTCAGCCAGCGAGCCGACCTCGTTCATCTGCACTGGCACACGCGCTGTGTGTGTGGGTCTGTTTACCTGTCACGGAAAGACGATACGAATTTCTCCCTGACTGTGGAAGAAGTAGTGGGTGTGATCTTCCACACAGTGAGAGAGGCTTGGAATGTCCAGCCATTTATGCATCAGGTACACACTGACGAACGCACAGACAAATACCTCTAACCCTATCTAAGATACTCTAAAACACCTCTAGAAGGCTCGCAAACGTCGAACCCCTCAAAAACAAATTTCCAGGCATTTATCCATGAGGTACACACTGACGAACGCACGACCCCCCCCCCCCCGAAAACTTCAAGACATTCTAAAATAGTCCTAAAACGCCATTCCAAGTATCTATGCATCAGGTACACACTGACTAACGCACCGACAAACATCTCTAAAACCATCTAAGGCACCTTCAAGCATCCCTAAGCTACTCCCAGACACGCTAAAACACCCCAAAAATTACCTCTCCAGGCATTTATGCATCAAGTACGCACTGACAAACGCGGTGACAAATACCTCTGTATCCACCCAAGATACCATAAAACACCCCTAGAATACTCCAAGATGCCAGAAAACACTCCCAAATACCCATCCAGCCATTTATGCATCAGGTACACACTGACGAACGCACAGACAAATACTATCTGAACCTATCTAAGATACCCTAAAATGCCCCTAGAATGCTTGCAGGTACCTGAAACCACCACTACCACCCAAAAAAAAAAAAAATTTCCAGGCATCTTTGCATGAGGTACACTCTGACGAACGCACTGACAAAACCCCTAGAAAACTCCCAGACATTCTAAAATACTCAAAAAACGCCATTCCAAGCATTTGTGCATCAGGTACACACTGACTAACGCACTGACAAACACCTCTAAAACAGTCCAAGACACCCAAAACCACCCCAACAACGTCACAACACTCTAAAAATACTTCCCAAGACACCTTTTCAGGTACACACTGACAAAAGCGCTCATAAACACCTCTAAAGCACCTTCAAGCATCCCTAAGCTACCCCAAGATGCTCTAAAACATCCCAAAAATTACCTCTCCAGGCAATTATGCATCAGGTACGCACTAACAAACGCAGTGACAAATACCTCTGTACTCATCCAAGATACCATAAAACACCCCTAGAATACTCCAAGATGCCAGAAAACACTCCCAAATACCCGTCCAGCCATTTATGCATCAGGTATACACGACGAACGCACTGACAAATACCTCTAAACTTAACTAAGATACACACACCCTTAGAATGCTCGGAGACGCCCGCCCCCCCCCCCCCCTTCTACCCCTCAAAAAAAGAGAAAAGGATGGAAGAAGCAGAGGGGGAAGGGAGCAAATTTGGCGTACGCGCAATTTACTCCCAGTAAAATTCCGCGGGCCAACATTTTCGTGGAGGGAGTAATTTCGGCTCGGTCAAGGGAGTAAATTTCTCGAACGCCGTTTTTACTCCCAGTAAAAATTGGCACAACGCGGTTTTTACTCTGGAGTAAATTCCGCGGGGAATAAATTCCGCTTGTTACACCGGGTTAGGCTTGACAAACATTTCCCTCCAACATCGCAGCACACACACACAGACGGACAGATGGACAGATGGACAGACAGACAGATGGACAGACAGACAGATGGACAGACAGACAAGTACATAGACTGACAGACAGACAGACGGACAGATGTGGAGACAAACAAAAAACAAAACAGGTGTATAGATGGACGGAGAGACAAACACACGAATAGACAGATAGACATATTGATGACAAGGGGAAAGAGTAAACTGAAGGTGACAGACAGGCAGACAGACAGACAGACATAATCAGTATGTCTGTCTGCCTGTGTGTTGCCCTCAGTTTACTCAGATATATTGATGACAGGGGGAAAGAGTAAACTAAAGGCGACAGACAGGCAGACAGACATAATCAGTATGTCTGTCGCATTCAGCTTACTCTTTCCCCCTGTCATCAATATGTCTGTCTATCTGTCTATTCGTGCGACAGAGGGAAATAGTAAACTGAAGGCGACCATATTGATTGGTAGTGGCACTGGCAACCACAGGAAGCGCGACCATCAGTCATGCATGATTACTGTCTCCATTCAAAACTGCCATCTGGCTCATTCATACAGCGTTGGTTTGGTTGGTTTGATTCAGTTTTTACGTCGACGACACCCATCTAGGGTGATATGGTCGACGGGGATAACCATCCCAGGGAAGTGGGGGAAGGGGGGCTTATCTAATCCTACACTGAGACACCCCATAACAACAATGATGTTAAGATGGGACAGTGAGATGGCCAGTTTTAATATAGCGCAGTCCGGGATTCGAACCCACAACCATTAGCATGCGAATCCGACGCTCAAACCTGAGCTACTGGGGTCCGCTCAAAGAGCGTATAAGTAAATTTTATTTCATACGCTCTAATGGGCTCATTCGGCGAGTTTCTTAGGTGTAGCAAAGTGAGACAAAGCTAGCTAAAACGAGCCAATCAAGCAAGCAGGTTTCTTACGGTCCCCTTGCACGAGCACACCTAGCGGCTACGTTAACGAAACGCAGCGGTCGTAAGAGATGCAGCTTACGATTTTAAGATGGCGACCGCGTGTGCATCATCATGTGCCCTGGCGCATGGCGTTGGCGATCATGGCCCTCCACACGAATCGATCCCTTGTCGATGAAGTACATCTCCCACCTTCTCTGTCTTCAGCCACCCTGCAAATCCGTCCAGTATTTTCTCTCTGAGTGTACCTGGTGTTCTCTTTCCCTCCGGCTTTCCGGTTGTGACCATGTGTTCTAATTCCCCTTTCCTCATGAAATGTCCTATAAATGTTGCTTGTCTTTTCCTTATCTTCTTTGTTAATAATCTTCTTGTGCCTGCCTCCGTCAAGACTGCGTGTACATCAGAATTCAAATATTTGTCCTCTGTTGCTGTCGTTATTACATTTGTTGTTTGTCAGTACTGAAGACACACTAGATATGTTTATCTATACTGAAGACACATCAGGCAAAGGATCGTCCGCAATTTTATTGAGAATAAGCAACTTCAAGTGTTTTTCATGCCTTCCGACATCTTGGATTTGCAAGGTTTGCTAGATTTGCTACGACCAGTTTCGTACACACGCTCACCCCTACATTAGCTAGCCACTAGCATCTAGCTTTCACTTGATTTGCTACGCTCTAAAAAACTCCAAATCCACCATCAACATCATGTGCCCTGCCGCATGGCTTTGGCAATCATGGCCCTCCATACAAATCTACGAATCTCGTATCTCTCGTCGCTGCACCCTCTCTTGTCCTCAGCCACCCTGCAAGTCCGTTCAATATGACCCTCTGGGTCTACCTCCAAATCCAAGGCTCACTAAAGGTGGATGACTGTCCAGTTCTCTCCAGGCCAGCCCATCTCCTCTACATATCTTCCTGACTTACATTCCCTAATCCTCAATAGGGTCATGTACCCGTTCACTGCTGCGTGCACTGGAAAAAACACGTTCAGAGTTTTTCCAGTGTGATTCACATCCACGCATGACCAGCGCGGGAGTCGAGTTGATAAGATGTTGGACTTCCAACCAGAAGTTCTCAGATTCGATCTTGCCTGGGTATTTCCTATCCTAGTGGATAAAGAGTGGAGATTTTCTCCAATCTCTCAGGTCAACATGTGTGCAACAAACCTGTTATAATTTAAACCTTCGTGTATATACGTACGCCGAACATAACGCACCTGAGACGTGAAATCAATCAATGTTGGTTGCTTAACACACGTGAAAACCCAGATACACCACGAAGACGATTGAGACTGTGCAGCCTGCACAGTGTGGCAAAAACGATACGCATCCGAATGTCTGACATAAGTCATGGCGGTGCAGACACCAACGAGTCGAATCCCGTTTCACAGTTACTAGA
Organism: Monoplex corrugatus; assembly: GCA_030674185.1. Lineage (NCBI taxonomy): Eukaryota > Metazoa > Mollusca > Gastropoda > Littorinimorpha > Ranellidae > Monoplex > Monoplex corrugatus. The sequence continues at coordinate 24,074,775 of JAPXFY010000025.1, read as the reverse complement.
AGCTCCTGTGAGGCCACCAAGGGTTGTTGGTCTTGTTCCGTACTACCCACTGATTGTGTCTCTTTCCTTCACAGAAACTTGTTCTCTTGTTATTGTTTAAAGCCCAACAGACTCCATATCAGGGCTATAACCGTTTCAAAGCATGCAAAACTTCAACAGGAGAAAAAAATAAAATAAAATGAAGAACACATATTAATGTATTCGCGTACATAACCTAAAGACATGCCCCTGGCGCTGACCACTCCTTCCTATTTATCGCACACGGGATCAAAAAAACAAAAACAAACCCGAATACAAATACAAGAATACCTAAGGACACCAAAACATATATAAGAATAGGCATAAATTACCTAAAACTGCTTCCGCATATCTCACCTCCCTAGAGCCAAAAATGCACTTAATACATGTATCCAATTATCATCCTAAGAAAAAGTACGTAAGACTTTATCGAACACATACAGGTGAATGGACCATTAAGGCAGAAAATGATAAGTAGAAATGACAGAAAACAAAGGAACAAGGCAGAAACAAAGAGAGTGACAGAAAAGAGGAAATTTCTAGCACAAAATTTCCAGAAGGTGGGGGTACTATTTATACTAAAAGAGCCCCCGGCATCCCCACGAGGGGGAGGGGGGTTCACATGAAACTAAATGCACATCTACACTTCTGTTCCCTACACCGCCATAAAGTGACCATTATCGCTAACAGGACGTTAAGCTCCAGTTAATCAACCAACCAGGTCTGTTTATGGCCCATCCCGGACGAGAGTGGAAGGGAGACAAACTCATTTTGCCAATACTGTAAGGTTTGCGTGATGCCTGTATTTTTTATTGTCATCCTCTGATTTTAGCGGAGCTGGGAGACTGTAGTTCGCCCTCCTCCCCCTCTTTCTTTTTTCTTCTATCTGTCTCTGTCTGTCTGTCTGTTTGTCTGTCTCTTCTTCTGTCTCTCTCTCTTCCTACACAAACGTACACACCACATAAACACACTCACCCATTTCAATTAACGTTTATGTTATTTTTAAATGATTTCCTTTTTCTGCTTTGTCTTTGCTCAGGAAATGGCTTAGGCTACTTTAAGTGATTTTTTTTAAACGTTTTTGTTTGTTTGTTTTTACTTTATCTGATTTTTTGTTTTTGTTTGTTTTTATATTCGGTTTTTCTTATTGTTGTTTTTGTCAGTTGTTTTTAAATTTCACTTCTTCTATGGTATCTTACCACCTTTTGTTCTGGTATAAGTAGATTAGCAAGTTGGGTTATATGTGTCTACCTCTACCGTTGGAAAATACAGACTTCTCTTCTCTGTCTGTCTGTATGTCTCTTTCTCTGTTCTGTGCGGTGTGTGTTGTGTGTAGTGTGTGTTTTTTTGCCTCTCTGTTGTCTCTCTCTGTTCCTCTCTTTCTGTGCACTCCAATTGTTTGAGATGTAAGCACTTTTGTAGCTTGGTAAAAGACAGAAGGCACACACTTCCATCCCCTTCCTATACACCCCTCTCTCTCACTCACTCTCTTTCATATACACACACACACACAAACACACACACACACACACACACACACACACACACTACACACACACACACACACACACACACACACACACACCGCGCGCGCGCGCGCGCGCGTTAAACACACACACACACACATACATGCTCACACACACGCGCGCGCGCACACGTACAGACACAGACAGACACAGACACACACACATACATACACACACACACGCTAACACGCTCTCTCTCTCTCTCTCTCTCTCTCTCTCTCTCTCTCATACACACACACACACAACGTATTGATTATTATTTTCTCACCACCGTCTGCCCTTCCACCTCTCTCAAACGACAGCAAATGCTGTAACTCTTTTATATTTCCTTATGTATTACATCGTCCATTATTGATTTATGGATGTACTTCTTCTTCTGAATCTGTTGCCCTGCTTCTAGGCAAGGTATCATTATGTAGATTAAGCAATGGCAATTTTGAACTTCAGCTAATACAAGAATGAGTTCTTCTGTTGAAAAATAAAGTCTCTCTCTCTCTCTCTCTCTCCCCTCTCTCTCTCTCTCTCTCTCTCTCTCTCTCTCTCTCTCTCTCTCTCCTTTCTCTCTTAATAGTATACCCATCTACTCTCTCTCTCTCTCTCCTTTCTCTCTTGATAATATACTTATCTACTCTCTCTCTCTATTTTTTCTCTCTCTCCCTTTCTCTCTTCAGTGTACACTATATTCAAAGCATATGTTGTTATGTGGTTTGGAGGGGGAAGGAGGGAGTGACTGTGTGTGAGGGTTTTTTTTTCTTCAAGTAATAGAAACTCTTTTGCTTATGCCGTTAAAGCAATTACGATTCACGTCTGTCTCTTCAGTGCCCTGTTCCCACCTCAATCCCCTCTTCCTGACACTGTGATAGGGCTGTTAGTCTAAGCCATCAAAATCCTGCTAATCTTGAAGCTCTCTCTCTCTCTCTCTCTCTCTCGCTGTCTCTCTCTCTGTCTCTCTCTCTCTGTCTCTGTTTGTCTCTCTCTCTCTGTCTCTCTCTCTCTCTCTGTCTGTCTGTCTCTCTCCCCTGTCCCTTGCCGCACTCGTCATCAAAATCCTGCTAGTCTTGAAGCTATCTCTGTCTCTCTGTCTATCTCTGTCTGTCTGTTTGTCTCTATCACCCCCCCCCCCCCCTTGGTCCACTCGTCATCAAAATCCTGCTAATCTCGAAGCGCTCTCTGTCTGTCTGTCTGTCTGTCTGTCTGTCTCCCCCCCCCCCCTTCCCGTTCACTTCCTCCCGTCGTCATCATCAAAATCTTTCTAATCTTGAAGGCGCTCTGTCTCTCTCTCTCTCTGTCTCTCTATCTTTCGTCTGTCTGCTTGTCCCCCCCCCCCTTCCCGTTCCCTTCCTCCCCTCGTCATCAAAACCTTGCTAATCTTGAAGCGCTCTGTCTCTATCTCTCTCTATCTTTCGTCTGTCTGCTTGTCCCCCCCCCCCCTTCCCGTTCCCTTCCTCCCCTCGTCATCAAAACCTTGCTAATCTTGAAGCGCTCTGTCTCTATCTCTCTCTGTCTCTCTATCTTTCGTCTGTCTGCTTGCCCCCCCCCCCCCTTCCCGTTCCCTTCCTCCCGTCGTCATCAAAACCTTGCTAATCTTGAAGCGCTCTGTCTCTATCTCTCTCTCTGTTTCTCTCTCTCCCTGTATCACTCTGAGTGTGTGTGTCCCTATCTCTGTCTCTCTCTCCCCATCATTTCTCCCACTCTCCTCTCCCCCTCTCTCTCTCTGAAGGTTTACAACCGTTCTTTGCAAAGCTTAAAAAGCACCTCCGGGATCCCAATCCCTTACATCACAAGAAATGACCCTCTCTCTATCCGATCCTCCCTCACCCCCATTCTCTCTCTCTTTCTTTCTTTCTTTCTCTCTCTCCCCCGTCCCTTCTCCCACTCTCCCCCTCTCCTCCCCCCCCCTCTCTCTCTCTGAAGGTTTACAACCGTTCTTTTCAAAGCTTAAAAGCACCTCCGGGATCCCAATCCCTTACATCACAAGAAATGACCCTCTCTCTCCGCTCCTCCCTCCTCCCCCTCTCTTCCCCCTCCCACTCTCTCTCTCTCTCCCTCCCTTCCTCCTGAAGGTCTACAACCGTTCTTCACAAAATTTAAAAGCACCTCTGGGATCTCCATCCCCTACACCACACAAGACGACACGACGTAACGCTCCAATCAGTCAACCAGCCAGTTCCGTGCATGGCTTATTTCAGAAGAGGGTAGAAGACGACGAACCCATTTTGTCATTTGTGTGGTCTGTGTAGAGAAGGACGACGAACCCATTTCGTCATTTGTGAGGTCTTTGTAGTGTGTAGAAGGACGACAAACCCATTTCGTCATTTGTGAGATCTTTGTAGTGTGTAGAAGGACGACAAACCAATTTCGTCATTTGTGAGGTCTGTATGTTGTGTAGAAGGACGACAAACCCATTTCGTCATTTGTGAGGTCTTTGTGAAGATTTTCACATTTGACTGCCGTCGTTGCTTTCCCTCGCTTCAAACGATGTGTCAGAATGGCAGGAGGATTGAGAGGACTGGATTGGGAAACTGTCGTTCTCTCTCTCTCTCTCTCTGTGCGTGCGTGCGTGCGTGCGTGCGCGTGTTAGAGTATGCGTGGATACATGCAGAGAGAGAGGTGGGTAAGGGGGCTGACAGAGAGAAACAGACAGTACAAGACAGAAAAAGACGGAGAGAGAGAGAGAGAGAGAGAGAGACAGACAGACAGAGAGAGAGAGAGAAAGAGAGAGAAAGAGAGAGGGAGAGAGAGAGAAAACAGAGAGAGAGAGAGGAACAGACACAGAAACAAGATGGACAGATAGAAAGAGAGATAGAGAGTAAAAGAACTAAAAAGACAGAAAAAGGAAAGAGAGCGAGAAAGACAGACAGACATAGACAAAGCAAGGGAAAGACAGACAAAGAGAAAAAGAGGTATGGAATGACAGAGAGAAAAACAGCCAGATAAACAGAGAGAAAAAGAACCAGAAAGACAGAAAACAGACAGACAAAGAGATAAAGAACCAGACAGACAGACAATCAGAAAAAGCAGCAGAAAGACAGACAGAAAAAGCAGCAGAAACACAGACACAGAAAAACAAACAGAAACACAGACAGACAGAAAATGCGGCAGAAAGACAGAATGATAGACAGTCGGAAAGAGAGCGAGAAAGGCAGGCAAACACACGTAGAGAGAAAGAGAGCGAGAGAGAGACAGACGGAGACAGATAAACACGGAGGTTTATAACAAAACCCAGTGTCTACTCCGTTGTTCATCTATCTTCCCTCTCCCCTCGCCTCAAGAAACTATAGGATGGAGGTGATCCTCTATCGATCCACGGCCAGACTTGCTTTGCTCTTTTCCCCCCCCCCCTCGATCACATAGGAGAGGGGGTCGGGTTAGGTAGGAGAGGGGTCGGGTTAGGTGGGGGAGGGGGAGGGGGTCATTCGAGAAGGAATGAGGGAAAGGGTTGAGGGTGTCCTCCATCCCCTACCACCACCACCACTACCACCCCCTCCCTCCCTCCCCGGGCTATCAAACGATCGATCCAGCGTGTGGCAAGTGTGTCGACCTGTAGGACGTCTGGTGATGGTGTGTGGGTGTGTGTGTGGGGTGGGGGGTGGGGGATGGGGTGGGGGCATCTCGCCGCTGATAGATTCCTCGCCAATCTATGCAAATCTGACTGTCGCCTTGATTTCACACCGTTTTAGGTAGATTTGTCTGTTTGATTTCTCGCCATTTTGTGCAGAGTTCTCTTGTCTAATTTCACATCTTTTTATACTGATTTCTCTACCTAATTTCATGCCATTTTTTTTTAGATTTGTTGGTCTGATTTCACCACATTTTATATTCAGATTTTTCGGCCTGATTTCACATTTTATTCAGATTTGTCAGTCTGATTTCCTTTTATATGCAGATTTGTCTATCTGATTTCATGCCGTTTAATTAGATTTGTCGGTCTAATTTCACGCCATTTTATTAAGATTTTTCGGTCTGATTTCACGACAGTTTAGATATGTTTGTCTGATTTCACGCCATTTTATGCAGAGTTCTCTGTCTGATTTCAAGCCATTTAAGATAGGTTCGTCTGTCTGATTTCACGCCATTTTATTCAGATTTGTCAGTCTGATTTCACGCCGTTTTATGTAAATTTGTCCATCTGATTTCACACCAGTTAATACTGATTTATCTGTCTCATCGATTTCACGCCATTTTATGCAGATAGATTTGTCTGTCTTTCGGTATTTGCTGGCATTTAAGCAAAAGTGTTTGGATTTTATGGGATTTTAAAACGTGCGTCTTCCTGGTTGATTTTATGGAGTTTATGTGCGTGCACGTGTGTGTGTGCGTGCATGTATGCACGCGTGTGCGTGTGTGGTGTGTGTGTGGTGTGTGTGTGTGTGTGTGTGAGAGAGAGAGAGAGAGAGAGAGAGAGAGAGAGAATGAATGTGTGCATGTGTATATGCGTGTGTATGTGAGTACATGTGTGTGTATATATATGTGTGTGTGCGGGTGTATGTGTGTGTATATGCACGCGCGTGTGTGTACGTGCGTGTTTGTTTGTGTGTGTGTGTGTGTGTGTGTGTGGTGTGTGTGGTGTGTGTGTGTGTGTGTGTGTGTGTGTGTGTGTGTGTGTGTGTGTGTGTGTGTGCATACACACACGCTCGTTAGTGAGTTGTTTCTAAAAGTCATGCAGGAAGGGATCGACAGAAAGAATAGGACATAATCAAACTCCTGATTTGGATGGAGTACGGCCAGAGTAAGAGAAAGAGAAGAGAGAGAGAGGAGAGAGAGAGAGAGAGAGAGAGAGAGAGAAGACAGACAGACAGACAGACAGACAGAATGAGTGTGTGCATGAGAATGTGCGTGTGTATGTGCGCGTGTGTGTGTATGTATACGCGCGCACGAGTGTGCACGTGCGTGATTGCGTGTGTGTGTGCATGCACACACGCTCGTTAGTGAGCTGTTTCTAAAAGTCAAGGAGGGAAGGATCGACAGAAAGACTAGGACATAATCAAACTTCTGATTTGGATGGAGTACGGAGAGAGTAAGAGAGAGACACAGAAATAGAGAAGAGAGAGAGAGGGGGGGGGGGGGCAGATAGACAGGCAGACAGAGAGAGACAAAGTGAGACAGAGAGAGAGACAGAGAGAGAGAGAAAGTGAGAGAGCAAGAGAGAGAGAGTGTGTGTGTGTGTGTAAGAGAGTGAGAAAGAAGAGATAGAGAGTGAGAGAGACAGAGCAAGTGAGTGAGAGCAAGAGAGAGGGAGAGAGAGCAAGAGAGAGGAGAGAGAGCAAGAGAGAGAGAGCAAGAGACAGACAGAGAGACTGTGTTTAAGAGAGACAGAGAGATTGAGAGAGATAAAAAGGAGAGAGAAAGAAAGAGAGAGAGAGACAGACAGACAGACAGAAGACAACAGAGACAGAGAAGAGTGAGAGAGGGAGAGAGAAAGAGTGAGAGAGAGAGAGAAGAGAGAGAGAGAGGAGAAGAGAGTGAGTGAGTGAGTGAGAGAGTGAGTGAGTGAGTGAGAGAGAGAGAGAGTGAGAGTGAAGAGAGAGAGAGAGAGAGAGAGAGAGAGAGAGAGAGAGAGAGAGAGAGAGAGAGAGAGAGAGAGAATACGGCAGAAACATTGATCCACGTCTCAGGACACAGCAGTGCAAATAACCCGGCCTCAGCACAGACGTCTTGGGCAAACACTAACTTCAGCACATAACTTTCATACCATATGCTAACTCCATCAAGGGGTTACCAAAAAAACAAAACAAAACAAAAGTCACACAGTACCAGTTTGATAAATGATGCAGTATAAGTTTTGTGAAACAATGAAATTATAGTTTATAACTTTGTCAAATGACGTAATACCAGTCTGTAAAAATGACACCATGAAAATTTGTCAAATGAGGCAGATTTGTGAGTTTGTTTGCGGCTTGTCATCATCCAATATCACGTACTTTGGACAGTCAAATGACGTAACAGCAGGGCATCAAATGAAGCAACACCATGAGAGATGGTGGATCTGATTAAATTAAATGACGCAATATGATGGAATACCAGGTTGATAAATCATGGATTATCAATCTGTTCGTACGTCAACGCCCCTGCGTCAAATGTCAAAATGACACTCTGTCACATGACCTCATATCAGATCGACGAGTGACGCAATATCAGTGTAGCAAATGCAATAACACATTAACAAATGACGCAATACTACTTTGCAAAATACCGAATTCCATAAGCTTGTCAAATGACGCAATTCCTTTATGTCAAATGATGGGAGTATCCGTTTGTCAAATGACAGGATATCAGTTTACCATATGTGAAACATGTTATACACTGATGCACCATCGATGCACTCTGCCAAATGACACATTGTTTTGTCAAATGATGCAATACCAGTTTGTCAAATGACGTATTTATCAAATGATGCAATATCAAATTTGTCAAATGACGTAGCACGAGTATGGCACATTACTATTTTGTCACATGACGTAGTAATACTAGCATATCTAATGACATTTAATCAGTTTGTCAGCTGATGTAATATTAATATGTACCAGTTCGTCAAATGCCGAAATACAAATCGTCGAACGACAGTGCCACTCAAATGATGTAACGTCAGTTTGTTATTGTTATTTTTGTGAAAGCCAAGCTGACTGCATAGAGCCATGTCAGCGATATAACCCATTTCAAAACGTACACAATACTTCAACAGGATAAAAAAAGAAAAGAATAGAAAATTAAGTACACATATCAATGCATTCGCACACATTATTTAACTAAGGAAATGTCCCTGATGTTGACCACTCCGTCCAATTTATCACACAGGAGATTTTAAAAAAAAAACGAAATAATTTCAAACATAACTAAGGACATTAAAACATACAAAAACAGGCCTAAATTACCTAAAATTGCTTCTGCATACCTCATTTCCCTAGAGGCAAAAATGCACGTAGTACATGTACCCATTTATCCATCCTAAGAGGAAGTATGTAAGACTTTATCGAACACATACAGGTGAATGGACCAGCAAGGCAGAAAATGATAGGAAGAGATGACAAAAAACAAAGGAACAAAGCAGAAACAAAGAGAGTGACAGAAAGGAGGAAATTTATAGCACAGAATTTCCCTAAGGTGGGGATAGTATTTATACTGAAAGAGCTCCCAGCATCCCCACAGGGGGGTGGTGGGGGGGGGGGAATAACATCAATTCAACAAATGTCGCAATGGTAGTTCGCAAAATACCAGTTTGTAAAATGGCGCACTAGCAGTATGTTAAATGACGTATTATATCCATTGAATCAGTTATTGTCTCAGTTGTTGTCGCCTTCAAATGATCCAGTTTGTCAAATGACGAAATGTCAATTTGTCACGTGACATAAATCCATATTTTCCAAATCACAGAACAGAAAGCTTCTAGTAAGAGAGAGAGAGAGAGAGAGAGAGAGAGAGAAGAGAGAGAGAGATGAGAGAGAGAGAGAGAGACAGGGAGGGAGGGAGAGGGAGAGAGAGGATATCAGTCAATCCATGAGAAATGTGAAAAAAATGACACGTAGACAAATGGAGACAACAAAATGGTCAAGCCATTCTAACAACCCCCTTCTTCATACAAAATTACAGAAAGTTGAGATTTTGTCCTTCTAAAAGTCACTGTGACCCCCCAAAGAAGCTTCAGTTATAACAGAACACGATGTGCATCTGGGGTACTGGTTGATTGTCGTGACGGTGAAAACAAGATTTTAAATACCACAGTCTACTCATCTGTTGCCGTAGGATCTTTAACGCGCGCAAAGAGCGCGCTCCACATGTGACCTTGGTCTATCGTCTCATTCAAAAGACTAGTACATATACAGACCATCACTCAAGATGTAATGGAGTGGGTGGGGTGAGGTCGGGAGGGCTAGAAATGGGAGAATGGATATTCTTGTCAAAATTCTGTATCTGAATCCATTTTCATGCGTAAATAGAGATCTATACAACCATACAGAAAAAATAGAAAAATGGATGGCGCTGCACTGCGGCGACGCGTTCTCGACGAGTAAAGCAGCCCGAATTTCACATGATATTTTCACCGTGAAAAGAAAGAAAGAAAGAAAGATAGAAAGAAAGATAGATAGAAAGAAAGAAAGAGAGCGAGAGAGAGAGAGGAGAGAGACAGCGAAAGAGCAAGCAAGAGAGAGAGAGAGAAAGAGAACGAGAGAGAGAAAGAGAGAGCGAAAGAGCAAGCGAGCAAGCGAGCGAGCGAGAGAGAGAGATAATGAGAGAGAGAGAGAGCGAGAGAACGAGAGAGAGAGAGAGAGAGAGAGAGAGACAGAGAGACAGAGACAGAGACAGAGACAGAGAGACAGAGAGACAGAGAGACAGAGAGAGACAGAGAGACAGAGACACAAACAAACAAACATGCTGCTCATCTGCAGCCACACTGCGCCCTGATCACATGTACATGTACGAAGCCAAAACAGCTGACCACAGAACACAATGTCAGTGAACTACGGCCTTGCTTCACGACCATACCCCCAGTATTATCATGACTGAAGGTAACGAAGATAACGTGGTCAGAAGATAAGTTTTTCATACAACGAGGCAAATAATCTTTCAGCTGACAGGTAATAATAAAATTAAAAAAAGAAAAGAAATGCTAGGTCAGCACTGCTAAGGACAGTGACTGCAGGTAACGTTATCACAGCCCAAAGAGGACAGTTGATTATCTGCCTTTTCAGCACTACTAAGGACAATGACCGCAGGTACGTTGCCACAGCCCCAAGAAAAGGACAGTTGGATTGTCTACCTTGTAATGGTAAGAACAGACGAAAAGACAAAAAGAAGCAAACAAAAAAGACCTTGTACTCCACAGAAAATACTGTCTGGTCTGAACTACAAAACAAAACAGACACCTTGGAGGAAGATAAAAAAAAGTTGAAGAAAAACGTTGGGCGTTAGGAAACAGTCTGTGTGATCAGGATGTACTTTACCGCTTTCATTTATAACATATCTTGGAATCAACCAGGCCCTGGAGAATCAGACACCTGCAGAGTTGGTCACAAGATTTGAACAACACCCTTAATATCGCATCCGTGAAGTGGCAGAGACGAGACTGTGTGATTCCAATCTTTCTAATAAACCTACAGGACGTTCAACGCTGGATAGGGGCCAGGTGGGGTCCAGAAAAAAATGATTCTGACAGGATTGGTGAGATTTGAACCCCCAACCTTCCGGTCGGTAGCTCGTGGCCCTTACCACTGCATCACAGCGATGGTATGCCCTACTCTGTGACGAACTGACTGATATAATGAAAAGGTTGACGTGTCCAGGAGCAGGCCTCTTTATGAGCCGTTGTTTTTTTCTAAGTCGTGACCTATCACCCCCTGTCAACACCTGTCCATTCTCAGTATGCTCGCTCACCTGGTGGGGGAAATACCTGTACGAGAACCTCCTCTCTCTCTCCTCCTCAAGCTCTCTCTCCCAGTTCTGCCCTCTCTTACCCATTCTCCATCCCTCTCTCTGTACGACAGGTCTAGCGCGATCTAATGGTGCTATCCTTGAGTAATAAAAGTAGGCTTATTCTGAAGTTTGAACGACTCTCTCTCTCTCTCTCTCTCCTCTCTCTCTCTTTCTCTCTTTCTTTCTTTCTCTCTCGAAGTTTAAACTCTTTCTCTCCTCTCTATCTCTCGCCTCTCTCTCCTTTATCTGTCTGCCTCTCTCTCTCCTCTCTCTGTGTATCTGTGTGTCTGTGTCTGTCTCCCACTCTCTCTCTCTCTCATCACCCCCCCCTCTCTCTCTCTCTCATTGCAGCTCTTCCATGAGCGAGGACTGGGTGTAAAAGACAAAACGCATTTGCGTCATTACGCCACCACCTTCTAAAATAAAAAGGTGCTCGTGTTTTTTTTTTTTTTAAGTTGTTCTCTCTCTTTCTCAATGTTCTCAGTTTACAGTTATAACTCTATCGTTACTTGGTTATCACGTCATGAAGCCCTCCACCACCACCACCCCACATGTCCCTCCTGTACACCCTTCTCTTCTCCCCCATCTCCTACAACATACTCACACAACACAAGACTCTGCATACATCAATACTAAACAAAACAGAACACACAGAATACATTGTGGGTACTACCGTGGGAGAGAATACAGCAACACTGGGGGTTTTAGTGGATGTTGTGTTGTGTGTGTATGTGTGTGTGTGTGTGTGCGCGTGTGTGTGTGTGCGTGTGGTGTGTGCGCGCGTGTGTGTGTGCGTGCGCGTGTGTGTGTGTGTGTGCGCGTGTGTGTGTGTATGTGTGTGTATGTGTGTGTATGTGAGTGTGTGTGTGTGTGTGTGTGTGTGTGTGTGTGTGTGTGTGTGTGTGTGTGTGTGTGTGTGTGTGTGTGTGTGTGTGTGTGTCTGTGTCTGTTCAGAAGCGTGTATGCACGTTGTTTCTGCCCACACTGTGTATGCGGTTTTCTGCAGCACAAGTCTGAATACATCGTCTTCGATGCCTGCTAGGCGTTTTAACCCTTTGACTCCTGCACCATATCCATCAACTGCAAAAATTTAACCCTTTGACTCCCTCACCCTATCCATCAGCTCCCTGCAGGAAGCTGGTGGATAGGGTGAAAGAGTCAAGCGGTTAAGTTTTTGCTTTGCTATCACAGTTGACAATGCAGGATGTTAATAGACTTGGTGCGGGAGTAAAGGGTTAATAGTTCCACAAGCCTAGGGACACTGACATGAATTACAGCATTTTATTCATGTTCATATTCATTCCTTTTGTCACAATGGATTTACCATGTGAAACTCGAACTGCTTTTCCCTTTGAGAATGTGTCGCCGCAGTGCAGCACCATCTATTTTTCACCAAGACTTTATAGAAAGGCACGAAGGCTAACCGGCCTTCAAGGATAATCAACCTATCTCTCCAAAGTTTATATCAAGGAGGCCAGGCAAAAACCCTGCTCTTCACCATTTTCAATTGTCGTAGGATCTTTAGCGAGCGCAGGCCAGAAAGCACACGAGTCCGATCTCGTTTTTCGTCCCCTTCCGAAAGACTAGACGTTCAGTTCGATTTTCCGGTCAAACCGAGGAGAAAAGTTGATGCCTGAACGGGAAACGAACCTTGAAACCTCTAGGTTAATTATTGGCAGGCGTACGTCTGAACCATTCTGCAACTCTTCTCTCACGCATATTTGACGTTCTACGGACGTACACACACGAAGGCGGTTGAGGCACTAACAAGTCAGCACACACTTGTCGTGTTTAGTGGGAATGTGGTCAGAGGTCACCTAACCGCTTGAATTCTCCGTGCTCCACTAAACTATCTGACTGTGTGTATTGCGCAATGAGTCCAAATGAGTTTGGATACTAGAGCTATCTATACAAGAACGATTTACGATAACAATGCTGTAGATAAACTGCGTCCTTTACCTTCAAGGTGGGAAGTACATAGGGAGACATAGGAAAAATCTTTACCTCTACCTTCAAGATGGAAGTACCTAGGGGGACATAGGAAAAAGTTTCATCTTTATCTTCCAGGTGGGAAGTACCTAGGGGGACATAGGTACTATTTTCACCTTTACCTTCAAGGCGGGAAGTACATAGAGCACATAGGAATAATCTTCACTTTCACCTTCAAGGTGTAAAGTACCTACGGGGACACAGGCAAAATCTTCACCTTTACCTCCAAGGAGTGGGAATAGTACCTAGGGGGACACAGGAAAAACCTTCACCTTTACCTTCCAGGTGGGAGGTACCTAGGGGGACATAGGAAAAACCTTCACCTTTACCTTCCAGGTGGGAGGTACCTAGGGGACATAGGAAAAACCTTCACCTTTACCTTCCAGATGGGAGGTACCTAGGGGGACATAGGAAAAACCTTCATCTTTACCTTCTAGTGGGAAGTACCTAGGGGGACATATGTAAAACCTTCACTTTACTATCCAGGTGGGAGGCACCTAGGGAGACAGGTAAAATCTTCACTTTACCTTGCAGTTGGAAGGTACCTGGGAGGAACATAGGAAAACTCTTCACTTTACCTTCCAGGTGGGTAATACGTAGGGGGACTCAAGTAAAATTTTCACCTGTACCTTCCAGGAGGGGAGTTTATAGGAGACATGGGATAAACCTTCTCCTTTACTTTCAAGGTAGGAGGTACCCAGGAAGGATAGAACCCAGACCTTCTGACTGGAAGTCTGCCGTCTTACCCACTCGAGTTTTGATACCAGGCGTGTTCTCTGTGAGATCACTGTCGTGTGATCATTGTGGACCGTCTTTATCGCCAGCCATCTGTGACGCCAATGTATATGGAATTCATTCCGAGCGCTGAGACGTTATTGTTATTGTTGTTTAAAGCCCAGCGGACTGCGTAGAGCCATATCAGGGCTATAACGTTTTCAAAACGTACACAAAATTTCAACGGGGGGGGGAGAGAAAAATGAAAATTAAGTACACATATCAATGCATTCGTGCACACAATCTAAGAACATGCCCCTGACGCTGACCACTCCGTCCAATTTTATCGCACAGGGGATTTGAAAAAAAACCCCCACCTCAACACAAATTTAAGCATACCCAAGGACACAAAAACATATATATATATACATATACACACACACACACATGTGTGTATATATATATATATATATATATATTATTATATATATATACTATATAATTATATATAAATTGTATGTATATATAAACGGGCCTAAATTCCAAAATTGCTTCCCGTATCCACCTCTTAAGCAAATGCATTTATGCATGTACCCAGTTATCAATCCTAAGAAAAAGTACGTTAGACTTTATCGAACACATACAGGTGAATGAACCAGAGAGGAAGAAAATAACAGGAAGAAATGACAGAAAGCAAAGGAACAAGGCAGAAAAAAAAAGAGTGACTGAAAAGAGGAAATTTCTAGTACAGAATGTTTAAAAGGTGGGGGGGGGGGGGATATTATTTATACTGAAAGAGCCCCAGCATCCCCACAGAGGGAGCGCTGAGAACTTATCTTGAAAAACATGTAACCAAGATTATTCCAGTGGTAGGTTGATAAAATACCAGTATGAAATATAGACTAGGTAAAAACCTAGTCTAGGTAGGGCCTCAGGACCTGGCCTGCTCATGGGTTTATGTGCAGGCTTAATTAAGGCTTGTGCCACGTTCACCACACACGTGGCACATGTGATGTTAGTGCATACTGAATTCGTTCCAAGGCGGAGACGTCATCTTGAGAAACTGAAACTTGAGAAATGACACCTGAAACGTGAATCACTATGGTAGACGTTGTCGTGATAGACAGACAGACGGTGGTGCGTTCCCCAAAACTGGCCACAAACACCACAACGTGACGCAGCACACCGACAGTCTCTCTCAGCTGTATGTTGTTGCAATGTGCCTCACCTGATGAGAGGGTGGTGGTGGGGTGGAGGGGGGCGGAAGGAATACCTGCTGGCTTATCCCCCCTCTCTCCCTCCTCCTTGCTATCTCTCCTCCACCTTCCTTCCCTTTCCTGACCCAGCTGTTAACCGTGTCACTCGTGTAACTGTCTTCTCTTCACGTCACACGTCTCCTCTCTTAGTTAATAAACACACAGGCGACAGATTTCAGCTCTCTCTCTCTCTCTCTCTCTCTCTC
>JAPXFY010000025.1:24049658-24054658 GCA_030674185.1 Monoplex corrugatus | reverse complement strand
GTTTTCATGTTTCCACAGACCACCGGACATCAATAGGATTTACACGATCTTTGACGAGCATGTTTGATAATCTGCATGCGTACAGACACGAAGAAGGATAAGGCACTGTCAAATCTGCACACATGTTGACCTGGGACATAGGGAACATGTCCACACTTTACCCACCGTGTGGGGATATCCAAGCAACCCCCCCCCCCCCCTTGGGGATGCCGGGTGCTCTGTGAATATAAATAGTATTTCCATCTTCTGGAAATTCTGTGCTAGAAATTTTCCATTTTTCTGTCACTCTCTTTGTTTCTTTCTTCTTCTTTTCTTTTCTATCATTTCTTCCTACCATTTTCTGCCTTGCTTGTCCATTCGCCTGTATGTGTTCGATAAAGTCTTACGTACTTTGTATCAGGATTGATTATTGGGTACATGTATTAAGTGCATTTCTGGCTCCAGAGAAATGAGATATGCGGAAATAAAAATAAATCAATGCAATTTAGGCCCATTCTTATGTATGTTTTAGTGTCCTTAGTTATGTTTACATCTGTATTCAGGTTTGTTTTCTAAATCTCCTGTTCGATAAACTGGACAGAGTGGTCAACGTCAGGGGCATCTCCATAGATAATGCGCGCGAATGCATTGATATGTGTACTTAATTTTCTTTTCCTTTTTTTTTTCCTGTTGAAGTGTTGTGTACGTTTTGAAACGGTTATAGCTCTGATATGGCTTTACGCAGTCGGCTGGGCTTTAAACGTTTACCCACCTAACTATCACACTCGAGAACGTATGTCAAACTGAGGACATCTGGCTTTTGAGGACATCTGGCTTTTGAGGACATCTTGTTTTTGAGGACATCTGGCTTTTGAGGACATCTGGTTTTTGAGGACATCTGGCTTTTGAGGACATCTGGTTTTTGAGGACATCTGGTTTTTGAGGACATCTGGCTTTTGAGGACATCTGGCTTTCAAGCCAAAATCCTCGCCATACAGGTTGGAGCAAGGGGGTTGATAGGCACATCAGTCCAAGGCCTCATGAAACAAGTCTCGATTTCTGGGGGGGGGGGGGGGGAAGAGAGAGAGAGAGAGAGAGAGAGAGAGAGAGAGAGAGAGAGAGAGAGAAGGGGACCAGAGCCCTAAAGGCAATAGTAGAAGCAACGGAAAAGAGTTCCAGCTGGATCTGGCCCATTAAAATGAACAACAGTGAGCTTCATAAGGCCTAAAATTCCCCTACATGTTGCTGATGTCCGATAGCTAAGGGATTAAGACATCAGTCGTTAGGGATGACTTGGCCTTGAGACGCCTGACTACCTTGGACGAGGAGGTTCGATTCCAGGTGAAGTACAAATTTCTTTAAAGGAAAAACAAATTACAACAGCAGAAGGGCATCCAGGAGCCACGACCTTGATGCAGCCTAGACCCCTTAGAGTGTCAGGAGTTAAGGGCCGAAACACTTGCTTGTTGAGGGTTTCTCCTCTCTCTGGACCTTCTGCTGTCCAGCTCTCCCCAGAGTTTCTTGCTCTTGCTACTATGTCAAATTTAAATGATGTTCACATTTAAAACGCTTCTGAGACACGGGAACTAATTGTGCACGTGAACCCTGGACACTGACCAAGCATTAAAAACACATTCACCACCTGTGAAATGCGTTGTTTGAGAAGAGCAGCTAACAACACCAGACGTGACACGATCAGAAACACCAAGATCAGAGAATTGGTGGGAACAACCCCAATACATCATGCTCATCTACAGAGAATAAAGTACTGATCAGAATGCAACACCACCAGCTGGCTCAACAAGTACCAAAACAAAAAAGACGTGGATTTATAACGAGAGGCACACCAAGGAAGGCTTGGATGAATGATGCAAAAGAAACAGTAACATCACACCGTGTTTCTCCAGTCCAGAGCTTCCAGTTCACGGCTGACCGTCAACTCTGCCTCACCACGACACCCGTGATGGTACAAGTGAACAGACACAAGAACAAGTTGTTCAAGAAGGATTCATCAAACTCTGGCAATTCCACACCCGCACCACCCACTCTGTCATTTTTGTTATCTGGCGACTCCTTGGGTCTATGCTGTGGCAAGGTCTTGAAATGGAAAGAGAGGGGGTTCGAGAACGCGATAGGATTATTTAAAACAAACACACACACACACACACACACCACAAACACACACAGATAGATAGATAGATAGATAGAGAGAGAGAGAGAGAGAGAGAGAGAGAGAGAGAGAGAGACAGACAGACAGACAGAGAGAAGGAGAGGGGGAGAGAGAGAGAGAGGGAGAGAGAGAGAGAGAGAGAGAGAGAAATACACTACTACCAACCACACACACACACACACACACACACACACACACACACACACACACACACACACACACACACACACACACACACACACACACACACACACACAGACACACACACATACAAATTCATGGAAATTATAAGACAACGCTTATCTTCTTTAACTATATGACAAGATTCATCTTACGACAGTCCCTAATCGTTATCACGTCTGGGACGTTAATACCACTGAAGAAGAAGAAGACATACAAATACACAGACACACACAAACACACACAGACACAGACACACACACACACACACACACACACGCACACACACACACACACACACACTCTAACACACTCACACACACACACTCTAACACACTCACACACACACACACTCTAACACACTCACACACACAGCCTGACACCATCACAAGGATGGCAACAATAAGACGGGCAGCCAACAGGCCAGTTTTTAATGGTGCACGCTGGGACTGAGATACGAGTATCCAGAGTCCAGGGATCTGCATCCAGATTTATTACAAAAGCGGGCCAGCCAGCGAAAAAAGAAGTCCAAAGAAGACGAAATCAGACAAATTCATGTCACTTTGCCCATCTGTGTGTGTGTGAGTGTGTGTGTGTGTGTGTGTGTGTGTGTGTGTGTGTGTGTGTGTGTGAGAGAGAGAGTGTGTGTGTGTGTGTGTGTGTGTGTGTGTGTGTGTGTGTGTGTGTGTGTGTGTGTGTGTGTGTGTGTGTGTGTGAGAGAGAGAGAGAGAGAGAGAGAGATTGTGTCACCAATGACTGTGCTGTGACAGGACTGTGTCCCTGTTAAACGGCCTGACTCACGCCCACTTGCAGTTTTTCTAAATCCAAACTTCCACCCGCTCGTTTATCTTGTCAACCGGGTGGCCATCCTTACCCTCTGTGTGTACACAAGCTAAAGATGTTAACCCTTTGACTCCTACACCCTATCCACCAACTGCAAAAACTTAACCCTTTGACTCCCTCATCCTATCCACCAGCTTCCTAAAACTTAACCCTTTGACTCTCATCTTATCCACCAACTGCAAAAACTTAACCCTTTGACTCTCTCCGCCCTCTCCACCAGCTTCCTCAAATGTAACCCTTTGACTCTCTCACCTTATCCACCAACTGCAAAAACTTAACCCTTTGACTCCCCCACCCTATTCACCAGCTTCCTCAAATACCACCAAATGCAAAAACTTAACCCTTTGACTCCCCACCATATCCATCAACTGCAAAAACTTAATCTTTTGACTCTCTCCACCCTTTCCACCAGCTTCCTCAAATGTAACCCTTTGACTTTCTCACCTTATCCACCAACTGCAAAAACTTAACCCTTTGACTCCCTCACCCTATCCACCAACTGCAAAATTTTTGTCCAATGACTCTCTCAACAGGAAAGCTGGAGGGAAAGAGAGCACCAGGTAGACCCAGGGAAAAAATACTGGACGGACTTGCAGAGTGGCTGAAGACAGAGAGGGTGGAAGATGTGCTTGCGGCAACAAGGGATAGTTGCATATGGAGGGCCACGATCACCAACGCCATGCGGCAAGGCACTTGATGATGATGATGATGATGATGATGATGATGATGACCCTATCCACCAGTTTCCTCCAAAAAGCTGGTGGTAAGAGTGAGACAGTCAAAGGGTTAACTTTTTGCAGTTGGTGGCTAGGGTGAGTGAGTCAAAGGATTAAGTTTTTGCTTAGCTAGCATGCTTGACAATGCAGAATGGTGGTGGACAGGGTGCTGGAGTCCAAGGGTTATTATCCTTGGCCCAATGGCTTGTAAGATGATTGTGGCCTGACGGTTCAAAGTCGATCAGATACTTGTAAGAAGTCTGTAACTGCGGGTTTTGACACCGGGTAGTTTGGTGCACGGGTAATGGTGTGTTTGATCGTGACTAATCATTCCTTCTCTCTCTCTCTCTCTCTGCTGCCTGCCTGCCTGCCTGCCTGTCTGTCTGTCTGTCTGTCTGTCTGTCTCGTTTTCTGTGTGTATCTTTCTCTCTGTCTTTGTCTTTATCTGTTTGTTTCTCTCTCACACTCTCTTTTTCTGAGTGTGTCTCTCTGTCTCTCTCTGTCTCTGTCTCTCTATGTGGGTGTCAGACTGACAGAGAGAAAGAGAGAGAGAGGCACAGAGAGAGAGAGACAGACAGACAAATAGACAGACAGACAGACAGAGACAAACAGACAAACAGAGAGACAGAGAAATCTCACGCGAGAGTGTCGCACACATTCGTTCATAAAATATACGCATATCACCTTTTTCTTCCCCTCCCCCCCAAACCTCCCATCTTCTGCCTCTCCCCCTCTCCCCTCCTCCCTCCCCCTTTGCCCTTAGCACACACACACACACACACACACACACACACACACACACACACACACTCACACACACACTCACACACACACATACACACACACACACACACACACACACACACACACACACACACACACACACACACACACACACAGTCCTTTTATCTGTCAAGTAAACTTCAGGCCTACCATCACAAGTGTTGTTGTCCCGTAAAGAGGACGGTAAACGAGCTCTCCTCGTCGGGCCTAGTTATGCCTGCCTAGCTCACACAAGCACACTACACTGTCTTTACTCTAGTTATTATCTGAGGGGAGCATTCAAGGCCTAGTTACCTGAGGTGAAATTTCAAGGCAAAGGCCGCTACGCA
>JAPXFY010000025.1:24037158-24044658 GCA_030674185.1 Monoplex corrugatus | reverse complement strand
ACTATCTTTATCAATATTTGTAAGTATCAATTTGTTACTGTTGTGCTATTGTTATTATTACTATTATTATTATCATTATTAAGAATCATTATTATTATCATTATTATTATTATTGTTGTTGTTGTTGTTGTTGGCCAACATGGCAAGCTTGGATACCCTATTCATACAGCAACGACTGTGCTGGCTTGGCCACGTCAGCCACATGCAGGGTGGCCGCATTCTCCCCCCCCCCCCCCCAAATATTCTTATGGAGAGCTCGCTGCGGGATCCCGGTTCGCAGGACACCCCACTGCTACGATATAGCGAAGTTTGCAAACATGACCTGAAGCCTACTGATATCAGTGTGGACATCTGGGAAGAGAGAGAGCAACGTGACAAATCGCTGTGTCTGGTAACATACTGTACGCGCCTGCATCGCCACTGTACAGGAAAACCAAACTCGACTGAACAGAGAGAGAAGGACAGCTGCATCAGTTAGCCTACCACTCACCAAGCCACAGCCTAGCCGTCATCAGCCTTCATGTGTGTCAGCTTGGGTCAAGGACTGCCACCACTCCGAGATTCGGCCCGTACAGCCGGCCACAGCCGACGCCGTTCCACATCCGAAGTCCCCAACCGGGCGTATTCACTGTCTAATCACACAGGACGGTACCACCCCATCCATTTTATCGGTATCACTCAACGTTTTATTTTGGCATGGACTGACAGGACAAAAATATGGTTGATGAGCTACGAGTACACACACACACACACACACACACACACACACACACACACACACACACGCACACACACACACACACACACATACACACACACACACACGTCCCTGACTATTTCTGATCTCTCACAGGTGTAACTCCTCTCACCACAGTCCGCTACTAAAATTGCTGACAGGGTTATTCAAATTTTGACCTTTGATAAAATAACCCTCCCTCTCTCTATCTATCTATCTCCCTCTTTCTCCCCCCTCCATCTCTCCCCCCTCCTCTCTCTCTCTCTCTCTCTCTCTCTCTCACACACATACACACACACACTGAAAAAAAAAAAAAACCAAGGCGGGAGAACATACGAATGAAAGCGAGACAATGAGAGAATAAACATGTGGTTTTGTGTGTGTACGTGTATGTGTGCGTGCGTGTGGTGTTGTGTGTGTACGTGTGCGTGAGTGCGTGTGTGTGCGTGCTTGTGTGTGTATGTGTGTGTATGTGTGTGCGTGCGTGTGTGTGTGTGCGCGCGTGTGTGTGTGTGTGTGTGTGTGTGTGTGTGTGTGTGTGTGTGTGTGTGTGTGTGCGTGCGTGCGTGCGTGCGCGTTCGCGCTCCCGCTCGCGTGTATGCATGTATGTATATTCGTGTATAAGTGCGTGTGCGTATGTATGTGTCTCAGTCTGTGAGAAAAAAAAAAGCATGACCAAGATTTCCTCAGCTGGGGTTGATTCCTTTACCAGATATCAGTCACAGTTGTAGACTGTTAGTTAAGAAAGTCTGGCAAAACGTAAGTACAGAAGGCAAGGTACAAAGATCCAAGGCACGCGGGGGCCAAAACAAGTGTCTAAAAGTAGCACTCATCAAAGACGGAGTGCAAACAGCGTGGTCTCGAGAATATCTGACAATATCTGACACATGTTTTCACTGGTATGACAACCTGCATACATACTGTCCTTCATGCTGGCCAAATGGTTAGATTGGTTTAACTTTTTACATAAAAGGATAGACTGTTAGAATGACAACTTTTTACATAAAAGGGGAGATTGTTAGAATGACAACTTTTTACATAAAAGGGGTGATTGTTAGAATGACAACTTTTTACATAAAGGGGTGATTGTTAGAATGACAACTTTTTACATAAAAGGGGAGATTGTTAGAATGACTTCACTCTTTACATACAAGGATAGATTGTTAGAATGACAACTTTTTACATAAAAGGGGAGATTGTTAGAATGACAACTTTTTACATACAAGGATAGATTGTTAGAATGACAACTTTTTACATAAAAGGGGAGATTGTTAGAATGACAACTTTTTACATAAAAGGGGTGATTGTTAGAATGACAACTTTTTACATAAAAGGGGTGATTGTTAGAATGACAACTTTTTACATAAAAGGGGAGATTGTTAGAATGGCTTCACTCTTTACATACAAGGAGAGATTGTTAGAATGACAACTTTTTACATAAAAGGGGTGATTGTTAGAATGACAACTTTTTACATAAAAGGGGAGATTGTTAGAATGGCTTCACTCTTTACATACAAGGAGAGATTGTTAGAATGACAACTTTTTACATAAAGGGGGATTGTTAGAATGACTTCACTCTTTACATACAAGGAGAGATTGTTAGAATGACAACTTTTTACATAAAAGGGGAGATTGTTAGAATGGCTTCACTCTTTACATACAAGGAGAGATTGTTAGAATGACAACTTTTTACATAAAAGGGGAGATTGTTAGAATGGCTTCACTCTTTACATACAAGGAGAGATTGTTAGAATGACAACTTTTTACATAAAAGGAGAGATTGTTAGAATGGCTTCACTCTTTACATACAAGGAGAGATTGTTAGAGTGGCTTGACTTTTTACATAACTGGGGAGATTGTTAGATTGGCTTAACGTTTTACATAAAAGGGGAGATTGTTAGAATGGCTTAACTTTTTACTTAAAGGGAAGATTGTTAGATTGGTTTAAGTTTTTACATAAAAGGGAAGATTGTTAGAATGGCTTGACTATCTCCTTTAAAATTCTAGTTTATTTTTCTGCTCTCGAACGATTTACCAACATGTTTACGTCAGCTCGCCGATGTTTCGAGCAATGTTCAGCACACAGCTATGTTCTTTGCACGTTCGTTCTTATTGGCTCAAACCATTTGTTCTTACTGGCTCAAAACATTTGTTCTTACTGGCTCAAACCATTTGTTCTTACTGGCTCAAAACGTGTTCTTATTGGCTCAAAACATTTGTTCTTACTGGTCAAAAAGTTTGTTCTTACTGGTTCAAAACATCTCTTCTTATTGACTCAAAACGTTTGTTCTTATTGACTCAAAACGTTTGTTGTAACTGGATCAAAACGTTTGTCGTAATTGTCTCAAAACGTTTGTCGTAATTGGCTCAAAACGTTTCTTATTACTGGCTCAAAACGTTTGTTCTTATTGGCTCAAAACACGTGTTCTTATTGGCTCAAAACGTTTGTTCATATTGGCTCATAACACGTGTTCTTATTAGCTCAAAACACGTGTTCGTATTGGCTCAAAACATTTGTCCTCATTGGCTCAAAACATCTGTTCTTACTGGCTCAAAACATTTGCTCTTTTTGGCTCAAACTATAAACACCCACCATGTACGCTAATCACTCTAGCTTACCGAATACACCCACACAAAACATGCGCTGGTTGGTTCTTTTGACAGGACCGTGGACTCAAGTTCTGATGACTTGAGTTCAATCCCAGCCAGCAATATTAAAAACTGGCCTGTTGGCTGCACATCTTAATGTTTCTATCATTCTGGTGGTGTCAGCTTAGTGTTTCAGAGGTTCCTTTTCCCTCTCTCTATTTCAAGACCTTGCCAGCGCATATAGATTTGCACAGGCTCAAGGGAGTCTGCCAGATAATTGCTGGCAGATTTAGGTGGAGCCCATATGGAATGGTCCGAGTGCGACGAACCCCTCTTGAACAAACTCCAAATTCCATCCCCTCTCCTCCCCCCCTCCTCCCCCTCCTCCCCATTGCTGTCTGCTGCGATTATTAGTATCGGGTTGAGCATACTGGGTCGCATCACCGACAGGGAAATATGGGACCCTGGTCGATCGGAAGGTTTTGGAATACATTTTCTTTTCTCTGCTTCACCTAAAAGTAAAAAACCCAAAGAACTGCTGGTAATGGAGCTAAGTCTGTCTGTGTGACTATGTGGTCCGATCCCAAAATGTGTAATGTTTCACCGTATTTTTCAACAGAATCAAATTGGATCAGATTACTTCTTTTTTCCAAAACAGATTTTTTGCCCGCACAATCTGGAGTGTGTTCAAGAGAGATGCACCACTACACTTAGACAATTCCATATGCGCTCCACCCAAATCTGCCACCAAATTATCTGGCAGATTCTCTGAGCCTGCGCAAAACAATATGTACATTCCTGAAATGGGATGGGGCGGGGGTGGGGACCTATGAAACATTAAGC
Source organism: Monoplex corrugatus (assembly GCA_030674185.1). Taxonomy (NCBI): domain Eukaryota; kingdom Metazoa; phylum Mollusca; class Gastropoda; order Littorinimorpha; family Ranellidae; genus Monoplex; species Monoplex corrugatus. The sequence continues at coordinate 24,040,490 of JAPXFY010000025.1, read as the reverse complement.
TGATACCATCACAATGATAGAAACATTAAGATGGGCAGCGAACAGGTCAGTAACCAAGTCTAAGTAAGTCACTGACTAGGTGCAGAAAAGAAGTAACCAAGCCTAGGTAAGTCACTGACTATGGTGCAGAAAAAGGAGTAACCAAGTCACTGACTTAGAGAGTAACAAGAAAAAGGAGGAAACCAAGAGTCACTGACTAGGTGCAGAAAAAGAGTAACCAAGTCAATGACTAGGTGCAGAAAAAGAACAGTCAACCAAAAGTCATAAGTCACTAACTAGGTGCAGAAAAGAAGTAACCAAGTACATGACTAGGAGCAGAAAAGAAGTAACCAAGTCTAAGTCACTGACTAGGTGCAGAACAGAAGTAACCAAGTCATGGACAAGGTGCAGAAGAGGAGCAATCAAGTATAGTCACTGACTAGGTGCAGAAAAGAATTAACCAAGACTAAGTCATGACTACGTACAGAAAAGAAGTAACCAAGTCTAAGTCAATGACTAGGTGAAGAAAAGAAGTAACCAAGACTAAGTCAATGATAAGCGCAGAAAAGGAGTAATCAATTCTGATTAGGTGCAGAAAAGGAGTAACTAGGTGTAAGTAAGTCATTGACAAGGTGCGAGAAAATGTGTAACCGAGTCGAAGTCACTGACTAGATACAGAAAAAACAGAAAAGAAGTACCTAAGTCTGAGCAAGCCATTGACTAGGTGCAGGAAAGGAGTGACGAAATCTAAGTAAGTCACGGACAAAGTGCAGAAATCGAAGTGTCAGTAGTTTGCTGCCGTGAGATGACAAGAACCCACAAGTTGTTGACAAGTTGAAACATGTTTTTATTTTTTATTTTATCTTTCTTATTATTTTTTTATAAGTTCTGTCAGACTGATGTTGATAATAAACGTTGACAAAGACTGACAAGTTGTCTGATAAACTGAAACTGATGTTTTTAAGTTCTCTCAGACTGATTCTGCTCGTAAACTTTGACAAAGAACAAGATGGTCAAGCCATTCTAACAATCTCCCTTTTTAAAACGAAATCTTTTGCTTCTCAGCAGAAAACCCAGATTCTGAGATTATCAAGAACACTGTGACCTTGAAGAAGCATCAGATGAAAATTTGAGTGTAGCGAGAACAATTGTAAACTATCACAAAAGAAAAAAAAAAACCGTAAACAGTGTCAAAAGTTCCGGAGAAAGAGCTGTTTATACACTTTCCCCAAAGTGTGCTGATTTTTTTATTTTATTATATTTTATTTTATTTCACTTCATTTATTTATCATTTATTCATTCGTTTATTTATCTATCTATTTATCTATTTATTTATTTTGACATAAATAAATAGATAGATAAATGACCTTGTAACACTGCACTGTGGAACTACCAGCGTCAGTGGGCGAGAGGGCGGGGAAAGGACTGCACACCCCCTGCACATTTTTGACAATTCCTTGTGCTGGTCAGGTCTTCAGCCTCATATGAAGTCCCACATCAGGCACAATAGACCAGCTGACCTATTCATTTGTCAGATCGAAACACAGTGTTCTTCCAAACCACAATCACTTCTTTTCCATTCCAGAAACTGAACAGTGAGAATCAGATGATTGCCTATTGAAAAAAGTGTTGATTTCCAAAGAATAAAGGGTAAAAATTGAATCGTTATAATTTAGTCATTTTTGATTTCCCATTAACAAATTTCAAAATCTGATTCATTCTGTTACCCACCCCTCTCCACCGAAAACGAAAGAAAAAAAGGAAAACAAGAGAGAGAGAGAGAGAGAGAGAGAGAGAGAGAGAGAGAGAAGAGAGAGAGAGACAGAGAGAGAGAGACAGAGACAGAGAGAGAGACAGAGAGAGAGACAGAGACAGAGAGACAGAGACAGAGAGACAGAGAGACAGAGAGAGAAGAGAGCACAGACAGACAGACAGACAGACAGAGACAGAGACAGAGGCAGAGAGACTGAGAGACAGGAGAGGAGAGAGAAAGAGAGAGAGAGAGAGAGGAGACAGAAAGAGAGAGAGAGAAGGGGACAGAAAGAGAGAAAGACAGAGGATAAAAGAGAAGAGAGAGATCAAGAGAGAAAGAGAGAGTGAGAAACAGATACAGACAGACAGACGGAGACAGACAGACAGACAGACAGACAGAGAAGCAGACAGAAGACAGAGAGACAGAAAGACAGAGAAACAGACAAGCAGACAGAGAGAAGAAGAGAGAGAGACAGAGAGACAGAGAGAGAGAACAGAGAGAGAGACAGAGCACACACAGAGAGAGAAGACAGAGAGAAGAGAAGAGAGAAGAGAAGAGAAGAAGAAGAAGAAGAAGAAAGAAGAAGAAGAAGAAGAAGAAGAAGAAGAAAAGAAGAAAAGAAGAAGAAGAAGAAGAAGACGCCAGACAGCCAACCAAACGAACACAACAAACACAGAGAAGCGACCACGTCTGAGAGACTCCAGGGGCAAAAGTCGCTTCCCACAGATCAGCGCAGAAAAACCCCGCACCTCGTATTGATTGATCCTGCCTTCTTTTAATCCATACCAACACTAGTTCCACTTCCCTTGAGTTCCTTGAGGTGGAAGCGATAATCTGAAGCATTCAATTAAGTTTTTGTGCTTTCAGGCCGCTTGCGTTTCTCTCATTGATCGCAACCCTCTTCCCTCGTCAGAGCCAATCTGCTGAACAGCACGAACAAAAACACTCACACAAAACCAACCAACAAACTAACCCCCTCCTCTCCCCCCCACCCCTCTGGTTCTAGATCGACAGCAGGAAGTCTGGCACAGCAGATAGGTATGGAGACTCAAGATCTGACGTCTTAAGGTCAATCCTCGCTGGCCGCCGCATCCAATCTGGCCTGTGGGTTGCTTATCTTTTATATACAGCGGTCATTCTGCCGGTGTCAGCTGTCTTCAGAGGTTCTTAGTTATCATTCTTCCATACTGTTTCAACACATCGCCAACGAACAGACACTTTTCCACAGGCAGTACAAACTAACAAACAAATAAACAAACAAACAAACAAACAAACAAAATCCCACCAAAACACAAACAAACAAACAAAAAACGATATGGTCAAGCTATTCCAACAATCTCAGTATTTATACAGAAACTGACAGAAAACCCAGATTTTGTACTTCTCAAAAATGCTGCAACCTTGAGGAAGATTCAGCTGAAACAAAACTTGGACGTGCATCGAGGACAACGACTGAATGTCACAACAACGAAAACAAACTTTAAAACACTGTCAGCAGTTCCTGAGAACACTGCTGTACACACACACACACACACACACACACACACACACACACACACACACACACACACACACACACACACACACACACACACACACA
>JAPXFY010000025.1:24029658-24032158 GCA_030674185.1 Monoplex corrugatus | reverse complement strand
GTCCACTTTACCACATAATAACATATGCCTCACAAATTGCTCTAGTATCTGCACAAAGACTTATGCTGAATTCAATGAATTCAAGCACGTTCTGCCACCATGTGGAGGGAAAGATACGGTCGTTAATTTTGTCTGGGCTGTTTTGGGAGAGAAAGGTGTGTGTGTGTGTGTGTGTGTGTGTGTGTGTGTGTGTGTGTGTGTGTGTGTGTGTGTGTGTGTGTGTGTGTGTGTGTGTACGTGTGTATGTGTGTGTGTATGTATGCAAGAGTGTGTGTGTGCGTGTGTGTGTGTGTAAGAGTGTACTATGTGTTTAAGAGTGTGTGTGTTTGTGTGTACGTGTGCGTATGGGCGTGTTTAAGACAGAGTGTGTATATATATGTATGTTTAAGTATGTGTGCGTGAACGTATGTTTAAGTGTGTTCGTGTATACATGTGTGTTTGTGCGTTTCTGTTTAATTGAGTGTGCACGTATGTGGAGAGGGGAGTGGACGCATATGTGTGTATGCAGAGGGAGGGGTGAATATGTGTGTATAATATGCATGTGAATGTGTGTGGGTGGGTAGGAGTCCATACGGCCCTCATAACAGTGGAAGGAGAGGCAGGGAGGGGAGATGACGATGATAGTATATAATCAATGCTACCGTACGGCCCCTACTCTGTCATTGGATGCCCCCCATTCAGCCATTGATTCTGTAGGCTCGATCAGATATCAAGCCAACAGCTGTACACGGCCACTGTCTCTGAACGCGACTTTTACGACTTTCACAGCAGATTCCATGAACTGAAATGACTATGGGCCATTACGTGGAGGCGGGGATATGGTTGTTGGTTTCATGTGATTTTTTTTTTGGGGGGGGGGGGGGGGGAGGAAGGGGCGAGGGCTTGGGATGGTGGGTGGCATGAATTGAAAGACTGCGTGCCATTAAGTGGAGGCAGGGATATGGTTGTTTAGCTTCATCTGTGATTTATTTGTTTGCGATTTGTTTGTTTGTTTGTTTGTTGTTTGTTTGTTCTTGTTTTGGGGAGGGGGACGAGGGCGAGGGCGTGGGGGTAGGGTGGCATGAACTGAAATGACTGTGTGCGCGTGCCATTGCATGGAGGCAGGGATATGGTTGTTTAGCTTCATCTGTGATTTATTTGTTTGTGTTTTTTTGGGGGGGGAAGAGAGGGGGGCGAGGGCGTGGGGGTCATGAACTGACACAGACTGTGTGCCAGCCATTACGCGAAGGCGGGATATGGCTGTTAGTTCATCTGTGATTTATTTGGTTTTCGTTTGTTTGTTTGTTTGCTTGTTTTTTGGGGGGTGGGGGGCAACGGGGGTGGGGATGGCATAAACTGAGGGACTGAATATCATTAAGGGGAGGCAAGGATATGGTTGTTTAGCTTCATCTGTAATTTTTTTTGATGGGGGTGGGGGTTGGGGGTTGGGCGAGGGCGTAGAGGGGATGGTTGGCATGAAGTGGAAGACTGAATATCATTACGTGGAGGCAGGGATATGGTCGTTAGCTTCAGCTGTGGTTCTCTTTCTCTTTCTTTCTTTCTTTCTTTGTCTTTATGAACTGGAAGACTGTGCCATTATGTGAAGGGAGGGATATAGTCGTTAGCTTCAGCTGTGATTTTTCTTTCTTTCTTTCTTTCTTTCTTCCTGCCTTTATTTTTTTTTGGGGGGGGGGGGGGGGGAGAGAAAGAAACCTCTGCGTGTGTGTAGGGGGATGGGTGTGTGTGATGTGATGAGACAGTATGAGGATTGGGTGGGGGAGAAGGATAAGGAGGGAGTAGGTTTAATGTAAAACATGTGTTCGTTGTTCTGGAATGTGTGTTTCTAAAAGCGCGCGCGTGTGTGTGTATGTGTGTGAATGAGTGAGTGAGTGAGTGAGTGAGTGTGTGTGTGTGTGTGCGTGTGTGTGTGCGTGTGTCTGTGTGTGTGTGTATGTGTGTGTGTCTGTGTCTGTGTGTGAGGTACTCAGAACAGAGACTGGAGAACTGGAAAGAGAGGGGGGTGGCGATGGAATTGTAAAATCAATACTGGTCCATGGCCCCTTCCCTACAAATAACAGTTACCAGGTCATTCAATCAGTGTATCACCCCTTCCCTACAGATAACAATAATCAGACAGGCCATTCAATCAGTCCATGGCCCCTTCCCCATAGCTAACAATAATCAGACGGGTCATTCAATGAGTCCATGGCCCCTTCCCTTCAGATAACAATAAGTATGTCATTAAGTCAGTATAAGACCCCTTCCCTACAGACAACAATGATTCATCATCATCACCATGTGCCCTACCGCATGGCGTTGGCGATCATGGCCCTCCATATGTATGTATCTTTTGTTGCCGCAAGCACATCTTCCACCCTCTCTGTCCTCAGCCACCCGGCAAGTCCATCCGATAATTTCTCCCTGGGTCTACCGGTGCTCTCTTTTCCTCCAGCTTTCCTGTTGTGACCAGGTGCTCCAATCCCTTTCCTCATAAAAATGGCCTATAAACGTTGCCTGTCTT
>JAPXFY010000025.1:24017158-24024658 GCA_030674185.1 Monoplex corrugatus | reverse complement strand
GGTTGTTTTTTGCTTTGCTAGCATGGTTGACCACACATGATGCTGGTGAACAGGGTGCGGGAGTCAAAGGGTTAAGTTTTTGCTTTGCGAGCATAATTGACCATATAGGATGGTGTTGGGCAGGGTGCAGGAGTTATGTTTTTGCTTTGCTTGCCTGATTGACTATATAGGATGGTGTTGGGCAGGGTGCAGGAGTCAAAGGGTTAACAAAGGAGCCAACCAGCTAGCTAAAAAGATGTAGAACAGTGTGCTGACCAAAGTACGCACCATTTGAAGTACATGTAAGTTATACCCTTGTGATAAATAGATGTCATAAAATAATGTCATAGCTTGAGTAGACCCTAACTCTACTCTCTACTGTTTGTAATTCCTCTGTCTGTCTGTCTGTCTGTCTGTCTGTCTCACTCTTTCTCTCTCTCTGTCTCTCTCTCACTCTCTCTCTCTCTCTCTCTCTCGCTCCACTCACACACACGCATGCTCGCAAACACACTTACACACATACACACACACGCACACGCGCCCGCGCGCACGCACACAATCAAACACGTACATTCACTTTTGTCTATTAATTGTGAAATTTCTTTACTTTTTTTCTTTTCTATGTTATTGGTTTTCTTTTTCCTTCAAATGTTGTAGCATTTTACTTTCCTTTCTTTTAATATGAACGACAAGCAACGGCAGATATGTACTAGCATGTATACCGTTGGAAAACCTTAATTCAATTTCATTTCGTTTAATTCCATTTCAATTCACTCTCTGTCTCTGTCTCTGTCTCTGTCTGTCTGTCTGTCTGTCTGTCTGTCTGTCTGTCTTCTCTCTCTCTCTCTCTCTGTGTCTCAATGTGCTGACTATCATTTGCAACAATTATCATATTATCAAAGGTAATGATATATACGTACTTGTACTCTTTCCCGGGGACAAAAGGCCACCTGGGGAGATGCACATACATCAGAACACGTGTCGAGGCTCTAGGTCCGTGCACGTACGCACACACACACACACACGCACACACACACACACACACGACAGACACACACACAGACACACACGACAGACACACACACACACATGCACACAACACACACACACACTCACACACACAGCATACACACATACGCATACACGCATCACAGACAGACAGAGAGAGAGAGACAGAGAACACACAGAGAGAGAGAGAGAGAGAGAGAGAGAGAGAAGACAGACAGAGGAGCGACAGAGAGAGAAAGAGACAGACAGACAGACAGAAAGCCCACACACACACACCACGAAAGACACACACACACACACACACACGACAGACACACACACACATGCACACAACACACACACACACACTCACACACACAGCATACACACACCGTCTAATATCACTTATAGTGAAAAGACGTTAAATCAAAGAACGAACAGAAAGAATAGTGAAAAGACGTTAAATCAAAGAACGAACAGAAAGAATAGTGAAAAGACGTTAAATCAAAGAACGAACAGAAAGAATAGTGAAAAGACGTTAAATCAAAGAACGAACAGAAAGAATAGTGAAAAGACGTTAAATCAAAGAACGAACAGAAAGAATAGTGAAAAGACGTTAAATCAAAGAACGAACAGAAAGACAGACAGAAGACAGTGAGCGACAGAGAGACAGATGGCGAGAGAGAGAGAGAGAGAGAGAGAGAGAGAGAGAGACAGACAGACAGACAGACAGACAGACAGAGACAGAGACAGACAGACAGAGACAGACAGAGAAAGACAGCGAGAGAAACGCAAAACGCAAATGGTTTCCTTCAAAAAGTAAGTTCAACGGTTTCATTCACAAGTCTACATATGGTTGGTGTAAGGGGTGGGGTGGTAGGCGGATGGGTGATATAAGATGACGCTTGAAGGCAAGCATTCAGTCCTGAGTGAAGTTTATGTCCCCCCACTGGGCCGCCAACAAAAGGAACTCGAGTCTGTTAACATTTTCTTTTTTTCTTTTTTTGGTATTTTTTCTTGGTTTTTTTTTTTCTTCTTCTTTTTTTTATTTTTTTATTATTCTTTCTCAAACTTTGTCCCGCAAGTTCAACTGAAGATTTCTATGCTATTATTTCACTTGTTCCTGTTTTCCTCTCCGTTCGGTTCTTTGTTGTACATACAGAAAGAGCGAGAGAGAGGGGCGGGGGAGAGAGGAAAGAGAGACGAAAGAGGAGAGAGAGAGAAGAGAGAGTGAGAGAGAAGGGGGAGAGGAGAGAGGAGATGAGAGAGAAGAGAGAAGAAAGAGAGAGTCAGCGGGAGAGAGAGAGAAATGACAGAGCGAAACAGAGAAACAGACAACAGAGACAGAGAGACAGAAAGAGATAGAGAGAGACAGAGACAGACACAGAGGGAGACAGAGAAAGACAGAGAGAAACAGAGGCAAAGAGACAGAGACAGAAAGACACAGACAGAGAGACAGCGTTTTTATCTTAACGATAAAGAGTTCAAAGTTTATTAACCGTTTGACTCCCGCACCCTATCCGTCAACTGCAAAAACTGAACCCTTCGACTCCCTCATCCTATCCACCAGCTTCCTGCAGGAAGCTGGTGGATAGGATGAGGGAGTCAAAGGGTTCAGTTTTTGCTTTGTTAGCATGGTTGTCAATGCAGGATGCTGGTGGACAGGGTGCGGGAGTCAAAGGGTTAAGAAAAGTCCATACATATGCGCTCCACCAAGACTTGCCTACCATTATCTGGCAAACTCCTTGATCTAGAGCAAAAGTCCTAACGCTTGCAATGTCTTCAAACAGAGAAGGAGGTGTGTGTGTGTGTGTGTGTGTGTGTGTGTGTGTGTGTGTGTGTGTGTGTGTGTGTGTGTGTGTGTGTGTGTGTGTGTGTGTGTGTGTGTGTGTGTGTGTGTGTGTGTGTGTGTGTGTGTGAGCGTTGTTAAAGGGAACTGTGAAACACTAACCCCATACCACCAGAATGATGGAAATGTTAACCTTTTGACTCCCGCACCCTGTCCACTAGCATACTGCATTGTCAACCATGCTAGCAAAGCAAAAACTTAACCCTTCGATTCCATCACCCTATCCACCAGCTTCCTTAACCCGTTGACCCCTCACCCTGTATACCAGCATCCTTCACTGCTAACCATGCTATCAAAGCAGAAACTTAACCCTTTGACTCCCTCAATCTACCCACCAGCTCCCTTAACCCGCTGACTCCAGTACCCTGTATACCAGCATCCTTCATTTGCCAACCGTGCGATCAAAGCAGAAACTTAACCCTTTGACTCCCTCACTCTATCCACCAGCTTCCTGCAGGAAGCTGGTGGATAGGGTGAGGGAGTCAAAGGGTTAAGTTTCTGCAGTTGGTGGGTAGGGTGCGGGAGTCAAAGGGTTAAAGGAAGCTGGTGGATAGAGTGAGAGAGTCAAAGGGTTAAGTTTCTGCAGTTGGTGGATACAATAGAGTGTGGGAGTCAAAGGGTTAAGATGGGCAGCAAACGAGCGTTAGTTTTTTTTTAATCTGATGATGCGGGCTGGGATTGAACTCAAGACATCAGATGACGAGTGCAGGGCTCTGTGAAAAGAAGGAAGCAGCCCAGTAAACTGGGTCAGTAAGGAAGCCGGATAGCAATTATATATAATGTGTTGTGTGGACAGCAAAAGCGGGCTAGGCTGGCGTACACTTGACCTAAATTCACTCATTGTATGCACAGCCAGAGTCGGATGATGTGTGTCTTTACGGTCTGTAAATAAGTTGTTGTAGTAGTAGTAGTAGTCGTAGTAGTAGTAGTAGTAGTAGTAGTAAGTGTCCATGTCTTTTTAGTAGAAGCAGTAGTAGTATAGTGTCTCCACGGCATATAGTACTAGTAGTAGTAGTAATAGTATAATGTCTCCATGGCCCACGGTAGCAATAGTAGTAGTAGTATAGTCTCCATGGCATATAATAGTCGTAGAAGTAGCAGTAGTAGTAGTAGTAGCTACTCCAAACAGCGTGCGTCAGCGGAAAGTCTGCAGATTTGCCCTACTTTTTTGTGTTTTTCAACTCGTCATATTTTGCGATGTGTGAAAGGAAATGTACTAAAAATCTGCAGCAATAAAAAGATTCGTGTTTTGTTTGTTTGACTTATGTGCTTGTTTAGACTAATACTCATTTAAGTATATGTTTTATTACGTACTTATTCGCCCTACCCTGGCGAGTTCGGCCGGTGGTCGTAATTCTGACCCACTTTATACTATTGACCTTCTATCCCCAACCAAAAGTTATGCCAAGCCCTATCCCCAACCAAAAGTTATGCCACGCCCTATCCCCAACTAAAAGTTATGCCAAACCCTATCCCCAACCAAAAGTTATGCCAAGCCCTATCCCCAACCAAAAGTTATACCACGCCCTATCCCCAACTAAAAGTTATGCCAAACCCTATCCCCAACCAAAAGTTATGCCAAACCCTATCCCCAACCAAAGTTATGCAAAACCCTATCCCCAACCAAAAGTTATGCCAAACCCTATCCCCAACCAAAAGTTATGCCAAGCTCTATCCCCAACTAAACGTTATGCCAAACCATATCCCCAACCAAAAGTTATGCTAAGCTCTATCCCCAATTAAAAGTTATGCCAAGCTCTATCCCCAACTAAAAGTTATGCCAAGCTCTATCCCCAACTAAACGTTATGCCAAACCATATCCCCAACGAAAGTTATGCCAAGCTCTATCCCCAACTAAAAGTTATACTAAGCCCTATCCCCAACTAATAGTTATGCCAAGCCCTATCCCCAACCAAAAGTTATGCCAAGCCCTATCGGCTATCCCCAACCAACCATGTGTAGTACATCAGACTAGGCTTGACTAGTGTAATTCTATGCTCAGCCGGCTTGTCAAAACATTTTCTCGCTGCAACGGATTCAGAAACTGAAGCATGTCTTATCATGGGAAAAAGAGAAAACATGGTCACGTAACACCATGACCCGAACAACTGCACTGGTTACCAATCGAAACCACGCTGCCAGTATAAAATTGCAAGCCTTGCATATGGCAGAAGTCAGTTGACTGATTGCAAGTAGGATTGCCGTTTCTATTTGTCTGTGTTACTCTGATTGCAGGTAAGATTATCTGTCTGCCGTATCGCTTATGTGGGTGCAGACGTTAGTTAAACTCCAAACAACAACAACAACAACATCAACGTATCGCCTCTGATCGTCTCTGCATAATTACCTTGCGATTCTAAAAACACGTGTTTCTGATGCTTCCAAAACATAACCTTAAGTCAGCTGGTGAGTGTGCTTTCAGTTTCATGGCAGTGAACCCACTGTCGACTGATCTGAGGGATCTGCCCACCCTTTCATACTGCAAGTCATAGTTGATGATTTAACTATTTACCGAAGCCTTCCATTGTTGATATTTACAATCACCCATCCACCAATATAGGTCATTTTATGAAGCAAAAGAAATTGAGCACCTAGTCACAACAGGAAAGCTGAAGGGAAAAAGAGCACCAGGTAGACCCAGGGAGAAAATACTGAACGGATAGATCTGCAGCGTGGATGAAGACAGATAGGGTGGGAGATGTATCTGAAGCAACAAAAGAAAGATTCGTATGGATGATTGCCAACGCCATGCGGCAAAGCACATGATGATGATGATGATGATGATCATGACGATGATGATGATGATGATTACTCTTCCACCAATATGTACTTCCACTTCTATTTCCTGATCATGTGGTATTGCGTCATCATTCATGTATAGGTATACATGTGTGCGTGTGTAGTTTGGCATTGTTAAAACATTCATTTGCACACATTTATGAGCGTGTGCATTCAGATGTATCCTGTGTGCGTAATACATTAGTGCTCCTATATGTATCAACATTCTGTCTTGTCAAGAGGACTGTTCGTTCGTTCCTTCGTTCTTTGATTTAACGTCTTGTCATTAATGAGTGATATTAGATATTACAGTACTGTGTAAGAAGCGCTATACAAGAATGGTTCATGATTTAACCAGGATGTTTTCCTCAACCCTCGTCCCTACCCCACTAATGCCAGACTTCACAAATGTCACAGGCTTGGCTATGCATGTAGTCTACTGTGTAACAGTGTGTTAGGGTGTTACAAAGGAAGGTGTAGTAGGTCTCATGGACGGTACTGTGACTGGTTTGTTTTTAGAACCCTCGTCAACTTCCTTATCCCCCAACCAATCCATGCCTGACCACACAGCCCCCCCCCCTTCACTCCTCTCACACACATCGTGTTCCTTCACACACACACACACACACACACACACACACACACACACACTCACTCACTCACTCACTCACACATAATCATAAATATAAATACATACAGAGAGAGAGAGAGAGAGAGAGAGAGAGAGAAGAGAGATACAAACTCTCTCTCTCTCTCTCTCTCTCTCTCACACACAAACACACACACACATACAAACACACACACGCAAACACACATACACACACAATACTCACGTCCCATCACCACAAACACACGCGAACATACACACAAAGAGAGACAACAAAAACACACATACACACACAAACAACATACACAAACTGAAACATACACACAGACACACACACAGACACACACATAGACACAGACACACACACACACACACACACACAAACAACATACACAAACATACACACAAAGACACAGACAAATTCAATCTATCTGACACAGACAAATAACACACACACACACACACACACACACACACACACACACAACACACACACACCAAAACACACACACACACACACACACACACACACACACACACACACACACACACACACATTCAATCTATTTGACGGCTGAGTACATTGTAATGACTTCACTATATATAACCAGGGACCCCTGGAACCATTGACACACACCGAGCCGAGGTGGCGTGATTATTTCATTTAGTGTCTATTCCTGTGAGTTCAGTATTCTCGCCCTTGTTTACAAACTGGGTCAACCCACACACCCCTCCTTACCAGTTCAGAGCTGCATTCCTCTGTCCAAACCACAGGCACCTTCAATTTATTATTCTCACATGGGGAAATTCTTTTTTTCCTTCCACTTTCTTGAGCAATTGTTTATTTGTTCCTAGCTTGCTGCACTGCAAAATAAACGTGAAACTTAAGAGAAAAAAAGGAAAGCACATTACTAATTACTGAACTCGGCTAAAATGACTACATAAATAGAAGTCAATTTCATTTACATGTGGAAACAGAGAACAAGTTTGAAACACGTGGAAGGGAGGGGAGAAGAAGAAGAGAGAGAGAGAGAGAGAGAGAGAGAGAGGACAGACAGACAGACAGACAGACAGAGACAGACAGACAGATAGAGACAGAGACAGACAGACAGACAGACAGAGAGAGAAAGAGAGAGAAGACAGAGAGAGAAGACAGAGAGAGAAGACAGAGAGGGAAGGAAAGAGAGAGTGAAGAGGGAGAGGAAGAGAGATAGAAGGAAACAAGGACAGAGTGCGCGCGCAATTTTCCCGATTTACTACCATGTAACTCATTAAAAAAAAAAAAAAAAAAAAAAAAAAA
>JAPXFY010000025.1:23989658-24012158 GCA_030674185.1 Monoplex corrugatus | reverse complement strand
TTTCTCCCGCCAAAACAGCCAAGCGAAGGTCCTGCTCTACACGGTTTTCAACTGCCATGGGCTCTTAGGAGTGCGCGGGCCTTAATGCTCACGAGTCTCGACTCGTTTTTCATCCCCTTCTGATGGACTAGAGGTTCATTTCATTTTCCGGTCAAAATGAGGAGAAAAGTCGAGGCCTATAAGGGAAACGAACCCTGGAACCTCATGTCCTTGTCGTTATGGAAGTTGTGATCCTCTACGTCTATTTTTTGTGGTTTTACTGTTGTGGCTCTGGAATAATTTGATGATTGATTAGTTGTGGCTCTGGAATAATTTGACGATTGATTAGTTGTGGCTCTGGAATAATTTGATGATTGATTAGTTGTGGCTCTGGAATAATTTGATGATTGATTAGTTGTGGCTCTGGAATAATTTGACGATTGATTTCTGTGACGTGATTGTACAGGACGTCGGTGAGGCCAGACTTCAGGCTTCAAAACACTTTATCACTCAAGGACAGTAGCATTAGGTCCCACTGGACCTGCCTTACACTAGTTACAGCTAGCCTTTGCTACTCTACACATTGAACACAAAACTTCAAAACACTTTCTCACTCACGGACAGTAGCATCAGGTTCCACTAGACCTGTCTTACAGCTAGTCCTTGCTACTGAATACAAAACTCCAAAGTAGTTTATTACTCAAGGAATGTAGCATTAGGTCCCACTGGATCTGTCTTAACAGTTAGCTCTTGCTACTCAGTACTCTACACATACATAAACACGAACATATTAAAAATAGTCAGTTTATGCAACAAGGGGTGGGGAGTGGGGGGGGGGGGGGCTGGTTGAGTTTTCATCTATTTCCAGTCTCTCCTCAATTCCCCCCCCCCCCCACACCATCACCTCTCTCTCTCTCTCCCTCTCTCTCTCTCTTCAGTATTACAGACTTGAAATATACATTTCATTAAAACGTGTCACCATGATACACTACCACTACACAAAAGATATAACAAAAACTATATGCTAGGCAGAACCTCAATATGCAAGCCTGAAGCATGTACTGTGATCATTCTAGATCTTCTCCATCACGAGGCATCAGTGGCCCCCATGTGAATGCCTGGAGCTCTTTCAGTATTCTGAGCTAGAAATTTCCTCTTTTCTGTCACTCTCTTTGTTTCTTCCTTGTTCTTTTGCGTTCTGTCATTTCTTCCTGTCATTTTCTGCCTTGCTGCTCCATTCACCCGTTCGGTAAAGTATGTGTGTGTGTGTGTGTGTGTGTGTGCGTGCGTGCGTGTGTGTGTGTGTGTGTGTGTGTGTGTGTGTGTGTGTGTGTGTGTGTGTGTGTGTCTGTGTGTGTCTGTGAGAGAGAGAGAGAGAGATGTGTGTGTGTGTGTGTGTGTGTGTGTGTGTGTGTGGTGTGTGTGTGTGTGTGTGTGTGTGCGCGCGCGTGTGTGTATGTGTGTGTGTGGCTTTTGTGTGTATCAGTGGCTTTTCTGTGTGTCTCTTAGGAATGACAATTGGGTACATGTATTGACTGCATTTTTGGCTCTAGGGAAAAGACATATATATACGGAAGAAATTTTCGGTAATTTAGGCCCGTTTTTATATGTTTTAATATCCTTAGTTATGTTTATATTTATATTCAGATTCGTTTTTTTAAACCCACTGTTTGATGCATTGGACGGAGTGGTCAACGCAGGGACATCTCCTTAGATTATGTGAGCGAATGCATTGATATATGTACTTTATTTTCTTTTCCTTTCTTTTCTTTTTAACCGGCTGAAGGATAGTATGTTTTGGCTCTACGCAGTCGGCTGAGCTTTAAACAAAAATAACAATAACAATAACAGGCATCAGTGGCGTCAGTGCAATTATGGGATTGATTGCAAGCTCGGAGACGTTATCTTGAGAAACTGAAATTGAGACTGTGGCTCACTTGGTTTACGAAAATAATAACATGAAATATAACAGAATGAATAGAGAATTTTCATAAAGTATTTGTGATCATCGTTCTGTTAGAAAACTGCAGTGCTTGAAAGATTTAGTGTAGAGGGTGTACGCCTATATACGGAAAATGCCTTGCCTGAAAGACATGGTGTATAAATGTAGAGCGTGTAGACCTATGTCAGGAAAATGCCTTCTTAGTAAGAGAGATAAAAAAAAAATACAGAGGGCACAGGACTTGTTTTGTTGTCAACAGGGAGTGGGCTGAGTGTATCCTAGCATTATTTACTGTGTACAAGTGTGTGTGTGTGTGTGTGTGTGTGTGTGTGTGTGTGTGTGTGTGTGTGTGTGTGTGTGTGTGTGTGTGTGTGTGTGTGTCTTTTGTGTGTGTCTTTTGTGTGTATCAGTGGCTTTTGTGTGTGTCTCTGGCTTTTGTGAGTGTGAGTGTGAGTGTGAGTGTGAGTGTGTGTGTGTGTACGTGCGTGCGTGCGTGCGTGCGTGTATGTGTGTGTGTTGTGTGTGTGTGTGTGTGTGTGTGTCTCTAACAGTAGGTAAGTATTGGTGTTATTTTCTGCACTCCGTTTCTATTTCCAGCAGGTCTTAGTTACGGGTTTTCGACCATGAATACACACCTCAAATTATGTTCTTTCAAACCCACACCAGGAAGTCCGATTTTCTTCATGTTGCGGCTCGAAATCTTCTGAGATACATCTGTGTGTGTGTGTGTGTGTGCACGCGCGCGCGTGTGTGTGTGTGTGCGCGCGCTCGCGCACGTGTGCGTGTGTATACGTGCATTGGTATACGTACGCGTGTGCATGTGTGTGTGTGTTTAAGTTGTGCGTGCGTGTATGTAAATGTGTGTGTATATGTAAGTGCGGTGTGTGTGGATGTATCATTGTATGTGAGTGTGACAATGTGTGTGTGTGTGTGTTTGTGTGTTAGCCAGTGTGTGTATGTGTGTGTGTATGTGTGTGTATACTATGTACGCGCGCGCGTTTGTATGGGTGTGTGTGTCTGCTCGATGCGCGTATGTCCGGATGTGTGTGTGGGGTGAGTTATAATATCCGGTAATGTGATAAGTGACATATGAGCGGGAATAGCGATTAAGAGAGGGGGACACAGACAGACAGACAGACACAGAGAGAGTGTGTGTGTGTGTGTGGGGAGGGAGGGGAGAGGAAGAGAGAGAGAGAGAGAGAGAGAGAGAGAGCAGACAGACAGAGACAGGGACAGAAAGAGATACACACACACACACACACACACACACACACACACACACACACACACACACACACACACACACGCACGCACCACACACACACACACACACATACAGGGGGGGGAGGGGAGAGACAGAGAGAGAGAGAGAAAGAGAGAGAGAGACACACACACACACAGAGGGAGACAGAGAGAGACGGAGACGGAGACGGAGACAGAGACAGAGAGAGACAAGACACAGAGACAAACAGAGAGACAAACAGAGAGACAAACAGACAGACAGACGGACCGACAGACGGACAGACAAGAGAAAGACAGACAGACAGTGACAGAGAACTGTGTAGCATAAGTGTGTAAGAAGGAACTAATTCAGGTCTGGGGAGGGGAGAAGGGAGCGAATGTTTTGATGGTCTTTACCACTAATGTGTCAAAACAGAGCTCGACACAGTCGCACGTATACATCTAGAGACAGACTTAAGGGGGGGGGGGAGACAGGCTAAAGAGGGGGGAGGGACAGAGAGGAAGACAGAGTCAGAGACAGATACAGAGACATACAGACGACACTTAGATAGACAGAAAGACAGAGAGAGAGAGAGAGAGACAGAGAGTGACACAGAGAGAGACGAGAGATAGAGACAGAGACATAGATAGAGACGGACAGAGATAGGGACAGACAGAGACGGAGGGAGGGAGGGAGGGAGGAAGAGAGACATAATTATAGAGAGACACAGACAGACAGAGAAGAAGAGAGAGAGAGAGAGAGAGAGAGAGAGAGAGAGAGAGAGAGAAGCAACTTGATACCAAGGCGTACCTCGGTGCTTAAACCTTCAGTGCCTTGTCAACAGAAATTGGAGGCACGCTGTAGTGTGTGTATTACGCATGTTTGTGTGTGTGTGTGTATTTATACATGCGTGCGTGCGTGCGTGCGTGCGTGTGTGTGTGTGTGTGTGTGTGTGGTGTGGTGTGTGTGTGTGTGTGTGTAGGTGTGTAGGTGTGTGTAGGTGTGGTGTCTGAGACCGTAGAACACAGCCATTAATTTTCTCCATTCAAACTGTTCAACAGGTAGATCTACACGTTTATTAACACGGACTTGTGAATAAATGCTATGCAATCAAATACAGATAAAGTTCATCAGCACAGAATAAAACCGAAAACGCCCTACAACCTGTAAAACTAAAACTGACGAAAAACTGCATGCCAACGTCGCAAATCGTCACAGGACCGGGAAAACAATACAAACAAGACGAGATGCGGCCTGATTTCACTATAAGTGCTAATGGAACAGTTTGATCATACAGCCAATAAAATAAAATGACCCCCGCCCCTCTTAAAAAAAACAACAACAAAAAACGAAAGAAAGAAAGTGAGAAAGAAGAACAAGCATACATACAAATAAACAACAATATCTTGATCAATCGGTCGCTGACCTGTAACTGGGAGAGTCAAATTTACAAACCCTGCATAAACCAAGATAACGAAAGTAACAGCGCACACATCGACAGACACGAATACCTGCCGCGTCAGCTTGTCTCAACGACCATCTTCACTACGAGTAACGGTACAGCTGTCGCCGCTTAATTAACTCAAGGCAAAGTTTAGCCAGAGATCTAATTTTAAAATAACCTTTGTCCCCAAACTATCTAACCTGCACATCGGCTGTTAAACAAACAGGCAACGTAACGAACGATCTGCTGAAGACTAGAGCACAATTTCTGCCACGCTGTAAGAAGCCACACGCAAACAAAACGGTTAACAACAAACTGTCGTCTGCTACACAGTCAGTCTGTGCCGTAAACGAAAATGGAGTACACTTACCTGCTAGAATTCCTTTCAACGTTTTCGAACCCGAATGAGTGGGTTGAGGCGTCGAAGCGGCCATAAGAGCGGTAGGTCTGAAAAAGGGTGAAATGAACTGATCCCTGTTTCTGTCCATGGCAGGAATACCGTGCGTCGTCTAGTGAGAATCAAGTCTAACTGCAAAGAGACATCGTCTGCCTGCGTCAATGAATCGATCCGCTGCGCGTCCACACGTGGTAAGTGGGTTGGTACTTTGCCCCTGGTGTCAAAGGTTAACCGGAAATATGTCTTAAGCCAATGGAGTTATTTCTTGGATTCGCCCAATCAGAGGTGTTGTTACATATGTTGAGGCTAGCAACCGACGTTGCCAGGAACTCCACCATTGCATCCCTTCGGACAAAATATTAGCCACAAAGTTTGTGGGATAAATCGCCGAAAACACAGGTAAGAATATGCATACTTCATAGATGTGGTATGTAGTGTGGTAATTTCAGTTATCAGCTCTTGTGATGATGCATTCTGAATGAGAAGAAAGCTGTTTTCGCCTTGATTTTAACGCGTGTTTGCAGGTTATGTTTGATGCGGGTAACATGGTGACATATCTGTTGTGATGGGTGTCAATAATTAAGAAAAGCCTATTGATTATAAAATTAGACGCATCGTTATTCGCCTGTATGCTTACGGGTCAGAAGGAAACTATCTGGGATTTAAAACATACTTACATAGTCATCTGAAGTAATACTCCCCAAAAAGTTGAAGAACACTGAACAACTTTAGAATCGGTAACCAGAAGTGTACTACTCAAACATTAACACAACCACACATCTGTTTGAGACAAGGCCAGCGCATAATTGTGCTCAAACAATCCTGTAAATAGAATGTAAGAATACATCCTAAGTATGAATATGTGTGTAGAGCAGGTCTCAGTAGTTCAGTTGGTTGAGCATCAGATTGACAGTAAACTGGCCTTCTCACCGTCCTATCTTAGTATCATTGTTGTTCTGGTGGTGTCCATATAATATAGGATTAGATAAGTCCCCCTTCGCCCACTTCCCTGGAATAGTTGTCCCCATCGGCCATTTCACCTGAACCAAATCAATCAATCAAGAATGTGTGTGTGTGTGTGTGTGTGTGTGTGTGTGTGTGTGTGTGTGTGTGTGTGTGGTGTGTGTGTGTTTGTGTGTGTGTGTGGAGGAAGGATAATATAGAAATGCTGATAGTATAGACTGATAAATGGCCAACTGTTACTCACAGAAGAAAGATTCATTATTTGAACACAGTAATGACTTTTTTTGTCAACAACAGATTTATTTCATCAGATTTGGCCTGTACATGTTTGTGGGCATGGTAATCAAGTGTAAAAATGTCAGACTTACAGTTGGAATGTCCTGGGTTTGATTTGCCTGGATACCTCCACATGGTGGGTAAAGGGAGGAGATTTTTCCAGTCTCCTAGGTTAACATGTGTGCAAACCTGCCAGTGCCTAAAGTCCCTTCATGTTTAAGTACATGCAGAATATTAAATATGCTTGTTAAAAATCCTCTAAGTTGTGTCAGTCTCCACTGGCTATTGAAAACACCCAACATGTATGTCCACCGAAGATGCAGACCATGCAACAACACAGTGGAGAGTGGTCAGCTTGCCTAACAGCTTAAGTTCTCCGTGCTCCACTAAAAAGTCTGATTATGTGTGGTGCATTTCAGTGAGTTTGCAGAGTAGTGTTATACAGGAATGATTTGTACTAGTAATGATGTTTTTGTTTGCCTAGGAAAGTGGACTTTTTGCTGCAGATTATTGTCAGGGGCAGTTTCTTTGTTGCTGTTGGCTCTTTAACGTGCGTGAAGTACATGCTTCATGTGAAACCTTGGTCTCTTCTCTCATCTAAAAGACTTGCTTTAAACCATCACTTAAGGTTTAGTGAAGGTCCAACCAGCAACTGACCATGGGTTTTTGTCAGTCTCTTCCACCAGGCCTCATGCTGTGCATGTGACAGTACACTGTATTGATTGCTACATGTTGTGGGTTTCAGTCCTGTCAGTCCAAAATGAACTCCTCTTTTTTTTAACCCAGGTCAGGGAAAACATTTAAAAAGTTTGATTGGTGCAGAGGTAGAGTTCCTGCCTTCCTTGCTAATCTGATTGCAGGGGTTCGAGCTTGGTTTAGGTAACTTGGTGTGTGTAGTCACCTCTTCACCCAGCTGTAAAGTACTTTATTCAGGGTTAGGGAAGGTAAATTTAAATAAGGAGGGTGGGGAGTGGGAACCCCCCATTATCAGCAGATCAGAGTAGTTAGATCTCTACCACCTCACTTCTTGTCTGACCCAGGTTACGGTAATGAGACTACATTTATGTTATTCATCACTATCGTCATTGTCAGTACTGTATAGTTATCATCCCTATCAAACATCATCAGTACTTTATAGTTATCATCACTATCATCATCATTAGTACCGCATAGTTATCATCACTATTGCCACTATATGTCAGTACTATATAGTTATCATCACTATTATCATCATTAGTACTGTATAGTTATCATCACTATCGTCATCGTCAGTACTGTAATCACTGCTATCGTCATCATCAGTACTGTATAGTTATCATCACTATCGTCATCTGTACTGTATAGTTATCATCATTATCATCATTGTCAGTACTGTATAGTTATCATCACTATCATCATCGTCAGTACTGTATAGTTATCATCACTATCATCATTGTCAGTACTGTATAGTTATCATCACTATTGTCATCATCAGTACTGTATAGTTATCATCACCACTGTCATCATCAGTACTGTATAGTTATCATCACCATTGTCATCATCAGTACTGTATAGTTATCATCACTACTGTCATCATCAGTACTGTATAATTATCATCATTAACATCATCATCAGTACTTTATAGTTATCATCACTGTTGCCATCATCAGTACTGTATAGTTATTGTCACTATTATCATCATTAGTATGGTATAGTTATTGTCACTATCATCATCATCATTGGTATTGTATAGTTATCATCACTATGGTCGTCGTCAGTATTGTACAACGTATGTCTGAGGTGTTTACAACTATGAACTAGTGTTATATGAACGAGTCAAATTTTTGTGTCTTGAAATTTAGATGGTCTTTAACAGAAATTTCTAAGGGTTTCCATTTGTTGATGCATTCATTTTATTACTTATTGACTGATGTATCATTTTACTTATCATTGTTTCAATTATTCCTGTACTGTTCTTGAAAGATCTAATTAGCTGAAGTTTGTCTAGATACTCATGGCAACGGTCGTCATATAGGTTTGATCACCTTGTGGGTCATATCATTTTATACACTTGATAGAGTTTCTTTATAGGCTGGCAGCATCTGTTGTTTATGTAATAAAAATAAAGAACATTCTTGTATAACACTTTTCCCCAAAGACCGTGTACTAACATAATGCCTGGACATATGTGCATATGAGAAAACACTGCTTGGAAATCAAAAGGAACAAATAAATAAATTAATAAATGGAATAAAAAAAAAGATAAATGAATATGAAAATCAGATAAGTAAAAAGATAAACCATTGTAAATATGTGTTCTAAGAATAAAAAACAACACACACATAAATCAATAGATAAACCATTGCAAATATGTGTTCTAAGAATAAAAAAGGAAACACACACACATAGATAAATAGATAAACCAGTGCAAATCTGTGTTATGTATTGTACAAGCCATGGCCAAGTTGGTACAGTAAACAGATGGAATAAACAAACAGATAAATAAATAGATAAACCAGTGTAATTCTGTATTGTATTTTGTACAAGCCATGGCCAAACTGGTACAGCAAATAGAATAAACAAACAGATAAATAAATAGACAAATCAGTGCAAATCTGTGTTGAATTTTGTACAATCCATGGCCAAGTTGGTACAGTAAACAGATAGAATAAACAAACAGATAATTAAGTAGATAAACCAGTGTAAATCTGTATTGTATTTTGTACAAGCCATGGCCAAACTAGTACAGCAAATAGATGGAATAAACAAACAGATAATTAAATAGATTAACCAGTGCAAATCTGTGTTGAATTTTGTACAATCCATGGCCAAACTGGTACAGCAAATAGATGAAATAAACAAACAGATAATTAGATAGATAAATTAGTGTAAATCTGTGTTGTATTTTGTATAAGCCATGGCCAAGTTGGTACAGCAAATAGATGGAATAAACAAACAGATAATTAAATAGATAAACCATTGTAAATCTGTGTTGTATTTTGTATAAGCCATGGCCAAACTGGTACAGCAAATAGATAGAATAAAGAAACAGATAATTAAATAGATAAACCAGTGCAAATCTGTGATGTATTTTGTACAAGCCATGGCCAAGTTGGTACAGCAAACAGATGGAATAAACAAACAGATAAATAAATAGACAAACCATTGTAAATCTGTGTTGTATTTTGTATAAGCCATGGCCAAGTTGGTACAGCAATTGTACGAGCCATAGCCAAGTTGGTACAGCAAATAAAATAAGTAAATAAACAGATAAATGAATAGACAAACCATTGCAAATCTGTGTTGTCTTTTGCACAAGCCGTGGCCAAGTTGGTACAGCAAATAGATGGAATAAACAAACAGATAATTAAGTAGATAAACCAGTGTAAATCTGTATTGTATTTTGTATAAGCCAAGGCCAAACTGGTGCAGCAAATAGATAGAATAAACAAACAGATAGTTGAATATGTAAATCAGTGTAAATCTGTGTTGTCTTTTGTACAAGCCATGGCCAAGCTGGTACAGCCTCCACCCCGATTCAACCATGAAGACTGGACTCGCTCCAACCTGACCAAGTATGCCAATGCTGAAGTGGAGAGGCAAGGAGCCGAGCGTTTGGTGGAAGAGTCTAAGCGTCTAGATGACGAGACTCGCAAACGCTCTGACAAAACACAGGCTGATGTACACAAAAAGCTCGGTCAGTAATTCTGCTTTTACTGTATGGTGTGTGTCTGAAGTGTTTAGAAGTTGTTTTGTACAAGCATTTCAGATTCTGCGTCTGAAATTCAGATGATCTTTTCTTGACAGAAATTATTACCCTGGCATGTCACCTTGTGTGTGTGTGTGTGTGTGTGTGTATGGTGTGTGTGTGTGTGTGTGTGTGTGTGTGTGTGTGGTGTGTGTGTGTGTGTGTGTGTGTGTGTGTGTGTGTGTGTGAGTGAGTGTATGTGTGCGCATATGTGTGTGTGTGTGTGTGTGTGACTATGTGTGTGTCACTGTGTGTGTGTCACTGTGTGTGTGTCACTGTGTGTGTGTGTGTTTGAGTTTTTTAAATTGTGCTTCTGGCAATAGTTGTATCTAATTCATCTATCAGAGGTAACAAAGTATTTTGAGTCAAATTGAATTGAGTTTACTATCGACCAAAGGTAAACTATGCAGACTGTGCATTTTAACACAACAACAGCATGACATGATCTAAGTAACCAGAACAAGATGTACATGAATGGTCAACACCACATCTTGTCATCTTCTAGCTTCATGTGTCAGAGTCTTAAGTCAGTCTTAAGCAAGTCAGGGCAAGCGTCTTAGAAAGTTTGAGTGTCTCTCATTGGGTCTGGACACGAACAGGGAAAAAAAAGCAAAAGTAATGTCAATACTGCTTTCCCCAGGTCTATTTTGTCAAGCATACTCACCTGCATTCTTCTCTCTCAGTCTGTCCTGCGCCCTTACCACCCCAGCACCATCACACATGTGTCAGAGACAGCATTACTGGCAGTGCAGAAGTAGAAGAAGAAGAAGAAGACAGTCATTAACAAAGATTTCCTGTTTTCCTTTTCACAGAGCAGCGCCTGGATGACATTCGCTACTGGAAGAAAGAACTGGACGACAAACTTGCTGGTCTGGTCACAGAGATTGACAATTTACTGGCCTTCAAAACACGAGTTGAGAAAGCACTGCAGGCCACAGATGAACCTCTTCATATTGCACGACAGTGCTTGGCTAACAGGTAGGATAATATATATATGTATGTGTGTGTGTGTGTGTGTGTGTGTGTGTGTGTGTGTGTGTGTGTGTGTGTGTGTGTGTGTGTGTGTGTGTGTGTGTGTGTGTGTGTGTGTGACTGAGATCATTGGCTATGGCTGTTGTGTAAAGGAAAATGTTGCTGGTGTTGATAACCAGACTAAACCTTTATATCTTTTAACATGTTTTTGCATTTTGTCAGAAATGACTACTATGCAGGACAGTTATCTGACTGTCAGCAAGCATCACAGTGTGAAAATGCTAGCAATAATGACTGTGATTATGATTTGTTTTATTTTGTTTCTTTGTTGTTGTTTTTTATGCCATATTTAGAATTGAATAAATTACAAGGATAAAAAGAAAACTATATTGGTAAATTACAACAAGCAAATGGCAATCAACAGATTCATGTGTAAATTCAGCCATGGAGTATGGTGGTGCTGGCCATGATATGATATTGCTGATTATGATTGATAGTAACAGTGACAATAATTGGTATGCTTGTTGTTTCTGGGGTATTTTTTTTATTATTGTTTGTTTTGGTAGCATTCTAATTTCTATTCAGTTGACAGTGGCATTAGATCAAGAGGGATTCATCCCACTCAGACACTTTCATATGCGCTGTGCCCAAATTAATCAGAAAACTATACTGTTGCCTGTTGTTTGATTGCTCGATCAGGGAGAGGAGACTGAAAATCGACCTGGTGCACGATGATGTACAGAAGGAACTGCTGAAAGAAGTGGAGACTCTGGGGGGAGTACAGGCCTTGCTGCAGCGTACGCTGGAGGAAGCCACTGAACAAATCAGGTATGTTAGTGTGTCTAAGGTAAACATTAAGGTTTTACCTTTCCCTGAGGTTGCAGGGGAGTGAGATAGTAGAAACCTCAACTTTTCTCTGGGCATAGTGCTGTGGGGTGATACTCATTCCTCTCCCTCAGTGCTTTACCTTCCCCAGTCTTGGACAGGACGGGTACTGAAGGTGGTAAGCACACTTTCTCCTTGAGCAAGACTTGAACATGTTGCAGTCTGAGTGAAAGAAAGGAGGACAACCCTGATACAATCAGGTTGTATGTCCAGTACGAAAATCTACCCTGACACAACTAGATGTGTGTACAATATGAGAATCTACTCTGACACAACCAGGTTGTGTGTCCATTATCAAAATCTATCCTGACACAACCAGGTTGTGTGTCCATTATCAAAATCTATCCTGACACAACCAGATGTGTGTCCAACATCAAAATCTACCCCTACACAACCAGATGTGTGTACTTTATGAAAATCTGCACTGACACAACCAGATGTGTGTACCTTATGGAAATCTACACAGACACAACCAGATGTGTGTACCCTATGAAAATCTACCCAGACACAACCAGATGTGTGTACTTTATGAAATTCCTCCCTGACACAACCAGATGTGTGTCCATTATGAAAATCTACCCGACACAACCAGTTTGTGTCTACAATTTGAACAGATGTGTAACAAAATCAGTATTTAGATTTACATGTACAGCTAAAAAATGCATGCGCGTTCATGTGCGTGTCATTTTCGTTTTTCGTTGTATAATCTTATGTGCCAATAGTGTGATTGTGTCAGATTAGTGTTGCATTGATACAGTGTCAACCCCTGTGTCATCTGCTTGTTGTAAACACACACACTATGTTTGGTGTCAATGCTCAATTAATACAGTATCACCCCTATGTCATTTGACTACTATAAACACACTCATTGTGTTTGGTGTATTCAATTAATACAGTATCACCCTATGTTATCTGACTACTGTAAACACACACATTATGCCTGGTGTGTTCAGTTAATACAGTGTCACCCCTATGTCATCTGACTACTGTAAACACACACATTATGTTTGTTGTGTTCAGTTAATACAGTGTCACCACCTGTGTCATCTGACTACTGTAAACACACACATTTATTTGTTGTGTTCAGTTAATACAGTGTCACCCTTATGCCATCTGACTACTGTAAACACACACATTATGTTTGTTGTGTTCAGTTAATACAGTGTCACCCCCTGTGTCATCTGACTACTGTAAACACACACATTATGCCTGGTGTGTTCAGTTAATACAGTGTCACCCCTATGTCATCTGACTACTGTAAACACACACATTATGTTTGTTGTGTTCAGTTAATACAGTGTCACCCCCTGTGTCATCTGACTACTGTAAACACACACATTATGCCTGGTGTGTTCAGTTAATACAGTGTCACCCCTATGTCATCTGACTACTGTAAACACACACATTATGTTTGTTGTGTTCAGTTAATACAGTGTCACCACCTGTGTCATCTGACTACTGTAAACACACACATTGTGCTTGTTGTGTTCAATTAATACAGTGTCACCCCTGTGTCATCTGACTACTGTAAACACACACATTTATTTGTTGTGTTCAGTTAATACAGTGTCACCCCTATGTCATCTGACTACTGTAAACACACACATTGTGCTTGTTGTGTTCAATTAATACAGTGTCACCCCTGTGTCATCTGACTACTGTAAACACACACATTTATTTGTTGTGTTCAGTTAATACAGTGTCACCCCTATGTCATCTGACTACTGTAAACACACACATTGTGCTTTGTTGTGTTCAGTTAATACAGTGTCACCCCTATGTCATCTGACTACTGTAAACACACACATTATGCTTGTTGTGTTCAGTTAATACAGTGTCACCCCCTATGTCATCTGACTACTGTAAACACACACATTATGTTTGTTGTGTTCAGTTAATACAGTGTCACCCTATGTCATCTGACTACTGTAAACACACACATTATGTCCTTGGTGTCAGTTAATACAGCTGTCACCCTAGTCAACTACTACTGTAAACACACACATTATGTGAAGTGTTCAGTTAATACATGCACCCATTCATTGCTACTGAACCACACTTATCCTGATGTGTTCATTAAACAGTTCACCCCCCCTGTCCTCTGCCTACTGTAAACCCAATTTGGTGATGTTAACACTTAAAATGTCAACCCAATGCTTGTTTTAAACCCCTGTATTTTGGTGTGTGTTGGTGTTGTGTTTGTGGGGTTGTTGGAACGTTGCAATCTGTTTGGTTTTACTGTTTATGTAAAGTTTGCAGGTTGAACCAATGTAACCCCAGGTTGTTTTATCTCTGTAGGTATTTGTGTGTGAGGTTGAACCGTGGTGGTTGTGTGTTGTTGTAGTGTGATTTGTGTGTGGCAGGTTAAACCCGTAAAGTGGTTTATGTCTGTATGTAATGTGTTTGGCAGGTTGAACCATGACAGGTGGTTTATGTCTGTATGTATGTATATCTGTGTTGGCAGGTTGAACCGTAAAGGTGGTTTATGTCTGTATGTATGTATGTCTGTGTTGGCAGTTGAACCATGACAGGTGGTTTATGTCTGTATGTATGTATATCTGTGTTGGCAGGTTGAACCGTAAAGGTGGTTTATGTCTGTATGTATGTATGTCTGTGTTGGCAGGTTGAACCGTAAAGCCAAGTACCTGTTGGAAAAAGACCTGAAGGACAAGTTCCAGGCCCAGGACATAGATGAGTACTGCGAGAATCTCCGCAACAACTCTGCTGCCCTCAAAATGAAGCCTGGAGCAGCCAAGATTGAAGCCAAGTTGGTTTTTGGCTTTTTATTTTTTACTTCATTTTCATTTCTGTTGATTTATCTTCTTAGAGTACCAGTTTTCTTGCTACCAGCTAAAGATCAGATAAGAATCCTGTCACAGTGTGGTCGGTGTGTGTGTGTGCTAAGGGGAGGGTGGGGGGGGGGGGGGACCTTTTACAGTATAGCAGCTAGACAGTACTGTTAAGTATAGTTTATCATAAGGATACTGTACTTTAGCTCTTTAATATGGTGAGGACAAGGCAGACAGTTTTGTATTGTGTGACTGATGTGAGTATGAATGGTGACAGATTGTTGGGATAGTGACACCTATATCTGTATTGATTCCATACACACACTTCCTACTACCACTACTGCTGCTACTACTGTTACTGCTGCCGCTGCTGCTGCTGCTACTACTGCTACTACTACTACTACTACTACTAGAGCTGCTGCTTCTATTACTACTACTATACTACTATACTGATGACTATTTGTTTATGTAGCACCTCATCTCATAAGAGCCCTAACTGCTTCACAAAACATGAGAGACAAAAAGCAAACACATGTCAGCCCCAACTGCTGTAATGAAAACAGATGAACTGTAATACATAAGTTAAAGATCCAGTAAACCTGAGTTACACATTTTCTTGAAACCTTGCCAATGTGTAGAGCTCATGAGCAGGCTTATGGCTTATGCCTTGATCAGTTTAAATCTTGTCCATCATATAGTATTTGTGGCACATCACAGAAGGATTTATTCTGATTGCGGGCACTTGAGAAACTGAAACTGAACTGAAGTTGAATGCGTTTCATTTTATTACGATCAATCACTGAAGGCAGGCAGGTTGAATTCTGTAAAAGTGAAGCTGGCAAAACATTTTTTCCCCTCTTGTACAGCTCCACGTCTCCAGAGGAATGGCAGGACTTCTCCAACGAGAACATCGAGAACGCGGAGCGGGAACGTCAGAACTCCACTAACCTGCGCTCCAACATTGACGGCATCCTGCAGCAGACCTGCAACGACCAGCGCAAGCAGGTGGATGCCACCAACCTGGCCTTCAGCAAGCGTATCGCTGAGTGCAAGGACACCAAGGGCAAGTTGGAGGACCATCTCAACAGGGTGCGTCATGCTCATCATTGTCTTTTCAATCTTTTGAAAGGAAGTTTGGTGTTTGTTCGTTTGTGATCTTACACTTGACAAAGGCCAGAAATTTGGTGTTTGTTCATTTGTGATCTAATGCTTGACAAAATCCAGTTGGCCTTTGGTGTTTGTTCGTTTGTGATCTTATGTTTGATAATGGCCAGTTGGCCGAAAATTTTTGCCTGTCTTGTCTGGTTGTATATATATATAAGTATGTGTTCTGATTCTTTTTTCATGTTTTTCTGGTTCCTATCATTCATATTGGCCTCGAATGATTTTTGTACTCTTGAAATCAAAGTAGATTTGTGATACTGACATGGTAAGGAAGGAAGTCTTACATTTACCCCCCCCCCCCCCCCCGTGAAATAGCCCACATTAATAAAAGGGAAATTCTATTATGACCACCCAAAAACAAGGTAACTGATGACTGGGTCCGAATGGGTCATGTAATGCGTGGACAGCCCCCTGTACTTGATGAAATGACTGTTGATTGGCGTCAGGAGCTTGGGAGGCGAGTGTCCCGAGAGTGGCAAGGCATTGGTGCTCTGGGTCCCATCTGCACCCTTGTGGTGTTTCTTGATAACCCTTTGACTCCCGAACCATATCCACCAACTGCAAAAAACGTAACCCTATGATTACCTCACCCTGTCCACCAGCTTCCTGCAGGAATCAAAGGGTTATGTCTTTGCTTTGCTGGCATGGCCGGCAATGCAGGATGCTGGTGGACAGGGTGCGGGAATCAAAGGATTAACATCTCCCTTTATCTGCTCCAAGCTGTTGTGGCCTTGGTCTCTCCCTCTGCCCTACCGGTGTTGTGGACAGAGGGAATCTGCTGTATGGGCAAAAGCAGATTCTGCATATCACTATGGCCAGGTTTTTTGTCCTGATGACATCTATCCAGATATGCATCGTCGTAGTCCTTAGGGGCTGAGAAAAGCTAGTCAGTCAGTCATATACTGATGATTGGTTTGTTTAGGTTTCTTTTTTTTTTTTACTTCCTTACATTCATGTTAGTTTGGGTTTCTTTTCTTTTACTTTCTTACTGTGTGCAATACCAGCTAAATATTGATGTAGTGAAGAAATGCCAGGTATACCGAATTTATGTCTGTGTTATTTCGTTTGATTTAACAAGCTTTCTCTGTCTACTTTCATGTATTTCTGGTACCAACAATTTAGTTCAAACAAGATTGAGGCAGCCGAGATGTGGTTTCTAAGAAGAATGTTGAGAGTTCCATGGACAGCAAAGAACACAAACGAGACAGTCTTGATGGAGGCAGACAAGAAGATCATTCATAAGGAAGATTAGGAAAAGACAGGCGACATTTATAGGCCATTTCCAGAGGAAAGGAGAATTGGAACACCTGGTCACAACAGGAAGGCTGGAGGGAAAGAGAGCACCAGGTAGACCCAGGGAAAAAATTATTGGACGGACTTGCAGAATGGCTGAAGACAAAGAGGGTGGAAGATGTGCTTGCAGTAACAAGGGATAGATACATATGGAGGGCCATGATCGCCGACGCCATGTGGCAAAGCACTTGATGATGATAATGAGTAGTAGTTAAGAATGATTTTTACCCAATTTTGTTTTGAGAAGATCAGCTATTCGAAAAAGATTAGCAATTCGGGTAAAGGGAAATAACTCGATGCTTTCATTTGAGTCAAAAGCGTAGATTTTTTCGTAGTTATTTCCCTTGAATAAATTCTGGACCCAATTTGAACATGGCCCAGCATCAGTTGTGATTGGCCTGATCATGTTATGTTAGCATGGAGGTGAACCTGACCATTGTCCACCATTCAATCAGCTGAAGATCCTTTGTATTATTTTTAGTATTGTTATCCTTTTGAATTTCTTCTTCTTTTTTTATTTTGGTTCTTATTCTGTTTTAATTTATTTGAGACATCAGTTACTTCATAGTCAGCAGTGCTGGCAGATGTGAAACATCTTTTGTTTTCTCTTGTAGGATTGGGGAGAGAACTTTTTTTTAAGATGAACTCACATTCATTAGTCTCTATGTGTGTCTCTTTGTCTCTGTCTCCGTCTCTGTGGCTGTTTATCTCTCTGTGTGTCTTGTCTGTTTCTGTCTCTCTTTCTCTGTCTCCCTCCTCTTCCTCCTCCATATCCTTTTTCTTCTTTTTCTTTTTCTTCTTCTATTTTAATCAGTTTGTAGCATCCTACTTTCTGTTATTTTAAAACAAACAGATTAGCACTGACAGTGGCAGACTCTTCGAGGGTTACCTTGTTACCTTCCATACTTCTGTTGTGATACTTATTTTGTGAGTTCATGTGACTGGCTAATTGTGGTTTCATTCAGTGATGTATGTATTAGTTCTGTGTCCAGACTATTCTTACAAACTATAAACTCCATTACATAGACATATAGTTTGGCGCATTTGTCATGAGGTAAACTGAAGTTGTTTCTTTTTCATTGTTCACTGGCGAAGTGTTATGAATTTCTCTAGAACAAACTCCTAAGACAGTTGTGAATTGGCATGTGTATTGATGTACTTGTCATGGACTGACTGAAATATTTTTTCATCGTTTTGATACATTAACTGACGGTGTGTTGCGTTCAGGTGAAGGGCTTTTGAGTTTGTTTCGGTGCATGTTCAGGTGATGGGCATGGTCAGTTTTTTCTTGTTATGTTTTGAATAATTATTTGGCTGTGTTCAGGTAATTGGCCAGATCAAGGAGATCGAGGAGAACATCAGCCGCCTGCAGAAGGCCATTGCAGACAAGGAGGCGCCCATGAAGCTGGCCCACACCCGCCTGGACACGCGCACCAACCGGCCCAACGTGGAGCTGTGTCGCGACGCTGTGCAGTACCGCCTGATCGAGGAGGTCGGGGAGCTGGAGATGTCCCTGGCCCAACTGCAGAGTCGCCTGGCGGACACACAGGACTCTCTGAAGGGCCTGACGCGAAACCAGCTGGACCTGGAGGACGACATCCAGGTCAAATCCAACACCTTGTTCATCGACGAGGTGGAGTCCATGGGCATGAGAAAGAGCATCAACATCCAGCAGTTCTGAGAGGAGTCTGCAGGCCGGGGTCCTTCGGTATTTGGCATCGGGGTGGTGGGGTGGGGGTGGGGGTAGGGGGCTGAGAAATGATGACACTGTTGTAAGAGAGAAGATATCAACTTTGTTACTATCAGCATGGGGGTCTGACGGATGCAAACTGCATTATGAGACTGCATCGTTGGTGGAAAAGGGAGGCACCAGGGTATAATCATATTGTGCTGGAGACTGAGAGATGAAAACTTGTAGTAGGAATGGTCCATGGAGAAGGGAGACACGCCATGGTATGTATCACGGAGGGAAGCTGATATGTCAACATGTATGTACTACCAGGCTGCATAAGAAAAAAATGCTCAAGTCTCATTCACAGCAACATGAATATCTCTTGTTGTGGATGCCAAACACCGAAAATAATTATTGATGTTTCTAGACTGACTAAGTTAAAAAAATCTTTCATTTTACGTCAGTTTGTGTTTTTCAGTAACTTGAGTGATATTAGACTCTTTGATTTAGTTCAATCAGCACAGTGATATCGTTTTACCTCTGGTTAATCTTATTTTCGTGCAGCCTTTTATTAACGAACTAGACTGCAGACTTCCAACTAGGAACATGCTGACTGATGGAATTGACACGCGGATTATAGTGGGCAGGGATGGGGGGGGGGTTGTTGGAACATTTACTGCACTACAAGAAACCAGCATAACGAAGGAGAAAGTAAGAAAGAAATTTGAAAGGTTTTATGTCTAACTAAAATTTGTCTGAGCACTGGCTTTAGTGGGAAGCTTGGCTGTGGCGACACCTTTATTTCACTTCATGTAGTGACGGGAACTCGGGTGGAATTTTGTCCTCCAGGGTGGACCTGATGGGTGGATTTCTGTTCAGACTGGGATGAAATGGGTGAATGGGGGTGGGGATCTTAGAATCATGTTTCTGTTTAATTGTCACACATTATATTTTCTTGTTTGTTTTTGTTTTCCACCAAGTGCATTGAAATAAATTGACTTGATTCGTTGCTTGTCTGCTTTGGGAGACTGGAGATATCTGTGTATTCATTTATCTATTTGGTTGTTTGGTTGTTTGTTTGTTTAGTTTTTGTTTGTTTGTGTGTTTAATATTTGTTTGTTAAAATTTACATGTTACTTTTAACTCCTATTCACTTTTTTTTAGATTCACCCAACTTCTTTCAATCTCTGTTTTAAATGCCTTTTATGTGATATGGAATTAGCAGCATTTATCATGTAGAATAATTCCAGGTCTCTGATTGTTTCAGCCCTGTTTTTAGTAGTGTGCTGGTGTTGTTGTTTGTTTGCGGAACACTACAGAATATGTTATCTCTTTTAACGTCTATTCTCATATGTACTTTTAGACAACCAATTTTTAAAAAAAGAGGGTGGGTGGTGTGGGGTGGATTATTCCTTTAACACTTGGGGTACCATGGTAAATGTGTCCATTGGTGAACACCGGACAGTACCATGGTGTGTGTGTGTCCATGTGAAATGTTATACCGCTGCATAAAGTCCCATGACTGTGAATAAAGGCGTATAAACGAATTCAAAACAAAACGACGAGTATGTTGTTATTTGCACAAGAAATGTACTGTACCCATTGTTAAACTTGACGTAACATTGATCACAGACAGACAAGACACCTACTGGTTCCCATCCTTGGGTCTTCATCTTCGATAGGATACAAGAACAACATACAGACACATCCACACGACAGAAATAGCATACAATTCACTGGAGGGGACAGGTCCTAAAAGGAAAAGACGTGGGATGAGGGGAGACAAAACTCTTGGCGAAGGGAGGTAATACACACACAGACACACAGGCACAGGCATACACACACACACACACACACACACACACACACACACACACACACACACATACACACACACACACACACACACACACACACACACACACACACACACACACATACGTATACGTACACACACAACCCTGAGCAAACTGATGAAGCCTGATGGTTCTAATGTTCCGATTGCTTATCTCTTGTTTGTTAAATTGTTTGATGTTACCTTTTAAGTCGATAAGATTATCCTCTTCTCCCCCTTCTACCCCCACCAGATAATAACAGATGGCTTATCATACGCCAGCACAGGACTTTAGATGCTCGTAGTGCGCGCGTGCACACACACACACACACACACACACACACACACACACACACACACACACACACACACACACACACACACACACACACACACACACACTTGACCCTGAGCAAGCTGATGAAGCCTGATCGTTCTAATGTTCTGATTGCTTTTTGTGTTTTTTTGATGTTACCTTATATGATACAATGCCTTTATGATTTCATAGATTTTTCCACCCATAGAAACCTCTTTATCGTGTCGTATTTATTTGTCCTTTTTTTCCGTCTAAAAGCAACTGTACGAATAGACGTTAAAAGAAATAACGAACACACAACACACACACAACACACACACACACACACACACACACACACACACACACACACACACACATACACACACACACACACACACACACACACACACACACACACACACACACACACACACACACACACACACACATTACAGACAAGAACACGGTAGTCATATTCCATCAAGTACAACAGCTGTTCCATAAAACGAACGTGACATAATCAGAGTTATTCACAGAACTCTCCTAATCTCTCCACACTAAGTTTCAGCCACCTCAGCAAAGAGTCAAATGCTTTTCAGTCCATAGTCTGATTCAAAATGGCCCGAAAGTTAGATTTTTTTTTAAATGTTTGATCTGGCCTGTCATGATTTATGGCTGAAAAGCCAGGACTCTGAAAATAAAAATAAAATAAAAAACACAACTGATTGCAGAAGGATTGAGGCAGCAGAGATGTGGTTTTATCAGAGACTATTACCTGTCAAATGGACAGACAGAAGAACTAATGTTTCTGTCTAATCACCTTGTCTGTGAGTTGTTTTTATAACCCATTGAAGACCCAAAGGTAGAAAAGGATAGATCTCACGTGTGCGATTGTTTTGTCAAGCCGCAAGGTGAGTTCGGTACATTTTGTTTTAATATCTAAGCTTATATATCTTTTCTCACCTGTGGTCTGTGTGGAGCTGTCTGGATTGTATTTTAAGCCTTACATTTTAAGACACGGTGGTCCTCCTCTTCCTTTTCAGACCACACCAACGGTTCATAAACAGCCACACATGCATTCACATTCATTCACATACACATACACACACATCATACGCACACACACACACACACACACACACACACACACACACACACACACACACACACACACACACACACACACACACGCACACAAGCATGCGCGCACACACCCACATACGTAGGCAAAGTGTTTGTTTGTTTTTTTTGTTTTTTGTTTTTTTTCTTTCAAATCTCTGGAATTCAGAAGTCTTCAGTCTATTTATGTCATTTGTCATTTCGATTTTCATCATTCCACACACACACACATAATTCAGTCACATACATGCAGGAACGGTAACTGCTAAAAACATTTTAAGTTGACCAAGTTAACATCAGTAGCCTCCCCTCCAATGTGTTCTGTGCAAAATCTGTCTTCAAAATCAACCGATCGATGATGATTTTTATATCCAGCGACAAGCTAGTTTCTCAATGATATATGTATATGTACATATATATAAACAACAACAAAAAAACAATTGACTGAAATCTAAATCAAATTGTTTGTATTATAAAAGCCGAGATGAATCATGATAAGTGCTGTTGAAATTATATATTTGCAT
>JAPXFY010000025.1:23962158-23984658 GCA_030674185.1 Monoplex corrugatus | reverse complement strand
AATAACATAGTTAAGACATTTTTAAAATCAAGAACATAGGTCAATAAGATAGGTTGACATGATTAAAGTCAAGAATATAGTTATGACATTATTAAAGTCAAGAACATAATTATGACATTATTTAAGTCAAGAACATGATTATGGCATTATTAAAGTCTGGAACATGGTTATGACATTGTTAAAGTCAACAACATAATTATGACATTATTAAAGTCAACAAGATACTGTTAACATTAAATTCAGGAACATAATCATGATATTGTTAAAGTCAAGAACATAGTTATAACATTATTAAAGTCAACAAGATAGATTAACATTATTAAGGCCAACAAGATAGTTAAGACATTTTTGAAGTCAAGAACATAGTTATAACATTATCAAAGTCAACAAAATAGGTTAACATTATTAAAGTCAAGAAGATAGTTAAGGCATTTTAAAAGGCAAGAACATAGTTATAACATTATTAAAGTCAACAAGATGGGTTAACATTATTGAAGTCAACAACATAGTTATGACATTATTAAAGTCAAGAACATGGTTATGGCATTATTAAAGTCAACAACATAATTATGACATTATCTAAATCAACAGTATGATTATGGCATTATTAAAGTCAGGAAAGTGGTTATGACATTATCAAAGTCAAGAACATAGCCATGACATTATTGAATTCAACGTCATAGTTATGATATTATTAAAGTCAAGGACATAATTATGACATTATTTAAAGTCAACAACATAATGCATGTGGGTTGTCAGAGTGAGGTATACAGTGCACACAGAGAACCCTTACATCGTTATTGCTACTAATCCATTCTATATAACGTGCAAAGAAGAGTCATAACTGATTAATTTGCACTGAGAAATGAATATTTACGAAATAAAACAACCAAAGTGCCCAAAATTTGACAAAATTACCCTTGATTTTTGTATGTTACTTTTCAATTTTACATTTTATTTTCAATTTTACAAAAAATAAATGCTTTGTAAAGTATCATGTATTTTATATTTACAAAACTTACATTTTGGCAAACAATACTTTGAAGTCAAGAAATGCTTACTTCTTGAATCCAGAGTCTGCTCCATATAAAACCATTAGTGCCATTTTTAATGTCAGTCCCAACCTTCAGCATAAAAACTGGCCTGTTCCTTGCCCATCCTAATGTTTCCATTATTCTGGTGGGGTCAGCTTAGTGGTGGTGGTGGTCTTCTACTTAATGTCTATTCACTAAAGTGATTTTAGACACACCACACACACACACACCACACACACACACACACACACCACACACCACACAACACACACACAACACACACACACACACAAAACTGGGTTGGGGGGGGGATAGAGGAGGAGTAAAGAGGATATTTGAAGTTTGTTAATTTGGTCTTGAGAAAAGAGGATCCAGAAAACAACTATTTCGAGGAGGGGAAGGTCATAAGTAACGATTTAAACAAACTATCTAACAAACAAAATTAATAAATATCTGGAATAAATGAATAAAAGCAAAACTAAGAATCGACTAACCACTACGGTGAACAAGTGAAATAACATTTTAAAGATAATTCGCTATAGGACTTTTTGACAGGCTAACAAAAAATTCATATATTAATGATGGTGAGGGGAAAATGTCGGAAATTGTCTTCGTAGAGAGTGTAGGAATATGTCGTGTTACCCGAAAGAATATGACTATGCGTTATCTTCTTTCCACACAGACACACTATATTCCCGGTGTATTTTGTTTTGAATGCATCAAGTTTCCACCTATACATAAGGGTCAGCTTAGTGTTTCATAGGTTCTGTTCTCTCTCCCTGCTTGTTTGAAGACCTTGCCGGGGGATGCCGGGGGCTCTTTCAATATAAATAGTATCCCCACCTTCTGGAAATTCTGTACTAGAGATTTCCTCTTTCTTTCACTCTCTTTATTTCTGCCTTCCTTTTTTGCTTTCTGTCATTTCTTCCAATCAGTTTCTTGCCTTGCTGGTCCATTCATCTGTATGTGTTCGACAAAGTCTTACGTACTTTCTCTTAGGATTGATAATTGGGTACATGTATTGAGTGCACATTTGGCTCTAGGGCAATTAAATATGCGGAAGCAATTTTAGGTAATTTAGGCCCGATTTTTTGTATGTTTTAGAGTTTTTAATTATGTTTACATTCGTGTTCAGGTATATTTTTAAATCACCTGCGTGATGAATTGGAGTGGTTAACTCCCTGAGCCTGCGCAAAAGCCCATGCGCTGGCAAGGTCTTGAAATTGGGAGGTGAAGAAGAAGGACGTATAAAATACTAAGCTGGCACCACCAGAATGATGGAAACATTACGATGGGCGGCGGACAGGTCAGTTTTTTAATGTTGTGGGCTGGGATTGAACTCGAGGTATCACATCTTGAGTCTATGGCTCTATCAAAAGTACCAAACAGCCTGAGGGAGTCAAAGGGTTAAGTTTTTGTTTTGCTAGTATGGTTGCCAATGCAGGCTGCTGGTAGAAAGGGTGCGGGAACCAAATGGTCAATGTGTGTTTTGATGTGTGTGTGTGCGTGCGTGTGCGTGCGTGCGTGCGTGCGTGTGGTGTGTGTGTGTGTGTGTGTGTGTGTGTGTGTGTGTGTGTGTGTGTGGTGATACGTATCAGTGCTTCTGTATATATCAAACTTTGTCTTGTAAATTGTGCAGTGATTCCAGTGAGTTTGAAGAATAACTCTGTACAACAACAATTAATTATCATTATTACATTTCACAAGATATGTTGTCATTCAACGCCTATGAACTAACCCACTGGAAAAAAAAAAGAAACAGTGCAGAGGATTTACATATTTTGCATAATTTCTTTTAACACAAACAGCATACTTTAAACGCACTCGCGCCCACCCCTTCACCCACTCCACCCCCCACCCCCCACCCGCAAACACCACGCACATTGCTCTTCTAATATCATCATTATATGATCCACTTTTTTTCCCATTCACTCCTGCTCACAATGAAATACTCGTGAATTCATAACAAACATGAAATTAAAAAAAAATAAAAATTATAATAATTCAAATGCCTCACAGAAACCAAAGAAAGAAAACAAAAAAGAATCAGAACCCATTTAATAAACCATGACAACTCTTCAATTTTCCTCAAGTGTAGACTAAATACTTAAAAATCGAACCAAACAGCCAAAATGATAACGCTCATAAAAAGACTAAATTCAAATGGTTTCGTACATTGGAAAAGTACTACATGGACGTATCAGCCAGGGAAAATTTCAACGTTTTACTATGAATTAGTAATCTGGATTTAAGTACAGCTTTGGATCTTCTAGATCAACAACACAAAAACGGTATAGACCGAAAATTTGCTGCCCGTTTCGTCTGTGTGAAAAAGGTACTACTTGGAATCGTGGTTTTATTTTTTCTGGTTCTGTTTGTTAGCGGTAGTCAATTGTTTTGGTGCATCTTACATTAACACCTAAAAGGAGGTTGCCACAATAAATTTGGCTTTCTTGTGGGCAATCTTAGCTTGTAGACTATTTGAGTGTTTTTCTGGGTTGTTGTTTTGGGGGGCAGTGTTGTTGTGGATGCTTATAAGTACTTCCTGGGGTGTATATCAGTATTGTGTTTGTGGCAGTCCTTGTAGTTGAGTGTGTGTGTGTGTGTGTGTGTGTGTGTGTGTGTGTGTGTGTGTGTGTGTAGTGTGTGTGTGTGTGTATGTGTGTGTTGGTGTGTGTATGTGTTGTGTGTGTACATGTTGTGTGTGTGTAGTGTTTGTATAATATGTGTGTGTGTGTGCGTTATGTGTGTGTGTCGTTTCGTTCGTTGCTTGATTTAACGTCTTTTCACTATAAGTGATATTAGACGGGGAAAAATGGCATGGAGGATGAAATAAGGGGGGGGGGGGTGTGGAGGGGAGAGGGGAACAGAGTAAGGGACGTAAAAAAAATTAAAAGGAAGCGGCAAGGTCTTAAGAAAAAGGATATGGATGAACAGAGAAATGAAACTAGAACAACGCTAACATCAATAATGTAAAAGAAAAATCGTCATAAAAACAAAACAAAACAAAAATAATCATAATTATAATAATAATCTTAAAGTAACGCATTACCAGGATTGTGAACCAATGATTCTGAAATTTTAACTAACAAAACTTGATCCGATACTACTTCTTTAAAATGCGTTTCAAGATAGTTTCCTTGTGTAAACGTCTTTGGTAAAAAGGAACGAAGCTTTCTGCAGTAAAACAAACAGTGATACAATGTGAATTGTTCGCCACAAATACATAAAACGTTGTTACAATATTTTGTTTTCAAAGCGTTCAGTTGAATGCGAAAATATGTCATAACAATTAATCTCAAATGATATAACGAGGAATACCGCAAATACTGCGTGTGTGTGTGTGTGTGTGTGTGTGTGTGTGTGTGTGGTGTGTGTGTGTGTGTGTGTGTGTGTGTGTGTGTGTGTGTAGATGTGTGTATGTGTGTGAGTACACATTTCCAACAGTTGTTGTTCTCTTCTCGTTTGGCTTATTAACGAAAGACACAAGATTTCAGGAGGGTCTCAGGCCTTGGTCCAGTTGTTAGAGAGAAATGCAGCCCCTCCTGAGTGGACACCGGGGTCTCTTTCAGTATAAATAGTATCCCCACCTTTTGGAAATTCTGTGCTAGAAATTGCTCTTTTCCGTTACTCTCTTTGCTTCTTTCCTCCTCCGAATGGGCCATGCAACGCATGGACAGCCCCTCTTTGCATGAAGAAATGCCTGTTGATTGGCATTAGGACCTTGGGAGGTGAGTGTCCCGAGGGTGGCGAGGCATTGGTGATCCGGGTCTCATCCGCACTCTCGT
This sequence comes from Monoplex corrugatus, assembly GCA_030674185.1. Classification (NCBI taxonomy): domain Eukaryota; kingdom Metazoa; phylum Mollusca; class Gastropoda; order Littorinimorpha; family Ranellidae; genus Monoplex; species Monoplex corrugatus. The sequence goes on along the minus strand of JAPXFY010000025.1, from coordinate 23,979,836 downwards.
TGTGTTTCTTGTTAAGTTATTAACTTAATGTCATTTCTTCCTGTCATCTTCATTCCTCCTTTGCTTTCCGTCATTTCTTCCTACCATTTTCTGCCTTGTGGGTCTGTTCACCTGTATGTGTTCTATAAACTTACATACTCAGTACTCTTTGATGTCTATCCACAAAGCATGTGAAAAAAGGGTTTCTGACATGTAACTATCGTTGTCTAACCAGAAAAAAGGGGTTCTGACAAGTGCTCTTTGTTGTCTATCCACAAAGCATGTCAACAAAGGGTTTTTAAGAAGTATTGTCTATCCACAAAGCATGTCAACAAAGGGTTTCTGAAAATACTCTTTGTTGTCTATCCACAAAGCACGTCAACAAAGGGGTTCTGACGAATACTCTTTGTTGTCTATCCACAAAGCATGTCAACAAAGGGTTTTTAAGAAGTATTGTCTACCCACAAAGCATGTGAACCAAGGGTTTCTGACAAGTACTCTTTGTTGTCTATCCACAAAGCACGTCAACAAAGGGGTTCTGACGAATACTCTTTGTTTTCTATCCACAAAGCATGTCAACAAAGGGTTTCTGACAACTGTCTGTCTGTCTGCATGTTTTGATTCCATGTGTAGAAATATTCTTGACACCATTTCTTTCTGATATCCTCAAGTTTCCGTTTCCCAAGACAGCATTACCACGCTCGGAATAATTCCATATGCACCAACGCCGCAGAAATCATATGATGAAAAAAAAATTCAACATGATCACAGTACAGGCCTTAAGCCTGCGTGTAAACCCTACACATGGTAATGTCTTGAGGTTCTGCCTGTCTTGTGGTTTTGTTTATATATATATATATACATACATAGGCCTATATACATATATATATATATATATATATATATATATATATATATATATATATATATATATATATATATATGTGCACATTGTTGTCAGTGCTTGTATCAGTCCGTTACTGACAAGAAATCGTTATGTGTCTACTGTAATATGAAGCTTGTCAAAAATAACTCGTAAAATTTGAACGCAGCTCCTAATAAATATCCATTTTGTTTTCTAGGGCTGTTATAATACTGTTCTACACTGAACTGAAAACCATGGTTCTGACGTTCCACTTTGATAGATGTCATTAATAATGTTCCCTGCTGAAGTGAAAACCATGGTGTTGACACGCTAATTTCACTGCCTTTGCCATCATGTGGGACCCGCAGAAAAACACTTTCACCGTTCCGTCAGCTTTCTTCTTTATCTCTGTGAAGATCTGAAACACACACACAGACAGACAGACGTACACACATACACACACAGACACACACAACACAAACACAGACACACAGACACACAGACACACATACATACATACACGCACACACACACACACACACACACACACAAAATGAAAAAAAAAACATACAAAAGAATATAACTGGGAAGGGTTTAAACATATCAGATAGACGATACGCAACGACCCCACCACACCACACCCCCCACCCCCAACCAAATCAAACTGACCTAAAATACGTGTAGTGAAATATGTAAAAACAGAATATACATGTAAAATAGAAAAGTATTGGGAACAAGAAGAAATACAATTGTGCTGCATTAATCCTTTGACTCCAGCACCCTATCAACCAGCATCATGCCTTGTCAACCATGCTAGCAAAGCAAATACTTAATCCTTTGACACCTCACCGTATCCACCAGTTTCCTGCAGGAAGCTGGTGGATAGGGTGAAAGAGTCAAATGTTAAATTTTTGCAGTTGGTGGGTAGGTTGCGGGAGTCATAGGGTTAATACAGAAGAACGATTATCCTCTTTATAACCTATGTTATTCATTTTTGACAGTCTTTCATCATTTTTTTTTACATTTCCAAAACCAACAATATATTTTGTAAATAAATCTTCATAACTTGCCTTCCATATGCAAACAGTACAAGTTAGGGACCACTTTTTATGTGTTTACTCAACATAAAAACTGGCCTGTTCGCTGACCATCTCGGTGCTCCAACCACTCTGGTGGTGTCGGGTTATTGTTTCATGATTTCATAAGCTGGTTGGTCTAAGGAAAGGTCTAAGGTATTCTCACTTAACTATTTGTTCTATTAGTGTATGTATTTGTTGAGTAGTTACGTTTATCGTATCATCGCATTTATCTGTTGTGTTATTGTATAGATTGTATGATTATAAATTTTGTATTTATCGTTTTCATCGTATTATTTATTCTGATTCTAGTTAGTGGTGGTATCAGCTTGGCGTTTCATGTGCTGGCTCGCTAGTCTACGGGTATGATTCTCTTTTAACATTTTTTTTGCCCCATTTTCTACGCCACATAAAAGCCACACAAACTGGAGCAGTTTTTTTCTACAATGCGATGATGATGATGTCGATGAGGATGATAATCATGATGCTATGGAGTTCCATCTAGGATTGAGACTACATGACAGGGCTGTACTTTACGCTTGCTATCAAAATATATCCTGGCGTCAACCAGGCCTGAGAAATACAGACACCTACGGTGCTGGTCAGAAGATTTGAGCAACACCCTCAATGACGCATCAGTGAAGTGGATCAGACTCGACTGTGTGGTCCCAGTCTTCCCAATGAGCCCATAGCACGCCCAACTCAGGGTAGGAGCCGGTTAGAGCCGAAAAATCCCACAATAATTTTTGAAGGGACTGGTACAGATTCGAACCCACAACCTTCCATTCGGTAATCCGTTGCGTTAACCACTACACCACGGCGACCGGTACGGGTATGATTCTCGCTTAAAATTGCGAGAGGTTCCTGTTCCAATCCCTGGACAAGCCCATTTCAAGTGGAATGACTATCACTTGTGATACAGCTTTGGACTCAAGATCTCATGTCTCGAGTTCAATCCTAGCCCGCCACATAAAATCTGGTCAGTTGGCTGCCCATCTTAATACCCCGGTCGTTCTGGTAGTGCAGCCTGGCGTTTCATAGGTCCCTCTATCATGCTTTCTTTCACATTTGAAGACCTTGTCAGTGGAAAAGGGTTAATACAAACCCACAGAGTTTGCTAGACAACAAATGGCAGATTGGGTGGAGCCCATATGGAATTGTCTGAGTGCAATATATCTCTCATGAGCAAACTCTGAAGTCTAAATTTCAGACCGCCAAATAACTGTTCGTAGAACTGGGTGGAGCGCTTATGGCATTGTCTGAGTGTCTGAATGCATTCTTTGTTGTTCAACTTTTTTTTTTTTCGTCATTTTCAAATACATAGCATTTACAAACATCTTGAATTGTATACAATGCATAATCAACATATCTAACAAAATGTAGAAAAACAAGCATTCATTGTAATATATGTACACACACATACATATACATACATATATACACACACATATATCTATATATCTATATCTGTCTAGCTGTCTATCTGTCTATCTATCTATCTATCTATCTATCTATCTATCTATCTGTCTGTCTATCTATCTATCTATCTATCTATCTATCTATCTATCTATCTATCTATCTATATACATGTATATATACAGACGTACATACACATACACATATACATACACACATACACATATACACATACACACATATATATATATATACATACATATACATACACACATATATACACACATATACACATATTTATACATGTACATATACATATATATGTGCATACATATATACACATAAATGTATACATATATATACATACATATATACACATGTACATATACATATATATATACATATGCATGCATATATACATACATATCTACACACACACACATACACACACACACACACACACATATTATATATGCATATAAATATATATATATGTGTATATATATAATTATATATATATATATATGTGTGTGTGTGTGTGTGTGTATACATATACATATATGCATTCTAATTTAAGTTCCCAATGCACTGCACAAGTCCTCCACCTGACCTGATCAAAGTCCGGACGTCCAGGTCGTGTGGGCGTGTGAAGCCCTGTCAACATATCCCTCCCGTCTGCACGGAACACAGCCTCCAACGCCATCTGCAGTCCCACCCCCCTCACGTCCTCCTTCCCCAGGGCAGAGGTCACATACATATGCATGTCTATCACGTGACCTGAGCTGCCCATGTCGTGCTCCAGCTTGGTGAGAACGGGCATCAGCCATTGGAAGTTGCGGTGATCTCGGTTAACCCAGATGAAATCCACCTGAATGGTTAGAAAAACAGCATCAGTGACCAGGGCTGCTATGTCATGTAGAGTAAATACAACCAGTCGCCGTGGTGTAGTGGTTAACGCAACGGACTACCGACTGGAAGGTTGTGGGTTCGAATCCCCCATCAGTCCCTTCAAAAATCACTGTGGGATTTTTCGGCCCTAACCGGCTCCTATCCAGAGTTAAGTGTGCTATGGGCTCATTGGGAAGACTGGGACCACACACTCGAGCCTCATCCACTTCACAGTTACGTCATTGAGGGTGTTGTTCAAATCTACTGACCAGCACCGCAGGTGTCCGTATCTCTCGGGCCTGGTTGACTCCAGGATATAGTATGATAATAAGCGTTGAGTACAGCCCTGTCACGCAGTCTCAATCCTACATGGAACTCCATATCATCGTGATTATCATCCTCATCGACATCATCATCATCCTTGCATTGTAAAAAAAAAAGTGTGCCAGCTTTTGTGGCCATTAAGGTGGCGCAGAAAATGAGCAGAAAAAAAAAGGTGAGCGCAAAGGTAACCTCCCTGAGTGCGATGATCCTAAAGAAAAAAAAGTACAGTAAATACAGGTACTTGTCCTCAGCCCCAAAGAGAAGGACAGCAGTGTTGTCTCCCTTGCAATGGTAAGAACAAAGAAACAGAAACACAGACAAACAAGCAAACCAAACAGATGTTTTTACCGACAGACTTCACTGTTGGTCTGAAAGAAGATCACAAACGAAGTAGAAATATTTGAGGGAGACACTGCCGTAAAAGAAAAAAAAAAGTAAATACATACATTGCTACATCACCACAGTCTGTTGATGAAGAAATATATGTTTGTGTACGCGTATGTGTGTGTGTGTGTGTGTGTGTGTGTGTGTGTGCTAAGTGATGTGCATTTATTCTTTTTTGTCTTTTGTATACGCTTAATAAAGGCCAGTTGGCCGAAATTTCACGCCTGTCTTGTTTTGTATATGAAATACGCATTCTATTCTTTTTTTGTGTTTTCGTGGTTCGTATTTGCCTGAACATTGGCAGTCACTTTAATTCGGATTTCATCTTATGACGACAAAGGCATGACAAGTGCAAAAGCAGCAGCAGCAACAACAGTTGCAACAACAACAACAACAACGACACAAACACCTCCACCACCACCACCACCCACCACCACCACCACCACCACCACAACAACAACAACAACAACAACAACACAAACAACAATATCACCACTACCACCAACAACAACATAATCAACAACAACCACAGTTTTAGTCCCAGCTTTTTCAGTTTCTTACAAACAACAACAACAACAACAAAATCAACAACAACCACAGTTTTAGTCTAAGTTGTTGGTGGGTTTTTTTTCAGTTTCTCCGCTCTCGGAATGAATTCCATACGCGCTATGACGCCACTGGCGACACGTGATGGAGAAGATCCAAAATGATCATGGCATAAGCCTTAAACCTCCACATAACATGTATGCGTTGGCACGTCTTAAGGTCCTACGTAGCGTATGGTATCTAAGAAGACACTCAGGATGGTAGGCCTTCATAACTCACTTTTTTCAGACTCATCTTACGACGACGAGGGCAGAGCGGAGACGACGGCTCCTTCTGACGTAAGCGGCACGTCATACTTTGTAGGACAGAGGCAAATGGCGTCACCCCGATGCCTGAACCAATCAGGACGGCGTGTTCCACTTCCAGGATATGACGACATGGAGTCCCGTACGGTCCGTCCACGTAAACCTGTGATCATCATCGTCATCGTCAGTATCGCCATAAAACGTCGAAAGTACAGTATAAAGCCCAACAGACAGACATACACACAAAGACACGCACGTACACACACACTCACTCACACACACACGCGCGCGCGCGCGCGCACCACACACACACACACACAAACACAGGCAAGATAGGTACACAGACAGATAAGTAGATAGGTAGACAGACAGACAGACAGACAGATAGACAATAGATAGATAGATAGATAGACAGACAGATAGATAGATAGATAGATAGACAGACAGACAGATAGATAGATAGATAGATAGACAGATAGATAGATAGATAGATAGATAGATAGATAGATAGATAGATAGATAGGTTATCTATGCGAAAGGACTATGCCCGAAAGAGAGGTGAGCGTCTTCCGTTCTCTCTTGGTACAGAGGCTGGGCTGGACCTGGTTGGTGCGCTTTGTGTGGCTATGTCCCGGGGTTTGTCATCTCCCCACATTGCCATTCGGTTTATAAACAAGATAGCTGATGACTGGGTCCGAATGGGTCATGCAACGACACGGACCCCCCCCCCCCCCCCCCACTTTCCTTGAAGAAATGACTGTCGATTGGTGTCGTGAGCTCGGGAGGTGAGTGTCCCGAGAGTGGCGACGCATTAGTGCTCCAGGTCCCATCCGCACCCTCGTGGTGTTTCTAGATAACTTGTTAACTATCACCACTGCATCAATTGACATGCAAACCTCCCCCCACCCCGATTTGATCTTAATCCTTCCTTTACTTCCTTCTTTTCCTTTTACTCTAGGTCCTTAATTTACCCTTTTTTTCAGATAAAATAGTATTACAACTACTGACAGTAACATTATTCGATTAATGTTATTCTTGTTGTTATTGTTCAGGGTTCACATGCATTTATGTTTATGTGTGTGCTTTAGTCGATCATGCTTTGACAAAGCGCATGATTCACTGGCTTATATTTAAAGTCTATATTTCATCACAAATCGTGTTATAACGTGTTTCACAATTTATGTTTTGATTATTTGAATGTTTTTCTTTGTTCTTTTAATGCTTATAGTTTGTGCGTAGAGTAGCAAGGACTAGCTGTAAGACAGGTCAGATGGGACCTAATGCTATTATCCTTGAGCATTAAACTGTTCTGAAGACAGGTTGATAAGTTTAAATATCTGGGAATGGTCATCTCACCAGACGGTAGATGCACATCGGAAATAGCCAGCAGAATCGATAAAGCCAAAACAGCATTCAAGAAGATGAAAAGCGTTCTTACCAACATATGCCTATCAATAGACATCGCTCTTGAATGTTATATAGAACCGATACTGTTGAACGATTGTGAGGCGTGGACAGTCAACACGCAAAGTCAGAACAAAATTAAGGCAACTGAAATGTGGTTTCTAAGAAGAATGTTGAGAGTTCCATGGACAGCAAAGAAAACAAACGCGACAGTCTTGAAGGAGGCAGACAAGAAGATAACTAAGATTAGGAAAAGATAAGCACACTGCTGTTCCAACCCTGGTACGTTCATACTGCCACTCACGACTGTCGTGCGGACAGACAAAAATCGTGCTGGTGGGAAACACTCTTTATCTTTATTGCGCTGCTGAAGATGTTCATACTGCCACAGACACGCACGCACGACCACACCCGCCAAAAAAGTCGTACGTGCATGCTACACTTCAGTCGTGCGCGCAGATGGACAGAAGTCGTGACCTCGAGGCCAACCCTTCTTTTTTATCACTGGCCATCCTCTGCGCGTTCATACTGCAACGCTTCTGTACGTGTGTGCGGGTCGAGAGACTGTACTGTGCTTAAATTTTCAGTCATTTTTAACAAAAGATGGAAGACGAGAAGCTGATTTCAGGACTCGACTCGACCCTTCCTTTGGAACAAGTCTGACAGAAATCATTTCAACAGAGATATGGAACATGGAACAACATTGCAAAAGAAATTGGAGGAGATGTGTGTGTGTGTGTGTGTGGTGTGTGTGTGTGTGTGTGTGTGTGCGTGTGTGTGTGTGTGCATGCATGCGTGTGTGATTATGTGTGCTTGCGTGTGTGTATGTGTGTGTGATTGTGTGTGTGTGTGTGTGTATGTGTGTGAGTGTGTGTCTGTCTGTCTGTCTGTCGGTTTTTCTGTGTCTGTGTGCACTGGGCCGGTGTTTGTTCATGAGTATTATGTGTATTTGTGAATGGGTTGTTTGAGTGCATTTGTAAAGCGTGCGTTTATTATAGGTCTGTGGTGCACAGAAAAACGGCGAGTTGTTCGATGTTTCAGGTTTCTTCTCTTCCACCACCACCACAAAATCAGTTTCTGTCGCCCCGTCAGTGCCATGTTTACCAGAAAGATAAACAACGATAGCCTCCCTTCTTCCTCAAGGACGAAAACGTGATGATAAGCATGAACACCTTTTCTCACGCGTACACGTTTTTTTCCGTTCGCACTACAGTCGTAAGTGCCAGTATGAACGTAGCCTGCTGAGCCGAGCGCGCTGACATATGCGTGACCCGACCATGATGCCTGCCTTCCCTGGGCAGATTGTTTATATCTCGCCTGTCAGCAGCCATAGCTGACATCTGGCGTTTAACTGGGGGAAATGGGTATGACTTTAAATGCTACATTTTTTTTAAAGCGCTTTGGCCAAACTAGAGTATATTGTAGATAGCTGGATGGCCAGAACCACGAGCTTTAAAATGACACCAAACACGAATAATTATGTTTGACTGTCAAAGCAGACTGCAGTGTTAGTTCAAATACATGCACAATCACAAGTACGGAGATGGATAATTTCCGATTTCACAAAATTTTGCTGTTTTAAACCGCCGTTATTGCAGTCCTGACAGTTTCTGTGTACACAGAACAACATGCCACACAAACTACAGCATGCCAGCGTGCACCTCCACTTACTTGAAAGTTTTCGACCTGAATCTGAGAGGAGAGGTGCGCGTTTTAATTACTCCACTGAATTGGGGTCAAGAGGTTGGTCATCACACACTGCCGGGTGCGTGTTGAATGCACGTTGAAGTTTTAATACAGTAAGGAATAGTGTACACTCAACTGCACATGTCAGTCAATTTGTTGTGAGATTCTCTTTCTCTTTGCTGGCCTTCCTCCCTTTGTTTGACTGACAAACACGGAGCAAACGGAACTCTGGTGAACAGACAAAGCTGCATCAAAGTTAACCCACATCGGTGCCGCCTTCTCCACATCAGACAGACTGGTTTTCATTATTGTTTTCGATGAAACAGACGACATCTTCAGTTTTCTCAGCCGTGCATAGCACTATGAGCACATACTGACAGAGAATGGGAGCCCTGGGCTTTGTTTTTTTTTGTTTTTTTTTTGCTGGAACGCCCACCACATGCTCGACACAAAGACTGAAGTCTCTCATTGTGCAAAAATGCAGTGTGTTCATAAACAACAGCCATTGTTCAATTATACACACAACACTTAACACTAATACGTAAGGAAAGAACTACGATCAAAACAACAAAACTGTTCAGTTCTCTCACAACAGTGCTCTGAGTACAAGACTGAATGATGTGATGTTCAAAGCAGATTATAGTGAGTAACTTATCCTTAAACTTTCACTTAACTTCATACACATCAACACTTCAGCATCACATATATATTTGGAAACCAGTCTCCAAGTCAACGAAATAAAAAAAATAAAAAAAAGATGAAATAAAACGAGAACAAAAGGATGAGAAAACGATAAAAAAAAAAAGGGGGGGGGGGAGGGGGGGAACAAAAAATCAGCATCAGTGGAATAAGAAGTTTTAACACGTGAAGAATACACGTTTTAACAAAAAAGCACAGCAGCTGAACACATAGTCACTGCAAAAGTTTGTAGATTACAAGCTTCAGTCAACGTACAAATTCTAATTCTTAGACGTAACGCGGGCACTTAGAACAAACTTGTAAATCACAAAAAATCAACATCCAGATATCTTAGGTTCCGTGTCTACAGACAGGAGAAGATCGGGTAAAATGATCAAGTTTTAATACAGACAAAGAAGGGATTCATCCGCAGCTACTGCCGTGACCCCGTCTCGACCCTGCATCCCACCCCCTTCCCCCACTCTGGAATGCCAGGTTTTGCAGGCCTACAGCTGCCGTCCGCAGGTAAACTAAAGAGAACGATTTGGCCAGTTTTGCACAGCCGTGAGCAACATTTATTGGACATATTATGAGGAAAGGTGAATCAGAACACCTGGTCACAACCGGAAAGCTGGAGGGAAAGAAAACACCGTGTAGATCCAGGGAGAACATATTGGACGGACTTGCAGGGTGGCTGAAGACAGACAGGATGGGAGATATACTTGCAGCGACAGGGGATAGATGCATATGGAGGGCCATGACTGCCAACGCCATGCGGCAGGGCACATGATGATGATGATGATGAAGTCTGAAGTGTGGGGTTTGGTGTCCGAGGAGACAGAATCGTGCTGTGCGCCTGGGCTCTGATATATATATATATATATTGACCTGTGTTGACATGTGGACAGTGACATGTCTAGAACCAGAGGTACTCACAGGTAGATGAACTTGACATGTCTTGGCCGTTTGCCAGTCATTGCACTTCACTGCCGATGCCGGCACCTGGAGAAACGTTAAACAGTCTGGGTCAGTCAGGTAAAAGGTGTCGTCGTTATCATCATCATCATCATCATCATCATCATCATCATCATCATCCAGAACAAGAGCAACGAAGTAATAATAACAACGACGACAGCAACAGAAACAACAACAACATGATAATAATAATAATAACAATAATAATAATGATGATGATGGTGATGATGATGTACTACTACTACTACTGCTACTACTACTACTACTACTACTACTACTACTATTACTAACCACAACTAACCGCAACAACAATAATGATAATAACAACGGCATGTTCGACTATGTTGGGTCAACCACGCGAAATACTTGTAACTTCTTAACATCACCAACACAACAACAACAACACAACAAACAACAGCAACACAAAATACCACAATATAGCATCAGTATCAATTTCAAAGCAAATAGATCAATCATATTTATAATCCTGAACAACAACAGTAACGACAACGACATCGACAAGAATAACGACTAGAATATACACAACCATACAGGATTATCAGTGGTCAGGTCGGATAGATGTATCCGCTACTGGTAACCTGGAACCCAGTACTACCTGTCACAGGGTCGAATTGCTGGCGACTAAACCAGCAACCCCACCAGTCCTCTCAGGAGGATGGTGAGGAGGGTGGCTAGAAACCCTGGTGGAAATAAATTAGATCCATCAAAGGGCGCCAGCTCTGGAGAGCTACCCGCGGCCATCTAGCTAAGGGAGTAAACCCTGACAGTAAATCCGGTGTGGGGCCCCTAAGGCGGTTGGATGGCAAACTTTGTCACTTTCCGGCAGCTCCTGCGGCCGCGTTGGCACCAAAACGTAACGGCCCTGCTGTTCCTTTGGATCTGTCAGCGAGGTGGAGAGGGGGGACAAGTTGCATGGTTCCATATTACACTGCCCAGGTTTACATCCGTCCATTCATCCACAAACACTCTGCACCTACGACCTGGAGAGGACACTCCAGCCTCGCTACTAACACTAGTGTCGGCACAACACGGGAAGCAACAGATACCGGTGATAAGTCATTGCTCAACTGGCGTAGAGCTGACGCCAGGGGTTGCTTTTGACGGTGGGAGAGACCTTCGTGTCTTACTGGACAGCTACTGCCCACCTAAGCTGGGCAGCCCCCAGCCAGTTAGGTGCTGTCCCGCCACGACCTGCCTTCTTCATTGGGTGCATGAAGATTAGGAGAAAATCTGACAAGCAGGTCGTTAATTACGCACCAAACAAAAAGAAAAATTCAAATTCAAGAAACCGATCAGGAAAAGGATCAGCAGTGAAACTGGGCTGTTGGAATGTCCGAACAATGATGCCTGGGCTCTCCCAAGACCTGCAAGACATCAGCGACGCCAGAAAAACCGCCGTCATAAACAGCGAACTAAAGAGGCTCAATGTGGACATTGCCACTCTGCAGGAAACACGGCTGGCTGACTCAGGAACACTAAAGGAAAGGGACTACACCTTCTTCTGGCAAGGAAAGAGTTCTGATGCCCCAAGAGAGCACGGAGTAGGCTTTGCAGTAAGGAACAGCCTGCTGAACATGATTGAACCAGGCAGCGGCGGTTCAGAACGACTCTTGACTCTCCGCCTCAACACCACCGAAGGCTATGTCACTCTCATCAACGTTTATGCCCCAACTCTGTCCGCCTCTCCAGACACCAAGGATGAGTTCTACGAAAATCTTGCATCAACCATAAGGAACATTCCCAGGACAGAACAACTTGTTCTCCTGGGCGACTTCAACGCCAGAGTGGGTGCAGACAATGACTCATGGCCCTTCTGCCTCGGTTCCTTTGGAGTGGGGAAAATGAATGAGAATGGACAGCGACTGCTTGAGTTTTGCGCCTGCCATGAACTGTGCATCGCCAACTCCTTCTTCAAGACGAAGCCTCAGCACAAAGTCTCCTGGAGGCATCCCCGCTCAAAACATTGGCACCAACTGGATTTGATCCTAGTAAGACGTGCCGCTATCAAAAACGTTCTCCACACTCGCTCTTATCACAGCGCAGACTGCGACACAGACCACTCTCTGGTATGTTGCAAGATCAGGCTACAACCAAAGAAGTTCCACTTCTCAAAGAAACAAGGGAACCCTCGCATTGACGTCAGCAAGATGTCTCAGCCAGATCTTGTAGAACAGTTCGCAGAGGCCTTTCAGAGAGAATACGATGCATTGCAGCCCAGAGACTCTGCCACTGAGAGATGGGAAACGCTACGAGACACCATGCACCGCATTGCTATGGCCACCTTTGGGAAGAAAACTGTGAAGTCCCACGACTGGTTTGAGGCCAAATCATCAGAGATGACTCCCACTGTTGAAGCCAAGCGTGCCGCACTCACCAAGTATAAGCGGTCACCCAGTGAGAAGAATCTGCAAATCCTCAGGGCTGCCAGAAGTAAGGTTCAGCTTAACGCCAGGCGCTGCGCAAACGAGTACTGGACAGAGCTCAGCGAAGAGATACAGAGTGCTGCTGAAAGAGGCAACATCCGAGGAATGTATGATGGCATCAAGAAGGCACTGGGACCAACACAGAGCAAGATCGCCCCCTTCAAATCCTCCACTGGGGAAGTAATCAGCAATCCTAGCCAACAGATGGAAAGATGGGCGGAACACTACTCCGACCTCTACTCCACACAGAACATGGTGTCCCCCTCAGCCCTCGATGCCATCAAGTGCATGCCGGTAATGGAAGAACTTGACGCAGAGCCAACTGCGGACGAACTCAGCAAGGCCATTGATAGCCTGGCATCAGGGAAGGCACCTGGCAACGATGGAATTCCCCCAGACCTCATCAAGCACTGCAAGACTTCTCTTCTGCACCCTTTGCACGCAGTTCTCTGTCAGTGTTGGAATGAGGGAGCTGTACCACAGGACATGAGGGACGTCAAGATCGTCACCCTGTACAAAAACAAGGGCGAAAGGAGCGACTGCAACAACTACAGAGGTATCTCGCTCCTCAGCATTGTTGGCAAAGTCTATGCTCGGGTCCTCCTAATCCGCCTGCAGAAACTGGCTGAACGTGTCTACCCGGAATCACAGTGTGGTTTTCGAGCAGAGAGATCCACGGTAGACATGGTCTTCTCCCTTCGCCAAATCCAGGAGAAGTGCAGAGAGCAGCGGATGCCCCTGTATGTGGCATTCATTGACCTCACCAAGGCCTTTGGCCTTAATTGAGTCCTTCCACTCAAACATGAAAGGGATGGTGCAGTTCAACGGAAACCTCTCCAAGCCCTTCGACGTACGCAGCGGTGTGAAACAAGACTGCGTCCTGGCCCCAACCCTCTTTGGAATCTTCTTCGCTCTCCTCCTGAAGCATGCGTTCAGCACAGCGCAAGAAGGGATCCACCTGCGGACCAGATCAGATGGCAGGCTCTTCAACCTCGCCCGCCTCAGAGCAAGGACAAAGGTCCGTGAAGCCCTCATCAGAGACATGCTATTTGCCGACGATGCCGCAGTTGTGACCTATACTCAGCGGGACTTGCAGTCACTAATGGACCGCTTCTCCCAGGCTTGCAAAGATTTTGGTTTGACCATCAGTCTTAAGAAGACAAACGTCCTGGGCCAAGACACGCCATCTCCACCAGCCATCACCATTGATGACTACGAGCTTGAAGCCATCCATCAATTCACATATCTCCGGTCCACCATCATCGATAACCTCTCCCTTGACACAGAGGTCGACAAGAGAATCGGGAAGGCAGCCACAACACTAGCCCGCCTCACACAAAGGGTGTGGACAAATCCCAAGCTGACCACAAAGACAAAGATGGCTGTATACAACGCCTGTGTCCTCAGCACCTTGCTGTATGGCAGCGAGGCATGGACCACGCATGCTCATCAGGAGAAAAGGCTCAATACCTTCCACCTGAGAAGCCTACGGCGCATACTTGGCATTTCCTGGCAAGACAAGGTGACCAACACCGAAGTCCTAACCTGCGCTGGCCTCCCAACCATGCATACCATGCTGAGACAGCGTCGGCTGCGCTGGTTGGGCCACGTTCGCCGCATGGAAGATGGTCGCATCCCAAAAGACATCCTTTATGGTGAGCTTGCCACAGGGCAGAGAAACATTGGCCGCCCACAGCTGAGATACAAAGACGTTTGCAAGCGTGACATGAAGGCGCTTGAGATCAACACTGAGTCCTGGGAGGACCTCGCAGACGACCGCAACAGCTGGAGAACTACTCTCAAGAAACAGCTGCGGATTGGTGAGGACAAACTGTCAGCTGCTGCAGCAGAAAAGCGAGTTCGCAGAAAAGGGATGACAGCCAACAGACCAGCATCAGCATACACATGCGACCGCTGCGACAGAGACTCTCTCTCGCATTGGTCTGTACAGTCACAGGCGACGCTGCTTGGACCAAGCAGACAGCCCATCTAGACATTAGAACGGATGTACTTTGTCCATGGTCAGTCATGACCGAAGGAGGCCTACTACTACTACAGGATTATCAGTAGTCAGCATTGCTGCTATGTCTGCGTATAGACACAACAAGTAGAAGAATAAGAAAGAGAAAGATAGGGGAAGAGAGAGAAAGAGAACAAGAACAAGAAAGAAAGAAAGGAAGAAAGAAGATGAAGAAGAAGGTGATAACAAAGAAAAAGACGAAGAAAAAGAAGAAAAAGACGGCGAAGAAGAAGAAGAAGGAGGAGGGGGAATAGAAGAAGAAGAGGAAAAAGAAAAAAGAAGAAGAAGAAGAAAAAGAAACAGAGAAAGAGAAGAAAGGAAGAAAGACAGGCAGAAAGACAGACAGAAGAAGAAGAGGAAGAAAAGAAGACGACAAAGAGAAGGAGAAGGAAGAAGAGGAGGAGGAGGAGGAAGAAGAAGAAGAAGAAGAAGAAGAAGAAAGCCATTCATATGATGATTATGTCCCCTGATCATCAATGGAAAACATGGCCCCTGACCGGCTTGGAAGGGTTGTCACTGTGCTCTTTCTGCGTACGGTATGTGAAATTTCCTTTTCCTTCTCTAGTCCATTTTCTAAGCCACAATAATGGCCAAAGACTCCGGACATTTTTTTTACAATGCTATAATTATGATGATGACGATGGGGATGATACTCGTGACGCTAAAGAATTCCCTTCTGGATTGAGACGTATAACAGGGCTGTATACTCTACGCTTCCTTTCATAGCAATATCCTGGTGTCAACAAAGCCCGAGAGAAACAGACACCTGTGAAGTTGGTCAGGATAATTTGAGCGACACCTTCAATGACACCACCATAAAATGGATGAGTCCTCTCTGTGTGACCCCAGTTTTCCTACTGAGTGCATAGCACACTCAACTGTATCGGTAAGAGTCGGTCGGGATTGAGAAATGCAAACGAAATGTACTTAGTTTAGGCCAAAGGCCCTTCTGAATGGGGAAACACAATACAACATTCAATTCACACTATGGTACAAAAGTACGTAAGCAGCACTACACTAATATCACACACACGTATACAAACATAAATAAAAGAATTTCTATTCTTCTTTTTCCTCCTACTCCTCCTCCTCCTTCTTCTCGTTGTTGTTGTTGTTGTTGTTGTTTGTTGTTTTTTTCTTCTTCTTCTTCTTCTTCTTCTTCTTCTTCTTCTCCTCCTCCTCCTCCTTCTTCTTCTTCTCCTAGTTCTAGTTCTCCTTCTTCTTCTTCGTCTCCTCTTCCTCCTCCTCCTTCCTCTTCTTTTTCTTCTTCTTTTTCTTCTCCTTCTTCATTATCATCATCAACATCATCATCATCGTTGTCTTCTTCTTCTTCATCATCATCTTCTTCTTCTCTTTCTACTTCTTTTTCTTTTTCATCATCATCTTCTTCTTCTTCTTATCCTCCTTCTTCTTCTTTCTTCTTCTTCTTTTCTTCTTCCTCTTCTTCTCCTTCTTCTTCTTCTTTTTCTTTGTTTTCCTCCTCCTTTTCTCTAACTTCTTCTTCTTCTTCATCTTCTTTTCTTCTTCTTTTTCTTCTTCATCTTCTACTCTCCCTATTCTTCTCCCGTAACTCCGTAAAGATCACTGGGGCGCCGCACTAAATAATTGTTAACCAGGTTCTTCCAGCTCTGTCGGTTATGTGCCAAAACATGGTCTCTGCAAATGGTTTCACCCTCCTCTGTTTTAGATGTGAGTCAGAGTGAGTGAGTGAGTGTGCGTCTGTGTATATATGTTGGCCTATGTGTGTGTATGTATGTGTGTGAGAGAGACAGAGAGACAGAGTGAGAGACAGAGAGAGACAGACAGACAGATAGACAGAAAGAGAGAGAGAGTGTGTGTGTGTGACAGACAGACAGACAGACAGAGACAGAGAAGAGAAAGAAGAGTCGCGGAATAGAGAAGAGCACAATATATCAGTGTCCATACTCACATGGGTATTTGTCTTCTCGACAACAGGCTTCAGAACACCGGGAGGACAGCTGTCGTCTGGTACATTTGGGAGAACCCAGTTCACTGAACAATGACAATCAATCAATCAATCAATCAATCAATCAATCAATCAGCAATCAGTCAATCAATGAAGCAATCAAGCAAGCAAGCAAACGAGCAAGAAAGCAAGCAATAGTCAGCCAACCAACCAACCAACCAGCCAGCCAACCAACCAACCGAACCAACCGATCAATCAATCAATCAATCAATCAACCAATCAACCAATCAATCAATCAATCAATCAATCAATTCTCTTCTATCCTTTCATAAATTCACGTGTAGCTGAACGCGATGAAAGGTCAAGTTATCTCGTAACCTTAAGGTCATAAGAGAGTGAAGTGGTAGAGACCTCAACTTTTCTCAGGACATTATGAAGGCAGTGCCCATCTCCTGTCCCTCGCCGCTTTACCTTTCCCCTGATTGTGAATATATTCAGGTAGCCATCCCCTGCCCCCTTCCCCCCCCCCCCCCATGGGGATGCCGGGGGCTCTTTCAGTATAAATAGTGTCCCCATCTTCTGGAAATTCTGTGCCAGAAATGCCCTCTTTTCTGTCACTCTTTTTGTTTCTGCCTTTCTGCTGAGCTTTCTGTCATTTCTTTCCATCATTTTCTGCCTTAATGGTTCATTCACCTGTCTGTGTTAAATAAAGTCTTACGTACTTTCTCTTAGGATTGATAAAATATGTTAAGTGCATTTTT
>JAPXFY010000025.1:23949658-23957158 GCA_030674185.1 Monoplex corrugatus | reverse complement strand
TAGAAAGTTCCTGAGGTTTTGCTGAATTTGAGTTCAAAGAAATTGAAATAAATAATTAAAGGCAAATGGACAGAGAATGAAGAAGAAGGCAGTGGGCAAAGTACATGTAGAAGTGATATAATATGAATAGATACAGTGTGTGCATGCAAACATGTGTGTGTTTGTGTACGTGTATGTGTGTGTGAGTGTGGTTGTTTGATTGTATGTACGTACATGTGTTTTGTTTCTGTAGGACAATGGTAGGGATGGCTCCACTGGAACTAAACCATTGTTTCACACATGAGCAGTTTGGGCGGCCAGCTGCTGTGCCTGACTAAAAGCCGATTTGACTCATTTTGTCAGCGGTCCTCTCGGACTAATCAATACTAATTAAAGTAACCAGCTGCAAATACTTGTTTACGTGTTTATTAGTATTGTATTATTACAATAATAACTCTTGGAATATCATCATATACACACATGCTCATCCACATGTTTACATAATTCATAATCGACGAGACATGTATTATACATTAGTCTAAAACTGACGAACTGAAGTAGCTTTCAGTCAGCGGATTTTTCATTCAAGTCAGCGTAGTTTGACAATCAAATCTTCTGACCAACAGCGCAGGTGTCTGTATCTCTCGGGCCTGGTTGACGCCAGTAAGTAAGTAGAGTACAGCCGTGTCACGCAGTTTCAATCCCCATAACATCATGATTGTCACCCTCATCGCCATCATCAGCAATCGTGTTGTAAAACCTGCCCCGGCTTCTGTGGCCATTAAGGTGGCGTAGACAATGAAGTGGGGGGGGGGGGGGTAAAGGTAAAAAGGTGAGCACGAAAGAAATCTCCCTTACTGCGATGATCCTTTAAAAACAAAGAAGATGAGCTAAGAGAATTACGGTGATAGGGATGATAAACTGTTTAGTAAGCGAGAATCGGTTGTATGTTGGATTGGTCATAGATGGTTTGTATGACATCCATCAATGGGGCATAAACACAGTGCAGTCATGCTTTTTTTCCCCAACAAGTTTAGACGTAGAAAACATGCATTGTTGAACCTCACAACCTTGCCAACACGTACAGCTTATGCCGTTGAACATTTTCGATCTTCTTCATCACAAGACATATGTAATGTTACTGCATACCGAATTTATTCCGAGCCCGGAGACGCTATCTTGAGAGACTGAAACTATTACTGAAATTTTGACTGCTACACCTTCTCTACCAGCCTCCTGATTCGTGTTTCTGTTTGTATCAATGTCTTGACATGGCAGTTTCAGGTTTAGTTTTTCAAGATAACGACTCTGGAACTGGTAAAAAAATGGAACCGAAAAACAAACAAACAAACAAACAAACAAACAAACAAACAAACAAACACATTTTATCGCCAGATGTGGCTGGGCCATGTAGACGGCAAACCAAAGAAGTTTAAAATTATTGTGAGGGAGAAGAGTGGCAGAATGGTTCTGACGTTCACTGGCCATTGACTAAAATGGAGGTTGCAGGGTTCGTTTCTCGGCTTTTCTCCTCAATTTGACTGGAAAATCGAACTGAACGTCCAGTCCTTCGGAGGGGGACGAAAAACGAGTCGGACCCGTGTGCCTTCTGGCCTGCGCACGCTAAACATCCCACGACAGGTGAAAATCGTGAAGAGCAGGGTGTTCGCCCCGGCTGCCCTGGTGTAAAATCTTCTAGGTTCATTTCCCAGGTCCCTCCCTTAGAAAGCCAATTATCCTTCTTGTCTTTCTGAAGTCTTGGTAAAAAAACAAAGTTGGGTGGCGCTGCACTGCAGCGACGCGCTCTCAAAGTGGGAGAGCAGCCTGAATTTCACATGGCAAATCCACTAACAAACAGAAATTGATAATAATAGTATAATAATATAATAATAACAATAATAATAATAATAATAATAATAATAATAAAATAATAAATAATAACAATAATAAGAAGAAGAAGAAGAAGGAGAAGAAGAAGAAGAAGAAGAATGATCATAACAACAACAACAATAACAATAATAATAATAACAGTTTCGGCTTTCTTAGACAAAAATTTAATCACACAAACAAACAAACAACAAAACAAAACAAAAATGGCAACACTTGAAACTACCTGGATCGACTGCTTGTCTCTCTTCCTCTCCAGACACAGTGAAGATTGGAACTCGGGGTCCCGTGTGCAGTCCCTCCTTCAGCTGAACCGAGGCGCGCGAGCTGACAATCTTCTTCTCTCCCTTAGATGACTGGTGACAGTTGTCTCCCTTCTGCCCTTGCTTCAGGTGGGAGAGAGTGGCGACAGACAGTTCCACGACGTCAGTGTTTCTGCGCCTGGACCTGGCTCTGTACACGTCCATGTCGTCTTCGTCAAAGTAGGAGAAGACCCGGCGTGTCCAGTGACCCACTGACCGTATGTGGACTGTTATCACGTCTGGACATACAGACACAATGACCTTGACACTGTAGATAGACACAATGACCTTGAGTTTTGTATAGATATGGTGACCTTGACACGGTACAGAGTAAAGACACGCCTGTAGGTGGACATAAATGACCTTGACATTGTATAGACTAGAGGCACACCCTGAAGTGCAGATACATAATTACTTTGACAGTTTATTCCAGATACTGTTGAACGGACGATTCTGAAATCATGCACACCTGAAGGTAAACAATCACAGACATCATTCACGTACTTGTAGATAACAATAACAGACTAGACATCAACACACTTGTAGATAACAATCACAGACATATACACCCGTGGATAAACGTTCACATACATCATACACACCTGTAGATAAACAATCACATACAACAATCACTATTGTATTGCCACTTTGCGCTATGTTAGATACAAAACAATCTTCAAAGGTTTGATGTTCCGAACCTTGATACCAAATCCAGGTGACTTATGTAAGGAAGATGATCTTCAAATGCATGTTGCAGAAACATCACAAACGCCATGTGATGGAGAAGATCAAAACGATCACGGCATAAGCTATAAGCCTGCACATAAGCCTGAGTCACTGGCAAGGTCTTGAAGTCCTACTTAGTGTACGGGTTCTAAGTCGATATCACTATTAGTTTATCGTTGAAACAACTTTAGCTATATAGCAGTGAAAGCATATTTCCATATCTTCACGAAACTGACAAAACGAACTCAAACAAAACAAACAAAGCATATCTCCATATCTTCACGAAACTGACAAAACAAACTCAAACAAAACAAACAAACAAACAAACAAAACAAAACGATTTTTAAATGATTATGATCATCATCATCATCATCATGAAAGCGATGTAACATACGACATTAGATTAGAGACAGAAGTGTAGTGAGTAAGGTCAACCGTCATTTCCGGAGCACTGGAGATGGTAAAGGGATGCCACTCGTACCGGGCAATGGTGGGAATGTTCAGAAAGATGTAATCACCTGCACGGAAACGGAATCCTGGTGGTCGGATATCGTCAGCTCTGTCACCTGTTTACACACACACACACACACACACACACACACACACACACACACACACACACACACACACAACACATACATACACACACACACACACACACACACACACACACACACACACAACAGAATGTTCATAAATGAATAAACAAACAAACAAATAAACAAATAAAAAGAAAGAATGAACAAAGATATAAATAAATTAAATATAAACAAATAAATAAATAAATAAATGAATAGATGAATAAATAAATAAACGAATGAATGAATGAATGAATGAATGAATGAATGAATGAATGAATGAATGAATTTTCAAACCAGTGACTCTTACAAATGAACGAAATTTCATACAAAGAAACCAATGAAATGCTGAAACAATGACAGATACAAGGATTATACACAAAAATTCTGTCTGTCTGTCTGTTTGTCTCTCTCTCTCTCTCTCTTTCTCTGTCTTTCACACACACACACACCACAACACACACACACACACACACACACACACACACACACACACACACACACACACACACACACACACACACAGAGAGAGAGAGAGAATGTTAATAAATTAATAAACAAACAAACAAATAAACAAATAACAAGAAAGAATGAACAAAGATATAAATAAATAAAGATATAAACAAACAAATAAATAAATAAATAAACGAATGAATGAATGAATGAATGAATGATGAAATGAATGAATGAACGAATGAATTAATTAATTAATTAATTAATGAATGAATGAATGAATGAATGAATTTTCTAACCCAGTGACTCTTACAAATGAACAAGAACTTCATACAAAGAAACCAGTGAAATGCTGAAACAATGACAGATACAAGGATTATACACAAAAATTATGTCTGTCTATCTGTTTGTCTCTCCTCTCTCTCTCTCTCTCTCTCTCTCTCTCTCTTTTCTCTGTCTTTCACACACCACACACACACACACACACACACACACACACATACACAACATCACATACACACACACAACACACACACACACACACACACACACACACACACACACACACACACACACACACACACACACACACCTGTGAAGGCAGTAAAGTCGCGCTGTGTAAATACAACATGCCGGAACACGTACAACAGATGCCCTTCAGTTTCAGAGTCTGCTCCAGACAGTAGAGGGCAGCAGGGACGATAATCCACTTCCAGAAGTGTGTGGCGTGTAGTATGGTTAACACAATGAAGGGCAGACACAGCTTGTGGGTCCAGTAAAATACCTGAACGATAATAATAATAATCACAATAATGATAATGATAATAATAATAACAGTAATAGTAATAATAACATAAATATTAATAATAATGATGATGCTGCTGCTGCTGCTGCTGACGATGATAATAATGATAATAACAATAATAATGATAGTAATAATGACGATGGTGAATGTAATGACGATGATGATAATAATGGTGACAACAACGACGACGACGATGATGATGATGGTGATGATGATGACGGTGATGTCAATAAAATAAAATAAAACAAAATAAAATAAAATAAAATAAAATAAAATAAAATAAAATAAAATAAAATAAAACAAAATAAAATAAAATAAAATAAAAATAAAATAAAATAAAATGAGATAAGATCAAATAAAATGAAACAAAAATAAAATAAAATAAAATGAAATGAAATAGAATAGATAAACAAATAAATAAATAAATAACAAATAAATAAACAAATAAATAAATAAATAAATGAATAAAGACATAAATAACAAACAATAACTAAATAACTAACTCACTAAATAAACAACTAACTAACTAACTAACTAACTAACTGACTGACTAACTAACTAACTAACTAAATAATATGACGATGATGAGATTACAAAAAAAATATTGACAATGATGCTACCACAACTACATGTATTACTAATAATACTAATACTGGCAATGATGATGATAATAACAACAACAACAATACTACTCCACCATACTACTACTACTACTACTACTACTACTATACTACTTACTACTACACTACTACTACAATAATAATAATAATAATAATAATAATAATGATAACAACAATAACAATAATACAAAAGAAGAAGAAAGAGAAGAAGAAGGAGAAGAAAAAGAGCAGCATCAGCAGCAACAACAACAACAATAATAATAGTGATGATGTTGATGACGACGATAACAACAACAACAACAACAGATTGAGCAGGCAATTCTTACATCTTTCTTTATACAAAACTTATTACAGAAAGTCTGGATTTTGTATTTCTCGTGATCAACGAAACGTATCTTTTATATTACAGGCTAAAGATAAAAATTTAAAAAAAGACGATGGTTACCATAAGTCTACATGCAATGTATGCAATGGTTGTGGCTGAGGTTCTACTGATCTACAGAAAAGATTTATTTCTTTGATCTACACTGACACATTCAGTTATAATCCACATGAACTACAGGAACCTAGGACTTGTATCTAAAGTAACCAACACTCCTGTAACGACGTGACAAGCGCAATAACAACGCTAAAAAACTACCAGTCGGAAGGTCTTGGGTTAGATCCGCGGAGATACCTCCACCTGGTGGGTAAAAGGTGGAGATTTTTTTTCCCGATCTCTCAGGTCAACATGCGTACAGACCTGGCAGAGGGGTAGACACCTTTCTGTGTACACGCATGAAGAATATCAATATGCATGTCCAAGATCCAGTCAAGTCCTTGTCAGTGGCTGGTTTTATGGAAACACGAAAATACCCAGCATTCATAAAAGCACACCAAAGATGCAGTCTGTACAACACAGTTTGAAGACATATAGCTTTTTGTCCAGCAGTGATTTCCCCTTCTTCGTGCTCATTCTTGTGCCACACTCCCCTCCTGTCCTCCCCCTCCCAGTTGGCGTGTGCTGTGTGCCCTGGCGTTTATAACTCGTTGCTGGTGATTGCTTTGGCGGATGATGAGAGTGCGCGCTTTGGTTTGATTCTTGAATCAAGATTTGGCGCCTCATAAATGTGATCATCATCATCATCATCATCACCATCATCATCATCGTCGTCGTCGTTGTTGTTGTTGTTGTTGTTTTTTTATTATTATTACAATTATTATTATTATTATTGTTGTTATTATTATCATTATTATTATGAAATTATTATTATTATTATTATTATTATTATTATTATTATTATTTAATAAAATATTACTATTATTATCATCATCATCAAATTATTATTATCATTATTATTATATTATTATTTATTATTATTATTATTGGTGTTGTGTAGTTGTTGTTATTGTTATTAGATTATTATAATCATCATCATTATTATCATTATTACTATTATTGTTATTGTTATTATCATCATCATCATTCATCATTATCATCATCATATCATCATCATCATCATTTATTATTATTATAATTAATAATAATTATTATAATGGAATGTAGTCAGCTCGCCTAACAGCTCGAGTTCTCCATGCCCCATTAAAATCTCTGATTGTGCGTGGTGCGTTATGAGTGCAACTGTGTTTTGGAGAACAGCGTTATACGAGAATGATTTATAACAAACACAGATTCTTAGAGTTAATTTTCCTGAACGAAAGCGATTAAAAAGATTGTCTACTTAGTCTGCCTAAGATTTTGTAAAAGCAAAAACTAAGATATGGTGAAATATTTCACACACACACACACACACACACACACACACACACACACACACACACACACACACACACACACACACACACACACACACACACACACACACACATACACACACCTCCCACATACACACGCACATACACACACACACACACACACACCACATACACACGCACATACACACACACACTCGCACACACACACACACACGCACACAAACACACAAGGAATGTAATCGACAATTTCTATGATTCAGCGACGAATGGCTGTTTATGTAAGACAGCAGTATTTAAAGAGTTATGTTGTGTGGAAAGATCCCAAACACAGATAATAGGCCAACATTTCTCACTAATTGTCCTTTCATATACAAATATCAAAAGCAAACGTAATT
>JAPXFY010000025.1:23932158-23942158 GCA_030674185.1 Monoplex corrugatus | reverse complement strand
GGAGGTTGCTTATAAAGTCCACAGAACACGTCACCAGTCTGTATTGGAACACGTCACCAGTCTCTATTGGAGGATGCTAATAAAGTCCACAGAACACGTCACCAGTCTGTATTGGAACACGTCACCAGTCTGTATTGGAACACGTCACCAGTCTGTATTGGAACATGTCACCAGTCTGTATTGGAACACGTCACCAGTCTGTATTGGAACACGTCACCAGTCTGTATTGGTACACGTCACCAGTCTCTATTGGAGGATCTAATCAGATCCACAGAACACGTCACCAGTCTGTATTGGAACACGTCACCAGTCTCTATTGGAGACCCGCTAATAAAGTCCACAGAACACGTCACCAGTCTGTATTGGAACATGTCACCAGTCTGTATTGGAACACGTCACCAGTCTGTATTGGTAACACGTCACCAATCTGTATTGGAACACGTCACCAGTCTGTATTGGAACACGTCACCAGTCTCATTGAGGAGATAAAAAGTACACAGAACACGTCACCAGTCTGTATTGGAACACGTCACCAGTTTGTAATTGGAACCAGTCTGTATTGGAACACGTCACCAGTCTGTATTGGAACACGTCACCAGTCTGTATTGGAACACGTCATCAGTCTGTATTGGAACACGTCACCAGTCTGTATTGGAACACGTCACCAGTCTGTATTGGAACACGTCACCAGTCTGTATTGGAACACGTCACCAGTCTGTATTGGAACCCCACCACCAGTCTGTATTGGTACATGCCACCAGTCTGTATTGGTACACGTCACCAGTCTGTATTGGAACACTCACCAGTCTGTATTGGAACACGTCACCAGTCTGTATTGGAACACGTCACCAGTCTGTATTGGAACACGTCACCAGTCTGTATTGGAACACGTCACCAGTCTGTATTGGTAACACGTCATCAGTCTGTATTGGAACACGTCACCAGTCTGTATTGGAACACGTCACCAGTTTGTATTGGAACCAGTCTGTATTGGAACACGTCACCAGTCTGTATTGGAACACGTCACCAGTTCTTTTATGGAACACGTCACCAGTCTGTATTGGGAACACGTCACCAGTCTGTATTGGAACACGTCACCAGTCTGTATTGGTACACGTCACCAGTTGTATTGGTACACGTCACCAGTCTGTATTGTACACGTCACCAGTCTGTATTGGAACACGTCACCAGTCTGTATTGGTACATGTCACCAGTCTGTATTGGTACACGTCACCAGTCTGTATTGGAACACGTCACCAGTCTGTATTGGAACACCGTCACCAGTCTGTATTGGTACACGTCACCAGTCTGTATTGGAACACACACCAGTCTGTATTGGAACACGTCACCAGTCTGTATTGGTACACGTCACCAGTCTGTATTGGTACACGTCACCAGTCTGTATTGGTACACGTCACCAGTCTGTATTGGTACACGTCACCAGTCTGTATTGGTACACGTCACCAGTCTGTATTGGTACACGTCACCAGTCTGTATTGGTACACGTCATCAGTCTGTATTGAGAACAAATAAAGTCCCAGGAACACGCCACCAGTCAGTATTGGTACACGTCACCAGTCTGTATTGGTACACGTCACCAGTGTGTATTGGACACGTCACCAGTCTGTATTGGTACACATCACCAGTCTGTATTGGTACACGTCACCAGTCTGTATTGGTACACGTCACCAGTCTGTATTGGTACACGTTACCAGTCTGTATTGGTACACGTCACCAGTCTGTATTGAGAACATAATAAAGTCCACAGAACACGCCACCATCTGTATTGGTACACGTCACCAGTCTGTATTGAACACGTCACCAGTCTGTATTGAGAACATTACAGTCCAAGGAACACGCCACCAGTCTGTATTGGAACACACGTCACCAGTCTGTATTGGTACACGTCACCAGTCTGTATTGGTACACGTCACCAGTCTGTTTGGTACACGTCACCAGTCTGTATTGGTACACGTCATCAGTCTGTATTGGTACACGTCACCAGCCTGTATTGGTACACGTCACCAGTCTGTATTGGAACACGTCACCAGTCTGTTGGTACACGTCACCAGTCTGTATATGGTGCACGTCACCAGTCTGTATTGGTACACGTCACTAGTATGTATGGGAACACGTCACCAGTCTGTATCGGAACACGGTACCAGTCTGTATTGGAACACGGCACCAGTCTGTATTGAAGGATGATAATAAAGTCCACGAAGCAGTTACCAGCATATAATAGTGGGGAAGATGATAAATCCTCTAAGACATACCACCAGCTTGTATTAAGGGAAGATAATAAATACATTGCCTAGAATACATCATCGTCACCTGTCGGAAGAAGAGTCCAAATTGAACAGGCCTCAATGGTGTGAAAAAATGAAGAGCAAATTTGTTCATCAGCAGCAACACCAGTAAAATCAAGTTTCCTGTCGTCAAAATGTTATTAAACAATTGTATGCAGTCGTGAAGTACCGTACATTAAACGGTAGAGCCAGCACACTGATCATCTGTGTATTTATTCTTTCCTCATTTCTTTCTGACTCTGGGCCCCATGATGCCCACAACTCATAAACCATAGAGAACATTCCAGAGTTTCCAAGAAAATCGCAGTTTGAAAAGGAATGTACTGAAATAAACTTAAGTCATGAACAGCGCGAATTCACATCATTTCATCCTAGAATCTTACAACAGAATACAGAATGTACTGAACTAAGACGCGAACAACCTGTATTTACATTACATTATTCTAGAATCTTACAGAATGTACTGAACTAACACGCAAACAGTGTGTATTCGCATTGTTTTAATATGAAATGTGAGGAACATTCTAGAGACATTTAGGCTTTTAGAAAGAGCGGAAAATCCAGATAAAAAGGAATGCAGCTATCTCTTGTTTTGAAACCACCCAACTAATGGTAAATTCTGTTTTAGACGTATTTGGAATGATATATTTCCAGGTTCAATATCTACAAAGATAAGCGTTCAGGAGTCACAGAGCTAAATTCAGAACATTGGTGCAGGGCGGTTGGTTCTTTTGATAGAGCCGTGGATTCAAGATCTGAAATGCAAAATTCAATCCCAGCCAGGAACATCGAGAACTGGCCAGCTCGCTGTCCATTTTTATGTTTCCATCATTCTGGTGGTGCCAGGTTAGTGTTTCAGATGTGCTTTAAACCTCCCCAGCGTTTAGAGTTTTGCGCAGGCTCAAGAACACTGCTAGGAAAATGCTGACAGATTTGGGTGAAGCGCAAATATAAGTGTCAGAGTACGACAAATCCTTCCTGAATAAACTCTCAAATCCTTCCTGAATAAACTCTCAAAGCTCCAGCTGTTTTCTCTATAGAGTCAGATTTCACAGAACCAACTTCAGGGAGACATACATATCTTACCAGTTGTAATCTTATAGAACCAAGCATTCAGAATTCACAGAACTAAATTCAGGGAAACATAACATATCTTACCAGTTGTAATCTTTATAGAACCAAGCATTCAGAATTCACAGAACTAAATTCAGGGAAACATAACATATCTTACCAGTTGTAATCTTTATAGAACCAAGCATTCAGAATTCACAGAGCTATATTCAGGAAGACGTAACATATCTCATCAAGTGTAAAGTAATAATAGAACCAAGCATTCAGAATTCACAGCTATATTCAGAGAGACATAATATATTTTACCAACTCTAATGTTTATAGAACCAAGCATTCAGAATTCACAGCTATATTCAGAGAGACATAATATATTTTACCAACTCTAATGTTTATAGAACCAAGCATTCAGAATTCACAGAGCTATATTCAGAGAGACATAACATATCTTACCACGCTAATGTTATAGAACCAAGCATTCAAAATTCGCAGAGCTATAGTCAGGAAGACATAACACATATTACCAATTGTAATGTTATAAAGAACCAAGCATTCAGAATTCACAGAGCTATATTCAGAGAGACATAATTATTTACCAACTCTAATGTTTATAGAACCAAGCATTCAAAATTCGCAGAGCTATAGTCAGGAAGACATAACACATATTACCAATTGTAATGTTATAAAAGAACCAAGCATTCAGAATTCACACAGCTATATTCAGGGAAACATAACATATATTACCAATTGTAATGTTATAAAAGAACCAGGCATTCAGAAATCACAGAGCTATATTCAGGGAGACATAACACATCTTACCAAGTGTAATGTTATAAAAGAATCAAGCATTCAGAAATCACAGACCTATAGTCAGGGAGACATAACATACACCAACTGTAATTTCTGTAAAGCCAAGCAATCAAAATTCACGAAGCTTTATTCAGGGGGGGGGGGGGGGGCAATAATATATCTTGCCAGTTGTAATCTTTATAGATCAAAGCAATTAGAGAGAAATTCAGGGAGACATAACCCATCTTACCAGTTGTAATCTTTATAGAATCAAGCATTCGGAATTCACAGGTATATTCAAGAGGACGTATCGTATCCTACCAATTATAATCTTTACAGAGCAAAGCAATCAAAATTCACATAGCTATATTCAGGGAGACATAACACATCTTACCAGTTGTAATCGTTATAGAGCCAAACATTTAAGAGGAACAGAGCTATATTGGTCATGACGTAGGCGACGGTGAAGATGACCTTGGCGCGGTTGTTCAGAAAGTAGGCCAAGGTCAGACGACGTGGTATGGAAAACCGACAGCTCCTCTTTGGTGGGTTGAATAACAGTGGTGCACTGGACACACACACACACACACACACACACACACACACACACGACAAATATGAGATCAGTGAATCCTTTATTATAGAACATACCATTTGACATGTTTTTCCGCCTCACTACAACTACATGTAAATATTATACATTGTTTCTCGTATATAATCAATATAGAGTGATTCCAGAGGTATTTGGAGAATAGCGCTATACAAGAACGATTTATTATTACCCAATAAATACATATATATGAAATAAATAAATATAAAAAGATAAATGATAATAACAAAAAGATTGTCTCAAACGATGTCGCTTGATACATTTTACCTACAGATAAATGAATGAAAAAAAAATCAGTGAATAAATTAATGAATGAATTAGAAAATAAATAAGTGAATAAATTAATGAATGAATTAGCAAATACGTTCATGAACGAATTAGTGATATTGAATAGATTAATGAATAAATTTATCATACATTTGTGCAAAAACAAACAAATAAACGGTAGTGAATTGTTCGTCACACATGACGTTCTTTGATACATGTCTGCCCAGATTTTATAGTAGACAGATAAAAACTCGGCAAATAAATCAGAAAGTTATAACAAACTAACAAGAAACAAATAGATAAATGAATGAATAGATAAATAAATAAATGACACTAAGTAGCTAACTGAGTTACTATCTAACTAACTGGAAACTGAAGAAAACAAAAAAGAATAAGAACGTTTATTCCTGTTCTCACACTGGAGGGAGCAGCAGGGAAGTTTCAGTCTTTTTCTCCTGATTTTTGTATCTGATGTTTGTTTCTTTGTGATCTTACGCTTGACAAAGGCCAGTTGGCCGAAAATTTGCGCCTGTCTTATCTTGTTGTATTAAATACGCATTCTTTTTCTTTTTTCGTGTTTTTCTGGTTCCTGTTTGCTTGAACGCGGGCAGTCATACTTGTTTTGGATTATCTAACTAACAAACAAAATTAGCGTGTACGATTTTTGTTGTTGTTTTATTTTGATTTTTGGTTTATTTTTTAAGAAACCATCTTCGGAAATAGTGGCAGATTATCAGCCCCTTGCGTAAAGCGAGAGTTTGTTCCCCTTACAATGTTCACACCTGCATGGCAGCAGCCACTTAGTGTGAAAAACGTCTCTCCCCACCTTCATTAGTCACCTGCTGTCCACTTCAAAGGACTTACTTGACCAAAATCTGATGACTCAATAATTCAGCCCCCATCCATCACCATCAGTCTGGCTTTACAGAGTGTAAGTGTTCAATCACGCTACCCCACAGTCCTGCCCTACCCCCCCCCCTCCCGCATCCTACGTCCATCCCACTCTCAACCTTCATCTTTAACCCTTTGGTTTCCGCACCCTATCCGCCAACTGCAAAAACTTAACCCTTTGACTCCCTCACCCTATCCACCAATTTCCTGCAGGAAGGGTTAAGTTTACGCTTTGATTTCGTGGTTGACAATGCTGGATGCTGGTGGATAGGGTGCAGGAGTCAAAGGGTTACACTACCCCACAGCCCTGCCCTAACACTCCTTCCCTGCCCTCACCCTTCATCTTTAACCCTTTGACTTCCGCATCCTGTCCACCAACTGCAAAAACTTAATCTTTTGATTTTGACTCCCTCACCCTATCCAACAACTTCCTGCAGAAAGGGTTAAGTTCATGCTTTGCCATCATGCTTGACAGTGCCGGATGCTGTGGATAGGGTGCGGGAGTCAAAGGGTTAACCTTTACAATATGGGTGCATAGTTATACACAGTAAACAGTCATAATAATGATTGTTCGTACCGTACATCGTCTCGTCTGACAAATCGCCCTGAGCGCTTCACAAAAGCGTACGTGACAGGTGGACATGTGTTCATCACAGACATGTCAACCCCTACCACTATGTTGAAAGGAACGAATCACAGAGAATACGATCTTAAAGAACCAATGAACATTGAATTATAACATATAACATGTGTGTCATCTTGTGTCAGTCGCTTCTGCAACGCGATGGTAAATGATTGGAAAAAAAAGTGTGATAAAATCATACATCTTCATAAAGTACGCAGGAATGAATGAGTCTCTCTCTCTCTCTCTCTCTCTCTCTCTCTCTCTCTCTCTCTCTCTCTCTCTCTCTCTCTCTCTCTCTCATACGCCGGTACCTATGGTGATGCCAGGGGCTCTTTCAGTACAGGGTCTTTTTTTCAGGACCATCGATATGTTCCAGATATATGTGTTTGAGGTGGTTATAGCCTGATATCGCTGAGCTTTGAACACTAATACTAATAACAGAGTGAGAGAGAGACAGACACAGACACAGAACAGACACAGACACAGACAGAGAGACAGAGAGATAGAGACAGACAGAGACAGACACAGAGAGAGACATAGAGACAGAGAGAGAGTGATCGAGCGAGCGAGCGAGAGAGAGAGAGAAAGAGAGAGAGAGAGAGAGAGAGACAGGCAGACAGAGACAGAGACAGACACAAAAAGAGACACAGAGATAGAGAGAGAGAGTGATCGAGCTAGCGAGCGAGAGAGAGAGACAGAGAGAGAGAGAGAGACAGAGACAGATAGAGAGACAGAGAGCGAGAGAGAGAGAGAAGACAACAGAAGTGACTGATGGTGAACGTCTAATGATGCCATGGAACAGTGCTAAATACTTACATGGACCATGGTCAGCGAATCTACGCTGGCCAAAGATTTTCTTCCAAAATGAAAAAAGAACAACAAAACAAAACAAAAGAAACAAATAGGAGCGAAGCTTTCTGCATGGGGTGAAGCTATGCCAAGAATGTTAGAAATATTGATGACCTGTTCCAGAGACAGATAACAACAACAACAACAACAATAATAATAATATAATAATAATAATAATAATAATAACAATGATAATGATGATAATAATAATAATAGTAAAAATATTAATAATAATAATAATTACAATAATTACAATAACAATAGTAAAGATGATGATGATATAATAATAATAACAATAGTAGTAGTAGTAATAGTAATAATAATGATAATAATGATGATGATGATGATGATGGTGGTGGTGGTGGTGGTGGTGGTGGTGATAATGATGG
The DNA here is from genome assembly GCA_030674185.1 of Monoplex corrugatus. Lineage (NCBI taxonomy): Eukaryota > Metazoa > Mollusca > Gastropoda > Littorinimorpha > Ranellidae > Monoplex > Monoplex corrugatus. Next base: position 23,934,364 of record JAPXFY010000025.1, on the reverse strand, counting down.
TGATGGTGATGGTGGTGATGATGATGAGTGTGATGATGATGTGATGATGATGATGATGATGATGTGATGATGATGATGATGATTACAAGGTGTCAAAAGTTGGTTCAGATCAACAAGGCGCGTACACTCTCATTCACCAAGCAATCACCAACACCGACCACATCTCGGGGTCACAAAGCACACGCGAACTGGGCGGGGAAAGACAGAGGGGGAGTAGGGCGTGTGACTCCTGACCCAAGCTGTCATCCTCCATCTGTCACACGCACTCACACGCACACACACGTACACACACACACAGACACACATACACATACATCACATATATATATACACACACACCACACACACATACAAACATACAAATACACACACAGAGAGGATGCTGAGCTAGGGTATACTCAAGCTTGTTCCAAGCTTGAGCCTAGCCAAAGTTGTCATCTTCTCTGTCACACACACATATTCATTCTTTTTCTACTTTCTTTTAAACCAAGACTTCAGAAAGGCAAAAGGCCAATTGGGACTCAAGGGAAGGGATACATACAATTTTCAACTGCCGTGGGATCTTTTAAGCGTGCTCACACGACTCCGACTCGTTTTTCGTTCCCTTCCGAAGGACTAGACGTTCAGTTCAATTTTCCGGTCAAACTTCAGGAGAAAAGTCGAGACCTCAACGGAGAACGAACCCTGGAACTTCGAGTTTAGTTACTGGCAGGCGAACGTCTGAACCATTCTGTCACATTTCACCTTACAAAGATACAAAGCATAATGAAGAGTGTTTGAAACCGATTCTAGACTGAACAGGAAGCCAATGCATTTATTTGAGGGCGAGCACACGTGCTCATTTTTGGAGTATTAGAGATTTTTTTTCAAGAGGGATTCACAATACTCGGACAATACCATATCCGCTCCACCCAGATCTGCCTGATCCTGCGTAAAAACCTAAGCACTGGCAAGATCTTGATATGAAGAGAGAAACGGGACTCACGAAACCCTCACATCCACCAGAATGATTGGAGCATTAAGATGAACAGCGAACTAGTCAACTTTTATGTTGGGGGTGGGGCTGAGTTTGAAACAAGAGATCTTGAGTCCGTCATCTATCGAAAGAACCAACCCGTTAAAACATCTCATCATCATCATCATCATCATCATCATCAAGTTTTCTGCCACATGGCGTTGGCGATCATGGCCCTCCATACATATCTATCCCTTGTTGCCGCAAGCACGTCTTCCATCCTCTCTGTCCTCAGCCACTCTGCAAGTCCGTCCAATATTTTTTTGCTGGGTCTACCTGGTGCTCTTTCCCTCCAGCTTTCCTGTTGTGACCAGGTACTCTAATTTCCCTTTCCTCATAAAATGGCCCACAAATGCTGCCTGTCTTTTACTGATCTTCCTTATGAATGATCTTCTTGTCTCTGCCTCCATCAAGACTCTCTGGTTTGTTTTGTTTGCTGTCCATGGAACTCTCAACATTCTTCTTAGAAACCACATCTTGGCTGCCTCAATCTTGTTCTGGCTTTGCGTGTTGTCTGTCCATGCCTCACAACATTCATATTTGACAAAATTGAAAACTAGCTTAACAGTATTATTCTGAGCTTTCTGGAGACTGTGGGGAGTTTTTTTTATACGGATCATTGCACTTAGGGAGTTTACCTTTGTGCTCACCTTTTTTTTTCTTTTCATCCCATTTTCTACGCCACCTTAATGGCCACAGAACTGGAACAATTATGTACAATGCGATGATGATGATGCCGATGAGGATGATAATCAGGATGCTATGGAGTTCCATCTAGGATTGAGACTGCGTGACAGGACTGTACTCCACGCTTACTATCATAACATATCTTATTGTTAACCAGGCCCGAGAGATACAGACACCTGTAGTGCTGGTCAGCAGATTTGAGCAACATCCTCAATGACGCATCTTTGAAGCGGATGAAACTCGACTGTGTGGTCCCAGTCTTCCCAATGAGCCCATAGCACGCCCAACTCTGGGTAGGAGCCGGTTAGAGCCGAAAAATCCCACAATGATTTTTGACGTGACTGATAGGGATTCGAACCCACAACCTTCCAGTCGGTAGTCCGTTGCGCTAACCACTACACCACAGCGACTGGTCCTGTGGAGAGGTTCCGTGTGGGAACGATTAACCAAATGTGCTGTGCAATAATCAATTACAGACAGAACAAAAGAGCAAACAAGTACATT
>JAPXFY010000025.1:23924658-23927158 GCA_030674185.1 Monoplex corrugatus | reverse complement strand
ACAATACAAATCCAGGCCCCCCCCCCCCTCTCCCCCCACCCTATTCCCCCTCCCTACCCACACCCCGTCATCCACATGCAGCCATTCCATTCCATTCAGACAAGGGCCGCCACTCACCCCACAGTCAAGGCATGCATGTGATGGGGGTGCTGCTGGAAGTGACGCAACCACTGGTCCCAGCTGATGACATCACGGCCCGCCGGGCTGACGTCATCAAAGAGGGCGTCAGTCAGGCGAGACACGTCCTTCTCGCTCAAATGGAGCGACGATTCCTGGAGGCTGGCCGTCAGCATGGTGAGCAGGTCGTCACGGCTGATGGACCCTCTGTCTGTGACAATGTACACAATAATAACGATGATATTGATTGTTATAGTGATCATGATCATATTATGATAATAATGATTGTCATGATAATGATCATAATGATAACAGCGATAATGATTGCGACGCCACCACCTTCACCACCACCATCATCACCAACAACGACAACGATAATAATAACAATCATGTTGACGACGATGATGATGATGACGACGACGACAACAACAACAACACAACAACAACAGCAATAATGATGATGATACTAATAATAATATAATAATAACAATAATAATGATGATATAATAATAATACATATATAATGACAATAATAATGATATACTAATAATAATCATGCTGACGATGATGATTCATGATTATAGTAATAATGATAACAATGATAATAATTACAACAATAACAATGATACCAACAATAATAATTATGTTACAACAACAACAACAACAACGATAAAGAAGGAGGAGGAGGAGGAGAGAGGAGAGAAGAAGAAGAAAAAAGAAAGAAAGAGAAGAAGAAGAAGAAGAAAGAAAGAAAGAAAGAGAAGAAGAAGAAGAAGAAGAAAGAGAAGAAAAAGAAGAAGAAAGAAAGAGAAGAAGAAAAAGAAGAAGAAGAAGAAGAAAAAGAAGAGAACCAAAGAAGAAGAACAAAGAAGAAAAACAAAGAAAAAGAAGAAGAAGAAGAAACGCAACAAGACAGAACAGAACCAAAGAGGAAGAAGAGCCAAAGAAGAAGAAGAAGCAGAAGCAGAGATAAGGATTGCAAATGGTTCTTAACGCGCAGTCCTTCCACCATTGAGGACTCCAATGTTAGAATGCAAAGCTCAGCACCTTGTTCATCGTATCAACATACAGACAGACAACCAGAGGTTATTAATGCCAAAACTCAGCTGGCTTCCCCATTGATGCGAGTGTCTATATGACGATAGGCAGGCTATGTCAGGTTAGGTTTGGTTTCCAAGGGGAATAAATCACTGCACGCGCCATACTCACCACCTCCCCGCCCTTTCATTCCCCCCTCAACTCTTCTCCCTAAACTGTCTACTGAACAGTTTTCGTATGAATGACCCACGCAAATCTTCGATGGGACTGAAACTTACAATCATACCCGGTGACCCGAATGTCGCCAAGATCCGCTGATAAACAGCCGAGAAATCCTTGCTCATTATTATTAGTAGTAGTAGTATCATCATCATCATCATCATCATCATCATCATCATCATCATCATCATCATCATCATATCATAATCATCATCACCATTATCATCAGTATCATTATCATTATCGTTATTCTTATTATTCTTATTATTACTATCATTATATCATTATTATTATTATTATATTATTTGTTGTTGTTGTTGTTATTCATTATAAAGATTATCATTATCATTATCACTATCATGCTGCTGCTGCTACTGCTGCTGCTGCTGCTGCTGCTGCTGCTGCTGCTGATTGTTATTATTATTATTATTATATCATTATTATTATTTTTATTATTATTGTTGGTGTTGTTGTTCTTCTTATTATTATTATTAATGTTATATTATTATCATTATCATTACTGTTATTATTGTTATTAACTGTTCTTGTATAACGCTATTCTCCTAAATCATTTGGACTTGTTGGACATTACACACAATCAGACATTTTCGTGGAGCACAGAGAACTCAAGCTGTTAAGAGAGCTGACCACCACACTCCACTATGTTGTTGTACAGTCTGCATCTTTGGTGGGTGTGTATACTGGGCGTTTTCATATTTCCATGAGCCAGCCACCAGACACTGACATGACTTATAGGATCTTTAACGTGCACATTTATTATATTGCATGCATGTATACTTGAACGGGGTTGATGTTATAGCAGACCCTAGCATAGTGCTAAACAAGAAAAACAAACAAATCAAAATCAAAACAAAAACAAAAACCACTCAACAACAACAACAACAAAACAACAACAACAACAACAACAACAACAAGGGTTAAGTTTTTGCAGTTGGCGGATAAGGTGCGGAAGTCAAAGGGTTAAATGGGATTCATCTCATCGGACAATTCCGTATGCGCTCCATTCATGTCTGCCAGCAATTAGCCAGTAGATTATTTTAGCCTAGCCTGCGTAAAACTCTCTAAACTGGCAAGGTCTTGAAATGGGGGGGGGGGGGGGGGAGGG
>JAPXFY010000025.1:23892158-23912158 GCA_030674185.1 Monoplex corrugatus | reverse complement strand
CACTACTTCCACTACTATCACTACCATTACCACCACCACCACCACCACCACAACCACAACCACCACCACCACCACTATCATCACTACCATTACCACTAACACCAATATTACCATCACTATCACCACTGCCATCACCACTACCATTGCCCCCTCTATTACCAACACCACTTCCACTACTACCGCTAATACCACTACCACCAAAACCACTACTACTACCACTAACATCTTCCCCACCACAATTAGCAACACAATCATTATCAAGATGACAAGAAAGAAAGAAAGAAAGAAAGAAAGATAGATAGATAGATAGATAGATAAATAGATAGATAGATAGATAGATAGATAGATATATAGATAGATAGATAGGTAAGTAGGTAGATACACAGACAGATATATAGATAGATAGATAGACAGACAGACAGACAGATAGATAGACAGACAGACAGACATATAGATAGATATAGATAGATAGATAGATAGATAGATAGATAGATAGTAGATAGAAGGTAAGTAGGTAGATACACAGACAGATAGATAGATAGATAGACAGACAGATAGATAGACAGACAGACAGATAGATAGATAGACAGACAGACAGATAGATAGATAGATAGATAGATAGACAGATAGATAGACAGACAGACAGATAGATATATAGATAGATATATAGATAGATATATAGATAGATAGGTAAGTAGGTAGATACACAGACAGATATATAGATAGATAGATAGATAGACAGACAGACAGATAGATAGACAGACAGACAGACAGATAGATAGATAGATAGATAAGATAGATAGGTAAGTAGGTAGATACACAGACAGATAGATAGACAGACAGACAGATAGATAGATAGATAGATAGACAGATAGATAGACAGACAGACAGATAGATAGATAGACAGATAGATAGATAGATAGGTAGACAAACAGACAGATGATGATAGATAGATAGATAGATAGATAGATAGATAGGTAGACAAACAGACAGATAGATAGATAGATACATACATACATACATACATACATACATACATACATACATACATACATACATACATACATACATACATACATACATACATACATAATTAGATAGATAGAAAAGAACAGAAATACCAGACAAACAAAACAAAACCCAGAACGGGAACGGTAACTGACTGTTGACGTCATAAAGGCGGAACAGGAAGTGGAGTTTCTGTCTGAAGGTGGCGGACGACCAGGATACCAGGTGGCGTTGTAGCTGGTTGTAGCGACATGCTGTCATTGGCACTGCCGTTGGCACTGGCGTTGGCATGGAAATTGGCATTGTCAATGCTACTGTCATTGGCATTGGCACTGTTTTTGGCACTGAAATTGGCAAAGTTACTGTTACTGTCTCTGACACCGACACTCTGAGTACTTGTATTGGCACTGACGCGAATATGGGCACCGTCACTGACACTAACACCCTTCCTGGCACTGCTAATGGCACTGTCACTGACACTGACGCTGGCACTACCAATGGAAGTGTCCCTGACACTGACATGGGCACTGGTGTTGCCACTTTCACTCTTCAGCACTCGGAACAACCGCTCAGCAAAATAACTCTGAAACACAGGAACACCACACATGTATGAAACAATCAATCAATCAATCGATCAATCGATCAACCGATCGATCGATCAATCAACCAATCAATCAATCAATTGATCGATCGATCAACCGATCAATCAATCAATCAATCAATCAATCAATAATCAATCAATCAATCAATCAAAGACGAGAAACATACTCACTCACTCACTCACTCACTCAATCGATCAATCAATCAACATCAATGAGGTGTAAATCAATCAATCAATCGATCAATCAATCAGTCAATCATTCGATCAATCAAACGAGTTACATTATCAGCAAAATTGCTGATGTGTTCACTTTGTGCAGGCTGTTTTTCTTTTTGTTTTGTTTTTCTTTTGATTCAGTATGATGCGCTGCCGTCAACACATCTGCCACATTTCTCAAGGTGAATGTTCTACTGACTTCACCACCACAATTACCACCACCACCCATCAACACCATCACCACCACCACCATCACCACTATCACCCACCAACACCATCACCAACACCACCATCACCACCATCACCACCATCACCACCACCACCACCACCACCACTACCATCACCACCACATCACCACCACCACAACAACAATCACCACCACCACCCACCAACACCATCACCACCACCACCCACCAACACCATCACCACCACCACCACTACCATCACCACTACCACCACCACCACCACCACCACCACCACTACCATCACCACCGTTTGATGATGACCTCGGTCTCTTGCGTCGAAAAGGCATTGCCATCAACTTCATAAATGTTTAGTTTCTGTGGTAATACTGTACAGGGATAGCAAGCAAGAAAGAAAAAAAAACGAAAAAGAAGAAAAAGAAGAAGAAGAAGAAGAAGAAAAAGAAGAAGAAGAAAAAAGAAGAAGAAGAAAAAGAAGAAGAAAGAAAGAAGAAGAAAAAAAGAAGAAGTAGAGAAAGAAGAAAAAGAAAAAAGAAAAAGAAGAAGGGAGAGAAAGAGGAAGAAGGAGGAGGAGGAGATGGCGAGAAGAGGAGAAGAGAGAAGAAAGGAGAGGAGGAGAAGGAGAGAGAGAGGAGGAAGGAGGACAAGAAGAAGAAGAAGGAGGAGGAGAGAGAAGAAGAAGAAGAGAGAAGAGAGAGAGAAGAAGAAGAGAGAAGGAGAAGGAAGGAAAGAAGAAGAAGAAGAAGAGAGAAGAAGAAGAAAAGAAGAAGAAGAAGAAGAAGAGAAGAAGAAGAAGAAGAAAAGAAAGAAGAAGAAGAAGAAGAAGAAGAAGAAGAAGAAGAAGAAGAAGAAGAGAAAAGAAGAAGAAGAAAAAGAAGAAGAAGAAAAGAGAAGAAGAAGAAGAAGAAAAAGAAAGAAGAAAACAAGAGGAAGAACAAGAAGAAGAACAAGAAGAAGAACAAGAAGAAGAACAAGAAGAATAAGAAGAACAATAAGCACAAGAAGAACAGGAAGAACAAGAACAAGAACAATTCAAGAAGAGAAGAAGAAGAAGAAAAATGTAAGGTAAAAAGCCTTTGTTTATGCCAAGGAATGTGAATACTAACAACGATTATCCTTTCTCCGTCCATGTGGCCGCAGTACGTACGCGTAATGGATACTTAACTTACAGAATTCCATTTGCTTCCTGGGGAAAAGTGTTTACAAACATTTTACCAAACAAATTCCAGGCCGAGTCCCCCGTTTTCACCTGGCAACTAGACCATCACTAGAGGCTGAGATGAGAGAGGAGTATATATCTTCTCTACCTCACCGCTTAACCTTCCCCAACCCTAAACAGATTGAGATGACCTGGATGGAATGGAGGGCGCTCACACAAAATAAATAGATAGCTAATAGAAGATAGATAGATAGACAGACATACAGATAGATAGATAGACAGTTAGATAGACAGATAGATAGACAGATAGATAGACAGACTGACAGATAGATAGACAGTTAGGTAGACAGATAGATAGACAGATAGATAGACAGACTGACAGATAGATAGATAGATAGACAGTTAGATAGACAGATAGACAGATAGATAGACAGACTGACAGATAGATAGATTAGATTAGGTTAGGTTAGGTTAGGTTAGATAGATAAGTAGGTGGATAGACAGACAGACAGACAGACAGATAGATAGATAGATAATTAGACCGACAGTCAGGTATACAGATAGATAGATAGATAGATAGATAGACAGATAGATAAATAGATAGATAGATAGGTAGATAGATAGGTAGATAGGTAGACAGATAGACAGATAGATTGATAGACAGATAGACACACAGATAAATAGATAGACAGATAGATAGATAGACAGATAGACAGATACATATTACTACATACATACATACATACATACATACATACATACATACATACATACATACATACATACATACATACATACATACATACATACATACATACATAAAGGCGTTTAGCAAGGATAATTGTGTTTTTCTCGAACTTCATTTTACTCATCTATCATTCGTTCGTTTTTGCTTTGACACTGCATAATGTCCTTTGGCAACAAAATACATGAAACACACACGTCAACACAAAGACAGGACACAGACTCTTAAAAAAAAAAGAAAAGAAGACGGGAAGACAAAGGATAAACAGATCGAGACAACACATATACATTAACTGGTCACAGATGACATATTTTTTCCGTTTTTTTTTTTTTTTTTTCGTTTTTTTTTTCTTCCTTTTTTTGTTGTGGGGGAAGGGTTGCAGTGAGCAAGAGGGATTCATCGCGCTCAGACCATTCCATATGCGCTACTCCCATAATATTTGACAGCTATTATCTGGCAGACTCTTTTGAGCCTGGGCATCGGAGAAAAGAGTGACTATGGTTCAGACGTTCGCCTGCCAGTCACTAAACTCGAGGTTCCAGGGTTCGCTCCCCGTAGAGGTCTCGACTTTTCTCCTCAGTTTGACGGAAAAAAAGAATTGAATTGAAGGTCTAGTTCTTCAGAAGAGGATGAAAAACGAGTAGAACCCGTGTGCCTTCCTGCCCGCTCATGCTAAAGATGCCACGACAGTTGGAAATCGTGAAGAGCATGGCGTTCACCCGGCTACCCAGGCTTAAAATATTGGAGAGATAGGTAGAATTCCTAGTACCCTTCCCTTGAAACCAATTAGCCTGCTAGCCTTCATGTCTTTCTCAAGTCTTAGTAAAAAAGAAAAGAAATAAAAGTAAGTGGCGCTGCACTGCGGCGACCTGCTCTCAAAGGGACAGCATCCCGAGTTTCACATGGTAAGTCCACTATGACAAAAGAAAAACGAATATGAATATGAATATGAATATGAAAACCCTATGCGCTGGCAAGATCTGTGAAATGGGGAGGGCGAGCGTGACCTATGAAACATTGACACCACCACAATGACTGGAGAATTAAGATGGTCAGTGAACGAACAAGTCAACTGTTATGATGTAGGCTGGGACTGCACTCGAGAAGTGAGATTTGAGATATATTTGTGGTCTCTACAAAAACTAATGAAGATCGTCCAAAACAAATGTGACTGCTCGCGTTCAAGCAAACGGGAACCCCCCCAAAAACAACAAAAAAAAACAAACAAACAAACAAAAAGAAAACAAAACAAAAAACAAACAAAAAACAAAAACAACAACAACAAAACCCAAAACAAAACAAAAACAAAAACAAACAAACAAACACGAAAGAAGAATAAAAACGCGTATTTGATACAAGACAAGACAGGCGCAAATTTTCCGCTAACTGACCTTTGTCAAGGGTAACATCTTAAACAAACAAACACCAGGTACAAGAATTAGGTGAAAAAGACTGAAACTTCCCTGCTGCTCCTTCCAGTGTGAGGAAAGGAATCTTCAAACTCAGCGAGTGGCAAGTCCAGTGGAATACGCTGTAAGGAGCAGCAGGGAAGTTTCAGTCTTTTTCTCCTAATTCTTGTACCTGGTGTTTGTTTGTGGCTTTACGCTTGACAAAGGCCAGTTGACCGAAAATTTGCGCCTGTCTTGTCTTGTTGTATTAAATACGCGTTTTTATTCTTCTTTCGTGTTTTTTTTTTTTCTGGTTTATGAAGATCATCGCCAACATGTGTCATTTCTTTCAAAACGACATTATTTTGTTGCAAGAATTCTCACGACAGTTCAAAATTGAAACTATTTCCAGCTGTGTGTCCTTCGTTTGGGAGACAGATGTTGACTGAACATTACTGTACTTCATCACCATCATGTGGCTGCTGCGTGGCGTTGGCGCCTATGGCCCTCCACACGAATCTATCCCTTGCCGCTGCAAGTACATCTCCCACCCTCTCTGTCCTCAGCCACCCTGTAAGTGTACTTACTGTTTCTTTATTATTTTTTCATTATTTTTGTTTTGCTTATTTATTTATTTGTCTATTTATTTTGTTTATTGTTTATCATTTATTTGTTTATTATTTATCTATTCATTCATTTATGCATTTTATATGATTTATTTATTCATTTATTTACTCATTCATTAAGGAAGATCAGGAAAAGACTAGCAAGATTTATAGGCCAGTTTATGAGGAAAGGGGAATTAGAGCACCTGGTCACAACAGGAAAGCTAGAGGGAAAAAGAGCACCAGGTAGACCCAGGGAGACAATATTGGACGGACTTGCAGGGTGGCTGAGGACAGACAGGGTGGAGGATATGCTTGCGGAGGCAAGAGATTTATGCATATGGAGGGCCATGATCGCCAACGCCATGCAGAAGGGCACATGATGTTGATGATGATGATGATGATGATGATGATGATGATGATGATGATGATGAGATGATGATGACGATGATGGTGGTGGTAGTGTTAATGTGTATGGAATTTATTCCGAGAGCGGAGACGCAATCCCGAGAAACTGAAATATTGGAACTTTTTCAAAACATGAAACTAGAAGATATGACATTTCAATTATCACAACTCTTCCGGTTTCTGTACCACAGACTTAATTTAGATATCACTGCCAAGGAAATTTCACGCCCTCCATGGTGATACCAATTGCCTGATATCGCTCAAAATCGACTTTAGCCCCTCTGTGGGAGAACTGGTCACTGCTTCTCTCTCTCTCTCTCTCTCTCTCTCTCTCTCTCTCCTCTCTCCTCTCTCTCTCTCTCTCTGTGTATGTGTATATGTTTCTCTCTCTCTCTCTCTCTCTCTCTCTCTCTTTCTCTCTGTGTCTCTGTGTGTCTGTGTGTGTATGTGTCTCTCTGTCTCTGTCTCTGTGGTGTGTGTGTGTGTGTGTGTGTGTGTGTGTGTGTGTGTGTGTGTGTGTGTATGTGTGTGTGTGTGTGTGTGTGTGTGTGTGTGTGTGTGTGTGTGTGTGTCTCTTTTGTCTCTGAATCTCTGTGTGTGTGTGTCTCTCTCTCTGTCTCTCTGTGTCTGTGTGTGTCTCTCTCTCTGTCTCTGTCTCTCTGTCTGTTTCTCTGAGTCTCCCTCTCTCTTTCTCTCTCAGTCTTTCTTGTGGAATGCCCTACACAGGGCCTTACTAAGGAACAGGAGGGCTGATTAATGAGGTTGCAGACTGAATGTTTGTGAGGCAGGGGGGTGATGTGGGTGAAGTGGTAGGGATGGGGTGGGGTGGGTGCGGAGGGCGAAGGGAAGGAGTCGGTTGATGACAATTAGGTGCAGGTGGGGGTGAGCGGAAATGTTTAGCTGTTTTTCCTGCTGTGACGTAAGGCAGGTAAAAATAGCATCAACACACAGGGGCAGGTGAAGTCTGTGATGGCGGGTAGTGTGGTGCCAGCACTGGCTTCCAACCACTGATGTGTGTGTGAGTATGTGTTTGTGTTTATGTGTGTATCTGTGTGTGCGTTTGTATATGAGTGTGTCTGTGTATGTGCGTGTGCCTGCGCACGCGTGTGTGTGAAAGAGTGAGAAAGAGAGAGAGAGAGAGAGAGAGAGAGAGAGAGAAAGATAGACAGACAGAGACAGAGAGAGAGAGAAGAGAGGAGACAGACAGACAGAGACTGACACTGAGAAAGAGACAGAGACAGACAGACAAACAGAGACACAAAGAGAGAAAGAGACACAGACACAGACAGACAGACAAAGAGAGTCACAGAGAGTGACATAGACAGACAGAGACATATACAAAAAGAGAGACAGACAGAGAAAGAGACAGACAGACAAAGACAGTCACAGACAGAGACAAAAACAAAGACAGACAAAGACAGATGTGAACGATTGCACGATACCACAGGATCAGTAGACAGAAATGAAAGTACCGTAAAGAATCTTGAAAGCGTCCACCCCCCACATCCCCACCCCTTCGCACGAAGCTGACCCCAAAGTTGGGGGGTAGGCATTTACAAGGTAACTAACTTGTTTGCATGAAACCTACTCACACGTTTGGGATAGAGTTTACAAGCAATAACCTATACGCAAAAGGAGTCCATCCCTTTTTTTTTTTCTTCTTTTCTTTTTTCAATGATATAGTGATTTTGTTCCATCATGCTGAGGCATTTCATAAGGACAGGTGGTGTTTTTATTTCTCCCCATTTCAACTCATTGACTTATTAGCACGCAGGCACACGCGCGCGCGCGTGCACACACACACACACACACACACACACACACAAAGAGAGAGAGAGAGAAACAGAGGGACAGAGAGACAGAGAGAAAGAGAGAGGACAGAGACAGAGAGACAGAAAGAAAGAGAGAGAGAGAGAAAGAGAGAGAGACATAGACACACACACACACACACACACACACACACACACACACACATACACACACACACACACACACCACACACACACACACACACACACATATATAACACACTCACAAACACAGCATGAACAACCACACACAAACACATACACAACAAGAGAAAGAGAGAAAGATAATGTGGATGTATGTGCGTGTGTATGTGTGTATGTGTGTATGTCACATCAGATTTACCACGCCAAAGCCGGGATGCTCTTCCCGTTGAGAGCTCGTCGCCGCAGTGCGGCACCACCCTTTTTTTTTTTTTTTACCAAGACTTTAAAAAAAAGGCAAGAAGGTTAATTGGCCTTCAAGAGGAGGAACATGGGAAGTGAACCTATCTCTCCGATATCTTATGCCAGGGCAGCTGGGCAAATGCCCTGATTTTCACGTTTTTCAACTGCCGTAAGATCTTTAGCACGCATAGCCAGAATGCACACGGGTCCGACTTGTTTTTCGTCCCTTTTGAAAGATTAGACGTTCAGTTTGATTTTCCAGGCAAATCGAGAAGAAAAGACAAGGCCTCAACGGGAAGGAACCCTGGAACCTCGAGTTTAGTTATTGGCTGGCAAACGTCTGAACCATTCTGCCACTCTGCCTGTCATAGCATGTTGAAAAAATTATCAACCCGAAGTTTGCATGTCTCAAAATTATACCAGACAAGCAACATTTGTAGGACATTTTATGAGGCAGGGGAAATTGGAGCACCTGGTCACAACAGGAATGCTGGAGGGAAAGAGAGGACCATGTAGACCCAGGGAGAAAATATTGGACGGACTTGCAGTATGGCTGAGGACATAGAGGATGGGAGATGTAGCCTACTTGCAGCGACAGGGGATAGATTCATATGGAGGGCCATGATCGCCAACGCCATGCGGCAGGGCACATGATGATAATGATAATGAAACTTGTAGGGAAATGACGATCAGAGTTTGAAACATTTATTGGCTTAAACTACATCATTTATTCCAGATACTGTTTTTTGTGGTCCAAAGTGGAAAGGGGGCGTTTCCAGATACTGGGCGCTTACAAGATACTTTACGGTATAATAGTATAGAAGTTGCATCAGAAAAAAATATGAAGTCAGCAAAGGAAGGTGTGGGTGAACACTTACCGACTTGAGGTGGAGCAGTGTCTGAAATGTGTGTGTGTTGATGGAAGTGTCTGTCACCTCGTTCCTCCTCCTGAACAATGCCATGTTGCACTTCAAACAACACTTCCCACAGTTCTCACTCCACCTCACGGCACTTCTGTGTCAGGACCTGAAAACACACACACACACACACACACACACACACACACACACACACACACACACACACACACACACACACACACACACACACACACACACACACTGTACCATCACGTCATGTCTGTATCGATACCTGAACCATCACGTCATGTCCCTATCAATAACTGAACCATCACGTCATGTCCCTATCAATAACTGAACCATCACGTCATGTCCCTATCAATAACTGAACCATCACGTCATGTCCCTATCAACAATTGAACCATCACGTCATGTCCCTATCAACAATTGAACCATCACGTCATGTCCCTATCAATAACTGAACCATCACGTCATGTCCCTATCAATAACTGAACCATCACGTTATGTCCCTATCAATAACTGAACCATCACGTCATGTCCCTATCAATAACTGAACCATCACGTCATGTCCCTATCAATAACTGAACCATCACGTCATGTCCCTATCAATAACTGAACCATCACGTCATGTCTTTATCAATGACTGAACCATCACGTCATGTCCCTATCAACAATTGAACCATCACGTCATGTCCCTATCAATAACTGAACCATCACATCATGTCCCTGGCAATAACTGAACCATCACGTCATGTCTTTATCAATAAATGAACCATCACATCATGTCAGGGGCAATAATTGAAAAATCACGTCATGTCCCTGGCACTAAATGAAAAATCACGTCATGTCCTTGGAGATAACTGAACCATCACGTCATGTCACTGGCAATAATTGAAAAATCACGTCATTTCCCAGGCAATAATTGAAAAATCACGTCATCTCCCTGGCAATAATTAAAAAAATCACATGTCCCTGGCATTAGATGAAAGATCACGTCATGCCCCTGGCACTAAGTGAAAAATCACATCATGTCCTTGGAAATAACTGAACCATCACGTCATGTCACTGGCAATAATTGAACAATCACGTCATTTCCCAGGCAATAATTGAAAAAATCACGTCATGTCCCTGGCAATAATTGAAAAATCACGTCATGTTCCTGGCAATAATTGAAAAATCACGTCATGTTCCTGGCAATAATTGAAAAATCACGTCATGTCCTTGGAAATAACTGAACCATCACGTCATGTCATTGGCAATAATTGAAAAATCACGTCATTTCCCAGGCAATAATTGAAAAAATCACGTCATGTCCCTGGCAATCATTGAAAAATTACGTCATGTCCCTGGCAATAATTGAAAAATCACGTCATGTCCCTGGCACTAACTGAGCCATCACGTCTAAAGATACCCCTCTACAGAACCTTTTGGCACCATTCCCCTATTCCCCTCCCCCCCCCCCCCCCATCTCTCTTTCTCCCTTTCCTTCCCCCTTTTCCGCTCCATCTCTGTCTGTATGTCTGTCTGTCTGTCTCTTTCTGTCTCTCTGTCTCTGTCTCTTTGTCTCTCTGTCTCTGTCTGTCTGTCTGTCTGTCTCTCTCTCTCTCTCGCTCGCTCCCCCCCCCCCCCCCAGTCCTTTATCTCTGAACTGCTTGAAACTTACCGTTACTTATAGAAGGGGGTAGGGGATGGGAGAGGATGAGGGTGGAGGGATTGAGAGAAAAAGAGAGAGAGAGAGAGAGAGAGAGAGAGAGAGAGAGAGAGAGAGAGAGAGAAAGAGAGAGAGAGAGAGGCGGATCCGGAAGGCAATTGTGTCTGTCACGATCTCTCAATTGGAATGCACGTCACTTTTTTTTTCGTTTTCTTTGTTCCAAACGCGGAGTGCTCTGTCTGCATATTTGCTGACGGACGGTAAATTCAACGGGCGTTCGTTGTTCAAAGAGAATGTCAGGGGCGGTTTTACGGCTACATCTCTGTACACAATGGGCGGACCACAAAAAAAAAAGAAAAAAAAAAGTCAAGATAGGAGTGGAGTACAAATAACAAAATACAGGGTTACAGACTCAGGGAAGGTCTGTACGTTGAGGAAAGAATTCCCGCTGACCTAGTCCAAACCATGACTCGCATCAATAACAACAACAACAACAACAACAGCAACAACAGTAGCAGCAGCAGCAACAACAGTAACAGCAGCAACAACAACAAAACAAAAACTGAACCAACACGTCATGTGCCTAGCTATAACTGAACCATCACGTCAACAACACCAACAACAACAACGACAACAACAACGACATCAACAACAACAACAACGACAACAACAACGACAACTGAACCAACATGTCACGTCCCTAGCTATAACTGAACCATCACGTCAAAACAACAACAACGACGACGACGACGACGATAACGACAACAACAACAACAACAGCAACAACAATAACAACTGAACTAACACGTCACGTCCCTAGCTATAACTGAACCATCACGTCAACAACAACAACAACTGAACCAATGTGTCACGTCCGCAGCTATGACTTAACCATCACGTCAACAACAACAACAACAACAACGACAACAGCAGCAACAACAACAACAACAACTGAACCAACAGGTCACGTCCCCAGCTATAACTGAACCATCACGACAACAACAACAACAATAACAACAACAACGACAACAACAACAACAACGACAACAACAGCAACAACAATAACAACTGAACTAACACGTCACATCCCTCTCTATAACTGAACCATCACGTCAACAACAACAACAATAACAACAGCAGCAGCAGCAGCAACAACAACACAGCAACAGAAGCAACAACAACAACAGCAACAACAACAACTGAACCAACACGTCACGTCCCTAGCTATAACTGAACCATCACATCAACAACAACAACAACAACAGCAATGACAACAACTGTTAGCCATTCTTATCAATGTCACAACTTGCAACATCTCTGTCATTCAAGGAAAAGGATGCATGAACGGGTAAGAGAAGAATTTATAGGACTACAAGTTTTCGTAGTACACGTTCTTGCAGATAAATCACAAGCAGATGTGACCGCCGCTTGGGAATATGCCCCTCCTTCGCCCCCTTCCCTCCCCTCCCCTCCCGTAGAGCGATCTGACCCTGCCACTGAAATGACTGATTCCACAACAAAAACAGTGAATGACACTCTAACACAAACAAACGGATATCACAATAACACAAACAGGAAACTGGTGGATAGGGTGAAGGGAAAAAAAGGATTATGTTTTTGCAAAGAGCATGGTTGGCAAGTGCTGGATGCTGGCAGACAGGGTGCAGTAGTCAAAGGGTTAAATGAATTTCCCTTGAAGAAGTGGAGTGATTATGTGTTTATGATATTCTGGGGGTTGAGGGGGGGGGAGTGAGTTCCGTAGTGATGCACCAGAGAAAGATAAAGTACATTTACACGCATGTCAGTTTCGGATTCTACAAGTTGAAGATGACTTGGCCCAAAGAGTACAGTCTTTGCTTGGCCTAAGACAATACCTACTGGCCAAAAAGATTCAGAAGATATCGAGTAACAATCTGATTTTCAATGTGAATAGTATGATACTTACGTCAAACACGAAGGATAAGGGAACAATATCTGACTATGGAAGCTTTTCATCGGTTGTTAGATGATATCTGGTAATATAAGTGTCACTGCTCTTCGGTGTAAACCACTGAATTAAAAAAAAATTTTTATTTGAGAGAGATTGCGAGAGAGAGAAAGAGAGAGAGAGACAGAGACAGAGAGAGACAGAGAGAGACAGAGACAGAGAGAGAAAGGAGAGAGAGACAGAGAGAGAGAGAGAGACAGACAGACAGAGACAGAGATGGAGAGAGAGAGAGAGAGAGAGAGAGAGAGAGAGAGAGAGAGAGAGAGAAATGTTCAGACTTCAGCCTTTAGACTTCAAATCAGTTTATTACTCAGTGATGGTAACATTGGGTCCCACTGCACATTTCTTACAGCTAGTCCTTGCTACTACACACACAAACTATAAACATAAAAAGAACATAAAAAAGCAAACATTGTGAAACGAGTTATAAATGAATTGTGTGTGTGAGAGAGAGTGGGACAGACAGACAGACAGAGAAAGAGACACACAGAGAGACAGAGACACACAGAGAGACAGAGTGAGAAAGCATGACACACACAGACACACAGACACACAAACACAGACACAGACACAGACAGACAAACAGACAGACAGACACAGACAGAGACATAGGAGAGAGAGAGAGAGAGAGAGAGAGAGAGAGAGAGAGAGAGACGGAATCATATAGAGACAGGGTGAGAAAGAGAAACAGAAAGACAGAATGAGAAAGCGAGACAGAATGCGAGACAGAAAGAGAGACAGAGAGACACAGGCACAGATAGACACAGACAGAGAAACAGAGAGAGAATCAGAGACAGAGAGAGACATATAGAGACGGAATCAAAGAACAACAAATCCTTGGCAATGTAGGGAAAAGAAAGTAAACTCACTTGCACACCGCGTAGCACTAAGCCAGCGCAGTCTCAGAGAAAGTCTGTAAGAACAACAGCTGTCCACATCTACACTGAATTACAACGGAATTAGAATCAGAACTGTGTGCGTGCAAACCATAATATTCCAGCAAGGAGTCCCCCTACACCCCTTAGCAGTGCTGTTCGACCAAATCTCAGCTGATGCTCTGACAGTTAGTCAGCCGTACTCTCCGACCTCAAGTGTCCGCAGGGTGACGACGGCAGAGTCAGTGAAGAAAACCACGGGCTGGCAGCGAGCTGGTTAGGGGAGACGACTGGGCAGGCGGGTAAGCTTGGAGGGGAGACGACTGGCTTCAGACTCGCGGACTCGACACCTGCGCTGTTGGGTGGGTAAGTATCTAGCGGCTGATCAGTCAACACTTACGTAAGGCTCGTCACATGGCTTCCCCTGTCATTCAATCAGTTGCACGGGGTGAGAGGAGGCGGGGCCATGAGATCTATACTTCGCCAAGTGTTTGAACCATGGGGGGAAAGGGAGGGATTATAATTAAGGGAGGGTGTGTGGTTGAATGAGGAGGGTGGTGGCGATGGTGGTGGTTCATTTTGGGTCTCCCAGTGCAGCCCTATCAATCTTGTTTTTTCCCCCTGTGTTGTTTTGTTTTTGTTTGTTTGTTGTTTTTTTATGAATATGTCTGCCAAGTTTGATTCACTCCTGTTTGTTTTGTTTTTATTTGTTTGTTGTTGTTTATAGACATGTCTGCCAATCCTTGATTCACTCACTCACTCACTGTACATCATCACTCCTTGGAATGTTGGCTGCCTGCACTGCTCTCCGGGTCTCTGTCCTCCCTGTCTGTCTTTCCTCAACCAGGTTGAAAATCTCTGGACTGTTACGATCTGTCCAGTCCTTGATGTGTCCTAGGTGTCTTCCCATTCCTCATCTGCCCTTAACTTTTTTTGGATGACATCTTCGATGAGAAGGCATTTTTTGTTGTGTGTGTGTGCATACATGTCCAAAGAAGATTGATTTCTTTTTGAGGATGCCTTGTACAAGTTTACTTTGAGTTTTCAGCTAGTCGAGTATGCTCTTGTCACTTCTTTTGTCTTTCCAGTTCCCCTGAAGAGTCATCTATAGAACCGCATTTCGTTGATTTTGTTTTCTTTTTTTGAGGGTGCATTGTTTAACTCCTTATCTCACTAAAAATGATTTAGTTGTGTGTCTATCGTTTTGTCCTTCCAGATGTTTGTGAGGTCTCTATCATCCGTTTCCTTGCCAAGCCAGTTCTGGCGTTGATGTCGTTGGATTATCATCATCATCAGGTGCCCTGCAGCATGGCGTTGGCGATCATGGACTTCCATCTGTCTCTATCTCTCGTTGCCCCTAGCATCTCTCCCACCCCCCTCGTCCCCAGCCACTCTGCAAGTCCGTCCAGCATTTTCTCCCTGGGTCTATCCGGTGCTCTCTTTCCCTCCAGCTTTCCCGTTGTGACCAGGTGCTCCAAATCCCCCTTCCTCATAAAATGGCCTATAAATGTTGCCTATCTTTTCCTACTCTTCCTTATGAGTGATCTACTTGTGTCTGCCTCCATCAAGACTGTCTCATTTGTTTTCTTTGCTGTCCATGGAACTAATAATAATAATAATAATTACAACTCTCAACATTCTTCTTAGAAACCACATCTCGGTTGCCTCAATCTTGTTCTGGCTTTGTTTGTTGACTGTCCACGCCTCACATCCGTACAACAGTATTGGTTCTATATAACATTCAAGAACTCTCTTCCTAATTTTAACTGATAGGCATTTGTTGGTAAGAATGCCTGTCATCTTCCCGAATGCTGCTTTGGCTTGGCCGATTCTGCCGGCTATTTCTGATGTGCATCTGCCGTCTGATGAAATGATCGTTCCCAGGTATTTGAATTTATCAACCTGTGTCAAGGTTGTGCCATTTGCTGTTATTTTGCATGAGGGGATTTCATGTTTTTTACTGATCACCATGACTTCAGTCTTCCTGCTGTTTAGTTCCAGCCCCTTACCTTTGCTTTCTATTTCTAGTATATTCACAAGATTTTGTAGGTTCCTTTCACTTTCTGCAATTAGCACGGTGTCATCTGCGTATCGAATGTTGTTTATCATTTCCCCTCCAACCTTTAATCCAGGGTCTTCTTCTAGGTTTCTCATGATGTTTTCGCTGTAAAATGAAAACAGATCTGGTGACAAAACACAACCCTGTCTGACTCCTCTTTTGATGTTTTGGAAAGAGCTTACATTGTTTGCTATTCTCATTGCAACTGTTTGTTCCCAGTACATATATCTGATTATTCGTGGATTATATCGCTCCTAAACATTTGAACTGACTGGCTTCTTCCACTTATCTTGACCTATCTGGATGGATTTGGCGGGATCTGGTCAAACGTGTAACAATTTGGTTTTCTTGGCATTCAGTTTAAAGTCCCTCTCTTCCCCGATCTTATTCAGGACATTTATCATGGAAGATGCCTCCTGGTGATCGTTTGCCCAGAGTGCTGTGTCGTCAGCGTACCCAAGGTTTGAGATTTTTCTGCCTGCCACTTTCATTACATATTCTTCTGTGTTATAATCCCTCATAACCTTTTCCGTATATGTACTGAACAAATGAGGTGGCAGGATACATCCTTGGCCCACACCTTTCTTGATGTCGAATGGTTCAGTATGTTTTATGTCCCATATGATGCACATCAGACATAGCCAGCAGAATCGGCCAAGCCAAAACAGCATCCATAAAGATGAAAAGCGTTCTTACCAGCAAATGCCTATCACTTAACAGCAGGAAGAGAGTTCTTCAATGTTACATTGAACCGATACTGTTGAACGGTTGTGAGGCGAGGACAGTCAACAAGCAAAGTCGGAACAAAATAAAGGCAACTGAAATGTGGTTTCTAAGAAGAATGTTGAGAGTTCCATGGACAGCAAAGAAAACAAACGAGATGGAGGCAGACACAAGAAGATCATTGATAAAGAAGATTAGGAAAAGACAAGCAACATTTATAGGCCATTTTATAAGGAAAAAGGAATTAGAGTACCTGGTCACAACAGAAAAGCTGGAGGGAAAGAGAACACCAGGTAGGCCCAGTGAGAAAATATTGGACGGACTTGCAGGGTGGCTGAGGACAGAGAGGGTGGGAGATGTACTTGCAGCGACAGGGATAGATTCGTATGGAGGGCCATGATCGCCAACGCCATGCGGCAGGGCACATGATTTTGATGATGATGGTTCTGGCACTCTGATTTTCGTAGAGAGATTTTATGAGAGCAACTAGGTCGGAAAGCCCATTGCCTGAAAGGTGGCAAACAGCTTTTGATGATTGACATTGTCTTTCTATCATCATCATCTTCCACCCCCTCTGTCCTCAGCCACCCTGCAGTTTCGTCCAATATTTTCTCCTTGGGTCTACCTGGTGCTCCCTTTCCTCCAGTTTTCCTGTTGTGACCAGGTGCTCTAGTTCCCCTTTCCTCGTGAAACAGCCTATAAATGTTGCCTTTTCTTTTCCTAATCTTCCTTATCAATGATCTTCTTGCCATCAAGACTGTCTCGTTTGTTTTCTTTGTTGTCCATGGAACATGCTGTCCATGTCTTTCTGTAGTCAATGAAAATGATGTGCCCCTCCTCCTGAGTCTCTATGATTTTTTCCATGAGTACCTGCAGGGTGTAAACTATGTCTCCAGTTTCTCTTACTGATCTTAAACATGTTTCTTCTACCGCTAGCTCGGTTTCAACCTTTGCCTGGAGTCTGTTTAAAATTATGTGTAGCAGCACTTTACTTGTGTACATGTATCTTATCAGCGCCATTGTTCTTTAGCTTCCACAGTTTTCTGTGCCGCCTTCTATGTGGAGCATCACTAATTCCTGTGGTTTCCACTCTTCCGACTATTGGCATGTATCCCACAGTTTGCGGCCGAAGGCATGGATGAGTTGGATCCCTGTTTTACTACGTGCCTTGATCAGCTCTGTTGGTATGCAGTCTAGCCCTTAAGAATTGCTGTGTTTTAGTTTTTGTATCGTTGTCTCGACTTTGTGTAGAAGGGGCAGCGGTTCCAGATTTTCTGCTTTTAGTCTGCAATAATGCCATCTGTGTTGTTATAACTGAACAGTTGTTTGTCGTACTCTGTCCATCGGTGCATTATTTCTTCAGGGTCTGTTGGTGCTTCTCCTGATGAAGATTTGATGGTCAGCTGTTTTGGTGTGAAACCTTTGCGTGTGACAGACTTTATCTTACTGAAGAAGCCTTTGATTTGTTCTCTCCGTTAAATGCTATAATTTTTTTAACATTCTTCTTCTAACCATTTTTTCCTTGTCAGGTTTGATTTGCTGCCAGACTTGGTTGGGTAGGTTTTCATATCTTTCCATGTTTCTTGTCCTTCCTCTTGCCTTCAGCAAGTATTATCGTTGTTGTGCAGATCCATGGTTTATGTTTTCGGGGTTGTTTTCGTTGATAATTTCAGCCGTTTCTTTCCATATGGCCTTAATTTCTTGCCATTCTCATCCGGTTGTTGTTGTTATTGTTGTTGTTGTTGTTTTCTTCTTACGTGTTTAATAATGATTCAAACTGATTTTCTGTTCTCATTAGAAATTTTGCCTTAATGGATTTATCTTCTAGCTTTCCAATTTTCGTATCGGATCAAAAGGGTGGAGCTTTCTTTTTTTTCTTGAAATTTTTCATTTTCATTTTGACTGTCAGTAGGACGGGGTCTGTGTCACTGTCTGCGCCTGAAACACTAAGCTGACCCCATCAGAATGATAGAAACGCTGAAATGGGCAGGAAACAGGCCGGTTTTTAATGTTGTGAGCTGGGATTGAACTCAAGATATCAGATCCAGAGTCCACGGCTCTATCAAAAGAACCAACCCACGAACATTGATAGTATGTGCAGGTCACAGCCCTGTCATGCAGTATTAATTCAGTATGAAAACTCCTGTATCATGATTCTCCATCATCAATTCATCTCATCACCCACTATCATCATTCATCTCATCATCATCATCATCATCATCATCATCATCATCATTCATCATCATCATCATCATCATCTCATCATGACATTGTCAACAACTGCCCCAGCTCCTATTTTGGGGCCATTAGAGAGGCAATGATAATGGGACGCTAAGCAATAATTGTTGGTATTGTTGTTATTGTTGTTGTTGTTGTCAGTGCTGTCAAAGTTACAGCCAAACAATATACTGTTGTTATTGTTGTTGTTGTTGTCAATGCTGTCATCAAAGTGTACAGCCAAACAATATATTGTTGTTATTATTGTTGTTGTGAATGTTGTCAGAGTGATGTGATTGCCCTAATGGACAGACTGTGACCAAACGTTGATAGTGTAGAACAGAACTTTGCTTCGTCAGTCCTGTCAAACCCCTCAGACAGACCCATCAATTAACACATAAAAGATGTCTTGGTATCTTGGACTCTTGTACAATAACCATTCCGGATTTATTTTTTAAAATAGTGACTAAGTAAAAAAGAGGAAAAAAAGTAACGAAAAAATATCAACCCTCACCGTCATTGTTAATGTAGCAATCATTGGCTTTAGAGCAATCGTGACAACCTTTTTTTGTCCTATTTTTCTACGTTACCTTAATTGCCACATAGCTTTTACAATGCGATGATGATGATGATGATGTGACGACGATGATGACGATATGACGGATGATGATGACGATATGATGATGATGATGATGATGTGATGATGATGATGTGAGATGGTGATGATGATGAAGATGAAGTAAAGATGACAATCATGATGCTATGGAATGCTACCTCACCTAGGATTGAGACTGCGTGATAGGACTATACTCTACGCTTACTATCATAATATATCCCGAAATCAACCAGGCCCGAGAGATCCAGACGCCTGCGGTGTTGGTCAGAAAGATTTGAGCAACACCCTCAATGATGCATCCATCAAATGGATGAGATTCGACTGTGTGGTGTCAGTCTTCCCAACGAGCCCATAGCACGCTCAATTCTGGGTAAGAACCAGTTGCAGCCGAAAACTCCAAACAAAGATTTTTGTAGTCCGTTGCGCTAACCATTACACCACGGCGACTGGTTCAGCGACATGTATG
>JAPXFY010000025.1:23872158-23879658 GCA_030674185.1 Monoplex corrugatus | reverse complement strand
GCGCGCGCGCACACACACACACACACACGCACACACACACACCACACACTCACACACACATACAACGGGACACACACATACACACACACTACGGCACACACACACTACGGCACACACACACACACACACTACGGCACACACACACACACACACACACACACACACACACACACACACACACACACACACACACACACACACACACACACACACACACCATGCGCAAGTTGACTTAGGATCATTACTTAGCACACAAAAATAGTTCATTTAACAACACGTAACTTCATTACACATAAATACTAAATATACAAATACACGTACACATAATCACCACTTTCTCCAAAACGACATTTCATGTGATAATAAATCACAGATAATAATAACAATAATAATGACGACGGTAGTAATAGTAATGTTTAGAATAGCGCAACATGGCGAGAAGCAAGCCACAAAGTACTTTGCAGTTTAATGGAGAAGATAATATTGAGTACCTGTCAACAAGTCTCATTTCACAAAAACAGTAAAGGCTTCACAGAAGCAAATGAGACTAAACCAGACACACGTAAAGTACATACATGTCAACCCCTACACAGGTGATACAAACATATGAATTGTAATGATACAATGTTAAAGAAACGACAAAAATCTATTACAATCAAGCACTTAGATCCATATGTCAACCAGTCATGCAACGAGAGAAAAAATAATTTACAGAAATATGGCAACAATAAATTAATCATTTAAGCATAAAATGACACAAAATGAAACACACACACACACACGCACCACACACACACACACACACACACACCACACACACACACACGTACACGTAGGCATACGCACAAACACACACAGCGTGCGCTGCCAACTACACACAGACATACAAACATCTACACATAGATTCAAATCATCAAACTCACATACACTAACACAAAGCTTGCAAACCAATCGATAAAACATCGTCCATGAATCTCACCAAACTATACAGGTCATGCGATCACTCACAGTAACTTGTTCTGAAATCATTGTACTTTGAAATGCAATGTTATATGTCGGTGTACCCTGATGGCTCTCACACAACACTTGGGTATAAGGCCATCCCATTACTGTCACAAGGCCAACCCACTATTGTCAAATGGCCACCCCACTATTGTCACAAGACCACCCCACTACTTCCACAAGGCCACCCCACTATGTCAAATGGCCACCCCACTATTGTCACAAGGCCCCCACTACTGTCACAAGGCCACCCCACTACTGTCACAAGCCACCCATTACTGTCACAAGGCCACCCTACTACTGTCACAAGGCCACCCCACTATTGTCAAAAAGGCCACCCCACTACTGTCACAAGGCCACCCCACTACTGTCAAAGGCCACCGTACTACTGTCACAAGGCCACCCTACTATTGTCACAAGGCTACCCCATTACTGTCATAGGCCACACCCCACTACTGTCACAAAGCCACACCCCACTACTGTCACAAGGCCACACCCACTACTGTCACGAGGCCACCCCACTACTGTCACAAGGCCACCCCACTACTGTCACAAGGCCACCCCACTACTGTCACAAGGCCACACCACACTACTGTCACAAGGCCACCCCACTACTGTCACAAGGCCACACCCCGCTACTGTCACGAGGCCACCCCACTACTGTCACAAGACCACCCCACTACTGTCACAAGGCCACCCCACTACTGTCACAAGGCCACCCCACTACTGTCACAAGGCCACCCCACTACTGTCACAGGCCACTCCACTACTGTCACGAGGCCACCCCACTACTGTCACAAGGCCACCCCACTACTGTCACAAGGCCACACCCACTACTGTCACAAGGCCACCCCACTACTGTCACAAGGCACACCCCACTACTGTCACAAGGCACCCCACTACTGTCACAAGGCACACCCCACTACTGTCACAAGGCCACCCCACTACTGTCACAAGGCCACACCCTACTGTCACAGGCCACCCCACTACTGTCACAAGGCCACACCCCACTACTGTCACAAGGCCAAACCCCACTACTGTCACAAGGCCACCCCACTACTGTCACAAGACCACCCCACTACTGTCACAAGGTCACCCCACTACTGTCACAAGGCCACCCCACTACTGTCACAAGGTCACCCACTACTGTCACATGGCCACCCACTACTGTCACAAGGCCACACCACACTACTGTCACAAAACCCACCCCACTACTGTCACAAGACCACCCTACGCTGTCACAAGGCACACCCCACTACTGTTACAAGGCCACCACCCCACTACTGTCACAAAGCCACCCCACTACTGTCACGAGGCCACCCTACTACTGTCACAAGGACACCCCACTATTGTTCAAATGGCCACCCCACTATGTCACAAAGCCACCTACTACTGTCACAAGGCCACCCTACTACTGTCACAAGGCCACCCTACTACTGTCACAAGGCCACCCCACATATTGTCACAAGACCACACCACACTATTGTCACAAGGCCACCCAACTACTGTCACAAGGTCCACCCCACTGCTGTCACAAGGCCACCCACTACTGTCACAAGGTCACCCTACTACTGTCACAAGGTCACCCCACTACTGTCACAAGGCCACCCCACTACTGTCACAAGGCCACCCACTATCTGTCACAAACCACCACTACTGTCACAAGGCCACCCTACTACTGTCACAAGGCACCCCACTACTGTCACAGGCACCCCTAAAAAAAAAAAAAAAAAAAAAAAAAAAAAAAAAAAAAAAAAAAAAAAAAAAAAAAAAAAAAAAAAAAAAAAAAAAAAAAAAAAAAAAAAAAAAAAAAAAAAAAAAAAAAAAAAAAAAAAAAAAAAAAAAAAAAAAAAAAAAAAAAAAAAAAAAAAAAAAAAAAAAAAAAAAAAAAAAAAAAAAAAAAAAAAAAAAAAAAAAAAAAAAAAAAAAAAAAAAAAAAAAAAAAAAAAAAAAAAAAAAAAAAAAAAAAAAAAAAAAAAAAAAAAAAAAAAAAAAAAAAAAAAAAAAAAAAAAAAAAAAAAAAAAAAAAAAAAAAAAAAAAAAAAAAAAAAAAAAAAAAAAAAAAAAAAAAAAAAAAAAAAAAAAAAAAAAAAAAAAAACTGTCACAAGGCCACCCCACTACTGTCACAAGGCCACCCACTACTGTCACAAGGCCACCCACTACTGTCACAAGGCCACCCACTACTTCAAGGCCACC
Organism: Monoplex corrugatus; assembly: GCA_030674185.1. Lineage (NCBI taxonomy): Eukaryota > Metazoa > Mollusca > Gastropoda > Littorinimorpha > Ranellidae > Monoplex > Monoplex corrugatus. The sequence goes on along the minus strand of JAPXFY010000025.1, from coordinate 23,876,459 downwards.
CCCCTACTGTCACATGGCCACCCCACTACTGTCACAAGGCCACCCCACCATGTCAAGGCCACCCCACTACTGTCACAAGGCCACCACCACTATTGTCACAAGGCCACCCCACTACTGTCACAAGGCCACCCCACTACTGTCACAAGGCCACCCCACTACTGTCACAAGGTCACCCCGCTATTGTCACAAGGCCACCCCACTACTGTCAAGAGGCCACCCTACTATTGTCACAAGGCCACCCACTATTGTCACAAGGCCACACCACTACTGTCACAAGGCCACCCACTACTGTCACATGGCCAACCAACTACTGTCACAAGGCCACCCCACTACTGTCACAAGGCCACCCCCTATTGTCACAAGGCCACCCCACTACTGTCAAGAGGCCACCCTACTATTGTCACAAGGCCACTCTACTACTGTCACGTGGCCACCCCACTACTATCACAAGGCCACCCTACTACTTCCACAAGGCCATCCCACTACTTCCACAAGGCCACCCCACTACTGTCGCAAGACCACCCCACTACTTCCACAAGGCCACCCCACTATTGTCACAAGGCCACCCCACTACTTCCACAAGGCCACCCCACTACTGTCACAAAACCACCCCACTACTGTCACAAAGCCACCCCACTACTGTCACAAAGCCACCCCACTACTGTCACAAGGCCACCCTACTATTGTCACAAGACCACCCCACTACTGTCACAAGGCCACCCCACTACTGTCACAAGGCCACCCCACTACTGTCACAAGGCCACCCCACTACTGTCACAAGGCCACTCCACTACTGTCACAAGGCCACCCCACTACTGTCACAAGGCCACTCCACTATTGTCACATAAACACTGATGGGTACATTCCTGACAATGTTCTCTGACGTCCCAACCATTCTCTATAGCACACATATTCTGCACACTGACCATCTCAGGCACCTTAAGGACTGACGTCTGAAGCATTGTATAGAGCAAAGACAGTCACCCCACTGTTGGCAGACGAAGGACTACAGTCCTAAAGGCAATGGCAGAAGCAGCTGAAAATAATTCAAGCTGGGTCTGGTCCAGGACGAACAAAAGTGGACTTCATGCAGCTTAAATTTCTCCTATATGTTGCTGGTGTCCGGTAGGTAAGTGGGTAAGACATCCGTCGCAAGGGTGACTTGGCCTTGAGACACCTCACCACCTTGGACGCACAGGTTCAATTCCAGGTGGAAGACAAAGTTTCTAATTAAATAACATGGCGACAGCAGAGGGCCATCCAGGAGTCATGACCTGGATGCAACCCCGCCCGAGCCCCCTTAGAGTGTCAGGAGTTAAGGGCTGAAACATTTGCCTGACGGGGTTTCTCCGCTGAAGATCTTCTGCTGTCCGGCTCTCACCCGAGTTTCTTACTACAGCTAATGGCACAAAGACTGACGTGTCTAACATTATCTACAGCAAGGACAGTCACCACAAAGACTGTTTCAGCTATCTTGGGGACTGACGTCTGAACCATTATCTATATAGCAAGGACAGTCACCACAAAGACTGTTTCAGCTATCTTAGAGGACTGACGTCTAACCCATTATACAGCAAGGACAGTCACCGCAAAGACTGTTTCAGCTATCTTAACCCTTTGACTCCTGCAGCCTGTCTACCTGCATCCCGCATTGCTAGCCATGCTAGCAAAGCAAAAACGTAACCTTTGACTCCCTCACTCTCTGTGATAGGGTGAGGGAGTCAAAGGGTTAAGATTTTGCAGTTGGTGGATAGGGTACGGAGTCAAACGGTTAAAGTACTAACGTCTTAACCATTATCTATAGCAAGGGACAGTCACCACAAAGACTATCTAGGACATCTTAAGGCTGACCTGTCACGCCATTATCTACAGCAAGGACAGTCACCACAAAGACTGTCTCAGGTATCTTAAAGGACTGACGTCTTGTTTGCTTATACAACAAGGACAGTCACCACAAAGACTGTCTCAGTATCTTAAAGGACTGACGTCTACATTTGCTATACACAAGGACAGTCACCACAAAGACTGTCTCAGTATCTTAAAGGACTGACGTCTTATTTGCTATACAACAAGGACAGTCACCACAAAGACTGTCTCAGGTATCTTAAAGGACTGACGTCTTATTTGCATACAACAGGACAGTCACCACAAAGACTGTTCTCAGGTATCTTAAGGATTGACGTCTATATTGCTATACAACAAGGACAGTCACACAAAGACTGTCTCAGGTATCTTAAAGGACTGACGTCTTGTTTGCTATACAACAAGGACAGTCACACAAAGACTGTCTCAGGTATCTTAAAGGACTGACGTCTTATTTGCTATACAACAAGGACAGTCACCACAAAGACTGTCTCAGGTATCTTAAAGGACTGACGTCTATTTGCTATACAACAAGGACAGTCACCACAAAGACTGTCTCAGGTATCTTAAAGGACTGACGTCTTATTTGCTATACAACAAGGACAGTCACCACAAAGACTGTCTCAGGTATCTTAAAGGACTGACGTCTTATTTGCTATACAACAAGGACAGTCACCACAAAGACTGTCTCAGGTATCTTAAAGGACTGACGTCTTATTTGCTATACAACAAGGACAGTCACCACAAAGACTGTCTCAGGTATCTTAAAGGACTGGCGTTTGAACCATTATCTAAAGTAAGGACAGTCACCACAAAGACTGTCAGGCATCTTAAAGGACTCACGTTTGAACCACTTCCATAGCAATGATGTTCAGCCCACCATCAATGCTGGCACACTGACCATCTCGGGCATCTTAAGGACATAGCAGCTTCTAAGGGTTAGTCAAGTGCTGTTTGATGACCGAGCCATTGCTGTGAGTCACCTGGCGGAGTCACGAGCTGTTTTGACACCTGTACTTACGTAAGCAGGTGTTCATTCAGGGTGTTACAACATGTAGCAGAAGAGAGCCACTGACACTATTACAGAGTATCAGGACTCGCTGACAATGTCAGATCACATGCCGTTGTCAGTGGCTATCTGTATTATATAATAGTATGTATGTCAATCTGTTTGTATTATGCCATAGTGTGTATGTCAGTATTATACCATAGTGTGTATGCTTGTCTGTATTATACCATAGTGTGAGTGTGTCAGTCTGTATTATACCATAGTGTGTACGTCAGTCTGTCTGTATTATACCATAGTGTGTACGTCAGTCTGTCTGTAATATACCATAGTGTGTACGTCAGTTGTCTGTATTATACCATAGTGTGTACGTCAGTCTGTCTGTATTATACCATAGTGTGTACGTCAGTCTGTCTGTATTATACCATGGAGTGTGTCAGTATGTCAGTATTACACTATAGTGTGAGTATCGGTCTGTCTATTATACCATAGTGTGTATGACAGTCTTTCTGAATTTTACTATAGTGTGTGTCTCTGCAATATACCATGGTGTGTATGTCAGTCTGTCTATATTATATATAGTGAGTATGTCGGTCTGTCTGTATTACACCATAGTGTATGTGAGTCTGATTTGTATTATACCATAGTGTATATATCAGTCTGTCTGTATTATATCATAGTGTGTATGGCAGTCTGTAGTACCATGGTGTGTATGTTTGTCTGTATTATAGCATAGTGTGTATGTGTCTGTATTATACCATAATGTGTATGTCAGTCTGTTTGTATTACACCATAGTGTGTGTATCAGTCTGTCTGTATTATACTATAGCGTGTCAGTCTGCGTGTATCATACCACATGTGCCATCTGTGTGTATTATACCATAATGTCTCAGTCTGTGTGTATCATACCATAGTGTGCTAGTCTGTGTGTATTATACGATAGTGTGTCAGCCTGGCTGTATTATACCTATTATACCAAGTCTGTCAACCTGTAAAGGCTGTGTATTTTACCACAGTGTGTCTGTATTAACTCTCACACACAGCCATGTGTGTGTGTGTGTGTGTGTGTGTGTGTGTGTGTGTGTGTGTGTGTGTGTGTGTGTGTGTGTGTGTGTGTGTGTGTGTATGTGTGTGTGTGTGTTGTGTGTGTGTTTGTGCGAGTGTGTGTTTGTGTGTGTGTGTGTTTGTGTTTGTGCGTGTGTGTGTTTGTGTTTGTTTGTGTGTGTGTGTGTGTGTCCTTTGCGCTGGTCATTGTGTCACAGACTTATCACAGTAGGTCAGACCCTTTGACAACAACAACAACAACAACAAAAATGCATTGATGTTTCACAACTTTTTGTCACGACGGTTTCACACCTAAAACGGGGGCAGCTGGCGCCAGGAAGAACTCGTCGCCACAGTGCAGCGCCACGCCACCCTTTGTGAGAATAAG
>JAPXFY010000025.1:23854658-23857158 GCA_030674185.1 Monoplex corrugatus | reverse complement strand
CTACGGAGTCCCAGAAATTTCCAGAAGGTGGGGTTACTATTTATACTAAAAGAGCCCCCGGCATCCCCCCCCCCCCCCCCAAGGGGGATGTACACAATAGTAATGAGCTCGAGATATCAGATCTTTGAGCCCACGGCTCTGTCAAAACAAAACAAAAAACCCAACCAGCTCGATGAAGAAAACCATGTAAAAAAAAAAAAAAGAATAAAACATGACTGGAAGCCTGAACACCCCAACATCTCAACAACTACAAACACTCACACTGCATTTCTCCGGTTTGATGACCAGAAACTCTTCCATGGATCTGGTCACTTCCACTTTCATCTTGTCCGCAATCTCTCTAAGCAGCAGGGATGATTTCAGCAGCACATCGCCATGGGCGCTGCTCACCAGCCGTCGGAGCGTCGCGCAAGCGGCCTTTCCCACACGCCCACTTTCGTGTCGCTCCGCCAGCCGCTGCACTACTGTCTTCCACTCCAGCAAAGAGGGCAGTTCGTTCAGGTACTGACGCACGTGCTCGATGTTGTTTAGTGTAATGCACAGCTGTTAGGAGAAAGCAGACAGAGGTGAGAGAGAGAGAGAGAGAGAGAGAGAGAGACAGACAGACAGACAGACAGACAGACAGAGAGAGACAGACAGACAGAGAAGAAGGGGAAGAGAGGTCCCCGGGAGGGATAAAGAGAGATGGAGGGGGGGAGAGACAGAGAGATAGGGGGAGGGAGAGAAACAGAGAGATAGGGGCAGGGAGAGAGACAGAGAGATAGAGGGAGGGAGAGAGACAGAGGCAGAGAGAGACAGAGACTGACAGAGATAGAGAGGAAGACAGAGACAGAGAGAGGAAGAGGAGAGAAGAGACAAAAGGAGGTGGAGAGAGAGGGAGGGACTGAGAGAGAGAATAGGGATGGAGGAGAGACAGAGAGAGGGGGAGGGAGAGAGAGAGAGAGACAGAAAGAGAGAAAGACAGAGAGAGAGAGAGACAGAAATACACAGAGACTCTGTCCCTATCTGTCTGTCTCTCCCTCTGTCTCTCTCTCTCTCTCTCTCTCTGTCTGCCTCTCTCTGTGTCTCTGTCTCTCTCTCTCTCTCTCGCTCTGTCAGTCTCTCTGTCTGTCTGTCTGTCTGTCTGTCTCTGTCTCTATCTCTATCTCTCTCTCTCTCTCTCTCTTTCTCTGTCTTTCTGTTTGCCTCTCTCTGTGTCTCTGTGTCTCTCTGTCTGTCTCTCTCTCTGTCTTTGTCTCTTTCTCTGTTTCTCTCTCTCTCTCTCTCTCTCTCTCTCTCTCTGTGTCTGTCTTTGTCTCTCTGTCTCTCTCTCTGTCTCTCTCTCTGCCTCTCTCTCTGTCTCTCTGTCTCTCTCTCTGTTGGTCCTGTCTGATGACCTGTGTCAGGATCAAAGTAACAGTTACACCGACAGACAGACAGACAGACAGATCCACGCACACACATACATATACACTTACACACAGACCTGCCTAACCTATCAGTAATATCAAAATGACCGGTGTCAGGATCATAATAAAACACAGACACACAGACAACAGACAATAGAGACACACACACAGACACACAGATGGACGGATAAACAGACAGACAGACACAGACACACGCAGACACACACATACACACATATACACACAGAATGAGGAAAGGAGGGAGAGAGAGGGAGAGAGAGAGACAGACAGACAGACAGACAGACCGACAGAGAGAGAGAGACAAAAAGAGAGAGAGAGAGTCACACACACACACACACACACACACACACCACACACACACACACACATACATATATATACACTTACCCTATCAGTAACATCAAAATGACCAGTGTCAGGATCATAATAACAGTTACGTTCCAGAATGGAGTGGACCTTGTCTGCATACAACCGGGCTCCGTCACAGATTAACTGCACAAATACATATTCGTATTCGTATTCGTATTCGTACTCGTACTCCTACTCCTACTCCTACTCCAACTCGTACTCGTACTCGTACTCGTACCCGTACTCCTACTCGTACCCGTACTCCTACCCGTGCTCCTACTCGTACTCCTACTCCTACTCCTTCTCCTACTCGTGCTCCTACTCCTTCTCCTACTCGTGCTCGTACTCCTACTCCTTCTCCTACTCGTACTCCTATTCGTACTCCTACTCCTTCTCCTACTCGTACTCCTTCTCCTACTCGTACTCCTACTCGTACTCCTTCTCCTACTCGTGCTCGTACTCCTACTCCTTCTCCTACTCGTACTCCTTCTCCTACTCGTACTCCTTCTCCTACTCGTACTCCTACTCGTACTCCTACTCGTACTCCTACTCGTACCCCTACTCGTACTCCTACTCGTACTCCTTCTCCTACTCCTTCTCCTACTCCTTCTCCTACTCCTACTCCTTCTCCTACTCGTACTCCTTCTCCTACTCGTACTCCTACTCGTACTCCTACGCCTTCTCCTACTCGTACTCCTACTCCTTCTCCTACTCGTACTCCTACTCGTACTCCTTCTCCTACT
>JAPXFY010000025.1:23814658-23837158 GCA_030674185.1 Monoplex corrugatus | reverse complement strand
TAGAATTCACTGTCGGAAAAGGAGGTGAGTATCTAAATTGAATTTAAAAGCAAAAATGGTATATGTTAGGCGAAGGGAGACTGGAAGTCTATTCCAGGCAGACGGTCCTGAGACAACAAAAGAACGGTGGCCAACAGTTGAAAGTTTTAAATCTAAGAACCTGAAGGGAAAGCGTATCTGAAACTGAGCGCAAGGTTCGAGTTGGCGTAAATATAATTATTGATGTTGTCAGAAAGACACGATGGAACAGACTGGTGAATAAATTTGCAGCACAAGGTGTCCAGCTTATATTCAATGAATATTGAAACCAGAAGAACAAGAAAACCAATATAAGCGCGTATCCAACAAAACAAAACAAAACAAGCGCAAATTTTCGGCCAACTAGCCTTTGTCAAGCGTGAACGCACGGTCACAAACTGGACGAGGCGGCAGGGAAGTTTTTAGTCCCGTTTTTATTATCCATTGTTTGGTGTTTGTGATCTGTTTGTGACAGTGCGTTCGCGCTTGACAAAGGCTAGTTGGCCGAAAATTTGCGCTTGTTTTGTTTTGTTTTGTTGGATACGCGCTTATATTGGTTTTCTTGTTCTTCTGGTTCCTGTTTGCTTGGGCGCGGGCAGTCACACTTGTTTTGGACAATGAATATTGAATAAAGTATATAATACTTTAACCCTCAATGTTGCCAGTTCCAGTAGTACTATTAATTTTCTGTTGATAGAATAAGCTCTATAATACCTTTTAACCCTTAGTATGGCCAGGACTTGTAATACAGTTAATTTCCTATTAATAAAATAAAGTGTATAATACTTTAACCTTTTATGTGGCTAGCTCCAGTAGTACTGTTGATTCCCAGTTGATAGAATACTTTGACTCCTGCACCCTATCTACCAGCCGCAAAAAAATTAAACCTTTGACTCCCTCAAAGTCAAAATCAGAGTTCTAGCATGGTTGACAATGCAGGATGTTGGTGGACAGATTGTAGGAGTCAAAGAGTTAATTCAGTTAGTTAAAATGGAGTCACAGTCAAAGGGGCGTAACTTTTACCACAAAGCGTACAATTTTGACCAAAGTGTTAAAACAATTATTAAAAAATCAACCACAAACAGCCCACACATGAAACAAACACTGCCGAGAAATAAAGCAATTTCAACGTTTTAAACAATACTTAAGTGAATATCCCTGACAGCTTTCTTACTACAAGTAATCCAAAAAGGTATGTATAGGCCAAATAACAAAAACTATCTTGACACAGCGTAATTCATTTCCATAACAATTAACATACTCCATCCTTCCACGCAGGTTTTGTACCACATGTATTCAATGTTTCTGCTCCACTAGCAATACAGGTTATGAAAAATGAAAACACACACAAACAGCCACAAATCCACACTACACTGTGAAACTTTAGCCTATGAGCTGGTATGTTGAAATGCATGTGATTCTGCCAGCTCGGACGCAGAGGGGTCAATTCATACATTCATACAAATCTTATGAAATGATAAGACTTAAAAGAGTGAGAAGGGAGAGAACTGCTACAAAGCTGCTTGAGGATCCCAGGAATAGGCTTATCTTTCGGTTTTCCCCTTTGAGGATGCCGGGAGCTTTTTCTGTATGAATAGTATCCCCATCTTCTGGAAATTCTGTGCTAGGAATTTCCTCTTTTCTGTCACTCTCTTGGTTTGTATCTTATTGTTTTGCTTTCTGTCATTCCTTCCTATCATTTTCTGCCTTGCTGGTCCATTCACATATACTATACGTTCGATAGAGTCTTACGTACTTTCGATAAAGTCTTACATACTTTGTTTTATTAGGATTGCTAATTGATTACATGCATTAAGTGCATTTCTGGCTCTAAGGAAATGAGAAATGCTGAAGCAATTTGAGTTAATTTGGGCCCGTTTTATGTATGTTTTGTTGTCATTAGTTATGTTGCAATTTGTATTCAGGTATGTTGTTTCTGTTGTATTGTTGTTTCTGTTGTTGTCGGCGTTCTTGTAGTTGTTGTTTCTGTTGTTGTAGTTGTTTTCAGTGTCGATGGGACATCCACTTACATGATGGTCTGTGAGAGTTTAGAGATTCCATTGACGACGGCGAAAACGTCCAGACCACGACGGCTTTCTGCAGACAGGGAGAGATCCACACCCTGTGTACCCTGAACACACAGTAGCGCATCTTATAGTCAACATTTTCAGTTACTACAGTTCCTTTTTTTTTTTTTTTTTTTTTTTTTTTTTAGGATCATCGCACTTAGGGAGGTTACCTTTGTGCTCACCTTATTTTTTCGTCCCACCCCTTAATGGCCACAGAAGCTGGCACAATTTTCTTTCTTTTATTTTTTTTTACAATGCAATAACGATGGTGTCGATGAGGATGATAATCATGATGCTATGGAGTTCCATCTAGAATCGAGACTGCGTGACAAGGCTGTACTCTACGCTTTCTCTCATATATCCTGGCGTCAACCAGGCCCGAGAGATACAGACACCTGCGGTGATGGTCAGAAGATTTGAGCAACACCCTCAAGGACGCATCCGCGAAGTGGATGAGACTCGACTGTGTGGTTCCAGTTTTCCCAGTGAGCCCCTAGCACGCCCAACTCTGGGTAGGAGCCGGTTAGAGCAACAACAACAACAGCCCAACAACAACAACAACAACAACAAACAACAACACAACAAAACCACAATGAGATATTTTGAAGGGACTGATGGGAATCGAACCCACAACCTTCCAGTCGGTAGCCCGTTATGTTAACCACTACACCACGGCGACTGGTACACAACAACTTTAATTAACTGTACAGTGAAGAAGCTAACTGTGCAGTATAAAGGAATTCTTACTAAAATTGCATTGGCTGCCAGTCCACACCCTCCTTACACTAAACACACAGTGCCACATCTTATAGTCAACATGCTCAATTACTACAATACGTGAGTGTATAACTTGTACAGTGAAGAAGTCTGCTGTGCAGTACGAAAGAATTCTTACCGAAATTGCATTGGCTTTCAGTGAAAGCAAGAATCGAGCATAAAGTCTGCCACATTTTGCTTTCAGTGTCTAAATTTGAATACCATGCCGATGTATAGGTCAGAACTTCTCCTGTCGTAAATATCTTCCAGAACAGTTGACAGTGTTAGGTGACATATACTGCTGTCTGCAAAACCTAAAGGGTCAAGGTCACTGTAATCTAATCAAAGTGACAGCCAGCAATGAAAGGTGTAGGGAACGGAAGTCTCAGTGAGCTTCTCTTGACAGAAGCCTCGGTTCCTTTTACAGCTTGTGGAAAGAAAATCATTCTCTGTTTTTTGCTCAACAATACGGAACTCTCTCTCAGTGTCGTTAAGACGAAGTAATATTCTCTTTACGTAAAAAAATTGGTGTATGAATATAAACTTGGATCTTGTTTCTTTAGAAACATCTACAAAACAGTAGAGATTAAAGTTTCATGTTGCAACTGATCTCTCTGTCTGTCTGTCTGTCTGTCTGTCTGTCTGTCTCTCTCTCTCTCTTTTTCGGCAGTGTCAGTCTCGTTTATTGTTGTTGTTGTTGCTGTTGTTGTTGTTTGTATCTGACACAATTATCCAGTAAAGGAAACGAGCACCGTGTGTGTGTGTGTGCGTGTGTGTTGTGTGTGTGTGTGTGTGTGTGTGTGTGTGTGTGTGTGTGTGTGTGTGTGTGTGTGTTTGTGTACATATATATGTGTGTGTGCGTTTGCGTGTGTATGTATGTAGGTATGTCTGTGTCTGTGTGTGCGTGTGTGTGTGCGTGTGTGTGTGCGTATGTGTGTGTGTGCCGTGTGAGCGTGTGTGTGTGTGTATGGGTGTGTTTATGTGTGTGCGTGTGAGTGTGTGTGTGTGTTTGTGTGCAAATGTATGTGTGTATGTATGTATGTGTGTACGTGCGTGCGTGCGTGCGTGCATATGTGTAGTGTTAGTGTAGTGTAGTGTAGTGTAGTGTAGTGTAGCGTAGCGTAGCGTTAGTGTAGTGTAGTGTAGTGTAGTGCACTGTAGTGTACTGTAGTGCACTGTAGTGTAGTGTAGTGTAGTGTAGTGTAGTTAGTGTAGTGAGTGTAGTGTAGTGTACTGTAGTGCACTGTAGTGTAGTAGTGCACTGTAGGCACTGTAGTGTAGTGTAGTGTAGTGTAAGTGTAGTGTATGTAGTGTAGTGTAGTGTAGTGTAGTGTAGTGTAGTGTAGTGTTAGTGTAGTGTAGTGTAGTGTAGTGTAGTGTAGTGTAGTGTAGTGTAGTTTTGTAGTGTAGTGTAGTGTTAGTGCAGTTGTTTAGTGTAGTGTACCTGAGTGTGGTGATGGCGTGTTTATAGAACAGCAGGGCAGCAGGGTGGTAGTCTTCAGCACAAAATCGTCCTCCATACAGACTATCCTGAAAAGCACATGTGACACATCCATCAAATTAACAGTGTTAATGTATGAAATATACTGCTGTCTGAAACCTAAATGGTCAAGGTCACTGTGATCTTATCAAAGTGACAGCCAGAAATGGACGATACAGGAACTAGAAACACACACACACACACACACACACACACACACACACACACACACACACACACACACACACACACACACACACCAACCCACACACACACACACACACGCACACACACACACAAACACACATATACACACACATACACACACACACACACACACAACACACACACATACACACACATATATATATACACACCACACACATACACACACACACCACACATGCACACACACACACGAAAGAAAAAAAAATCTGTAGTTAATTAACGAAACAGGACAGGCGCAAATTTTCGGCCAAGTGGCTTTCATCAAGCGTACACCAAAATGCAATACATAGTCTTCTCCTTCTTCTTCTCTTCTTCTTCTTTCTTCTTCTTCTTCTTCTATCTTCTTCTTCATTCTTCTTCTTCTTTCTTCTTCTTCTTCATTTTTCATGTTCTTCTCTTCTTCTTCTTCATGTCTTCTTCCTTGTTCTTCTGTCTTCTCTTCTTCATGTTCTTCATGTTCTTCATTTCTTCTTCTTTAGTTCTTCTTGTTCTTCTTCTTCTTCTCTTCTTCATGTCTTCATGTTCTCTCTTCTTCTTCTTCATGTTCTCTTCTTCTTCTTCATGTTCTTCTCTTCTTCTGTTCTTCATGTTCTTTTCTTCTTAGTTCTTCTTCATCTCTTTCTTCTTCTTCTTTTCTTCTTCTCTATGTTCTTCTTCATTTCTTCTTCTTCTGTTTCTTATTCTTCTTCTTCATGTTTCTTCATCTTCTCTTCTTATGTTCTCTTCATCTTCTTCTTCTTCATGTTCTTCTTCATCTCTTCTTCTTCAGTTCTTCTTCATCTCTTCTTCTTCATGTTCTTCTTCTCTTCTTCTTCTTCATGTTCTTCTTCATTCTTCTCTTCATTTTTCTTCTCTTCTTCTTCTTCATGTTCTTCTTCTTCTTCTTCTTCTTCTTCTTCTTCTTCATTCTTCTTCTTTCTTCTGTTCTTCTTCTTCTTCATGTTCTTCTCTCTCTCTTCTTTCTTCTTCTCTTCTTCTTCTTCTCTTCTCTTCTTCTTCTTCTTCTCTTCTTCTCTTCTTTTTCTTCTTCTTTCTTCTTCTTCTTCTTTCTTCTTCTTTCTTCTTTCTTCTTCTTCTTCTTCTTCTTCTTCTTCTCTTCTTTCTTCTTCTTCTTCTTCATGTTCTTCTTCTGTTCTTCTTCCTTCTTCTTCATGTTTCTTCTTCCCTTCTTCCTCTTCATGTTCTTCTTCTTCTTCTTCTTCTCGTTCTTCTTCTTCTTCATGTTCTTCTTCTTCTTCGTCTTCATTTTCTTCTTCTTCTTCTTCTGTTCTTTCTCTTCTCTTCTTCTTCGTCCTTCTTCATGTTCTTCTTCTTCTTCTTCATGTTCTTCTTCTTCTTCTTCATGTTCTTCTTCTTCTTCTTCATGTTCTTCCCTTCTCCTTCTCTTTCTCCTTCTCCTTATCTCCTTCTCCTTCATCTCCTTCTCTTCTTCTTCTTTTCTTCTTCTCTCTTCTTCCTCCTTTCCTTTCTTCTCTTCCTCTTCTTCCTTTCTTCTTCTTCTTCTCTTCCTCCTCTTCCTTTTCTTCTCTCCTCCTCTTCTCTTCTCTCTTCTCTTCCTCTCTACTCTCCATCTCTTCACTTCTTTCTCTTCTTCTTCTTCCTCTTCTCCTCTCTCTTCTTCTTCTTATTGTTCTTCGTGTTCTGTCCTTCTTGTTTTTCTTCTTTTTTTATCATCCCCGCTCGTCCTTTTTTTTTTCTTCTTCTTGTTTTGTTCATATGGTAAGGCCACATCTGATGATGAATGCACGGAGCTTGATGATCAGAGGAGTTACAGTGTTCAACACTGTCCCTTGGTGCCACTAGACGGACGGTAGAGATCCCCAGTAACTGAGGATGAATCCTGATGAAGCGCAGGCCCCGGCGCTGTTCCATCCTGAAGGGACCTGGAAGGGCAAGCCGTCATTCTCGTCTGATATAGATGACCATGTAGACATTTGCGTTATATTTAGTACAGTACAAAACGTATAGGCCATTTTATGAGGAAAGGGGAATTAGAGCACCTGGTCACAACAGGAAAGCTGGACAGAAAGAGAGCACCGAGTAGAGCCAGGGAGAAAATATTAGACGGACTTGCAGGGTGGCTGAGGACAGAGAGAGTGGAAGATGTGCTTGCGGCGACAAGGACAGACACATATGGATGGCCATGACCGCCAACGCCATGCGCAGTGCACATGATGATGATGACAAAACGTGTTCCGTGTGATACTCTACTGATATACTGATGTTTGTTTGACATATTTCTATACATAACTTTTAGCACAGTACAAAACGTGTTCTGATCATATTATACTGATATCACTGATGTATTGCTTGACATATGTCTATAACATAACTTTAAGTACAGTACAAAATGTTTACGAAGCTATTTCCCTGGATGTTGAGCTGTACCGTCTTCATCATTGTTATTGTCATGATTATCATTATGACAGGCAGATATACGGACGGATGAACGACGGACGGACAGGCAGACAGACAGAGAGATAGACACAAACACACACACAACATACACACACACACACACCACACACGCACACACACACCACACACACACACACACACCACCACACACACACACACACACACACACACACACACACACACACACACACACACACACACAGAGGCAGGTAGAAAGGCAGACTGACGGACAGGCAGACAAACAGACAAGCAGGCAGGCAGGAACAGGCAGAACAGGCAGAAACAGACAGACCTATAGAGAGATGTATAGCAGACAGACAGACACATAGAGAGATAGAAGACAGATAGACAGAAGACAGACAGACAAGCAGGTTGAAGACAGATAAAAAAACAGACAGATAGAAGATAGACAAACAGATAGAAGACAGACACACAGACAGACACACACACAGATAGAAGACAGACGGACGGACAGACAGACAGATACACACACAGACACACAAACAGACACACAGATAGAAGACAAACAAACAGACATATAGAAGACACATAGACAGACACACACACAGACACAGCAGCAGACAGACACACTGATAGAAGACAGACAAACAGACAGATAGAAGACAGATGATACACACACAGACAGACACACACACAGAGAGAAGACAGACGGACGGACAGACAGACAGATACACACACAGACACACAGACAGAAAGACAGACACACAGACGGATAGACACACACACACAGACAGACAAGCAAACACATAGACAGACACACAGACAGACACACAGATAGAATGACAGACTGACAGACACACAGGTACACACACAGGCAGGCAGACAGACACACAGACAGACAGACATGTAGAGAGACAGACAGACAGACACACCTGTTTGTAAGACAGGTTGACCAACAGGTGACACCGGCCCACAGGCTTGGAGCGACTTCCTGACAACGGGTACAGGTTGATCCACCCGTCATACCCCTGACTGGGGAGTCCTGTACATATACACACACGCACACGCACACGCACACGCACACACACACATATATGCACACACATGGTCACACACATACATACACATATGCACACACACATATATATACGTGCTTATGATACATACACGCGCATATACATATACATCAGTCTTAAAAAATAAGGCAGAGAGAGACACACAGAGAGAGACAGACAGACAGAGAGAGAGAGACAGAGGCAGAGAGACAGAGAGAGAGACAGAGAGACAGAGACACAGAGACAGAGAGAAGAGAGAGAGAGTGAAAGAGACAGACAGACAGAGATAGGGACAGAAGATAGACACACACACACATACACTCACACACGTACTTATACATACACACGCATATTGTACATATGCATCAGTCTTGTAAATATGGCAGAGAGAGAGAGACAGACAGAGACAGACAGACAGAGACAGAAAGACAGACAGACAGACACACACACACATGCACACAATCACACACACATACACACACAACACACACATGCACACACACACACACACACACACACACACACACACCACACACACACAGACACACACAACCACACATACGCACACACACACATTAACAACACACATACTCACACATACTACACACACCCCACACACACACACACCAAACGCATACACAGCACACGCGCTCAACACACACACACACACACACACACACACACACACACAACACATACACACACATACACACACACACATACACATACACACACAAAACATTCTGTCTCTCTCTCTCACACACACACACACACACACACACACTCACACACACGCACACACACACATACACACACATGTACACACACACATACACACACACATATCACACACACACACACACACAACACGCTTACCCTAACAGGTAAAACAGCCTGCCCAATACAGCCAGGTACCTGACGTTCATGATCTGAAGTCTGCAGAATGTTCTTGAAGAACCTGTTGACCACCAAGACACAGATATCCACGAGTACTGAAGAAAAATAATTAATACATTAAAAAAAACACACACACAAACAACACGACTATCAATCATTCCTAATAATCTCCTTTTCATACAAGACCTACTACAGAAACTCATGACTTTGTGTTTTGGAGTTTTTTTCAAACTCAAGACAATTCCATATGCGCTCCACCCAAATCTTCCAGCAAGTGTCTGGCAGATTCCCTGAGCCTGTACAAGACCCTCTGTGCCGGCAAGACCTTGAAACGAGGAGAGATCGGAGGAGAAAGAAAGGACTTTTGAAACACTAAGTTAACAAAGTTAACAAGAAACACCGCGACGGTGTGGATGGGCCCCAAAGCGCCAATGCCTCGCCACTCTCCGAACAATCACCTCCCAAGCTCTCGACGCCACTCGATAGTCCTTTCATAGAGAAAAGGAGGCTGGCTGTCCATGCGTTGGATTATGACCCAGTTGCCTTGTTCACACACACAATGCGCACCAACCCGGTCCAACCCACCCACCGGACTAATAAGAGAGAATAGAAGAGACCTCTCTCGCCCTGTGGGCCCCAGTAGCTCAGTTGGTTTGAGCTTCGGATTCACATGCTATTGGTTGTGGGTTCGAATCCCGGGGTGCGCTATAATAAAACTGGCCTTCTCACTGTCCCATCTTAACATCATTGTTGTTCTGGTGGTGTCAGTATAGGATTAGATAGGTCCCCCTTCTCCCACTTCCCTGGGATGGTTATCCCCGTCGGCCATATCACCTGAGGTGGGTGTCGACGTAAACACTGAACCAAACCAAAGCAAACCAAACCTCTCTCGCCCCACTCTGGGCCTTCATTTCTCTTTCAGGCAGCTGACACCACCAGAATAACGGAAACATTAACTCTTCGACTCCCGCACCCTGTCCACCAGCATCCTGCGTTGTCAACCATACGGAAACAGAAACATTAACCTATGACTCCCGCACCCTGTCCACCAGCATCCTGCGTTGTCAACCATACGGAAACGGAAACATTAACCCTATGACTCCCGCACCCTGTCCACCAGCATCCTGCATTGTCAACCATGCTAGCAAAGCAAAAAATTAACCCTTTGATTCCCTCACCCTATCCACCAGCTTCCTGTAGGAAGCTGGTGGATAGGTGAGGGAATCAAAGGGTTAAGTTTTTGCAGTTGGAAGATAGGATGCGGGAGTCAAAGGGTTAAGATGGGCAGAGAACAGGCCAGTGTTTAATGTTGCGGGCTGGGATTGAACTCGAGATACCAGATCCAGAGTCACGGCTCTAAAAGAACCAAACAGCCCACACAGAGACCTTGAAGAAGCTTTGGCTCAACAAAAAACCCGACGTGCCTGGGGACAATCTGTTACAACAACAGTGAAAACAGACATTAACCCTTTGACTCCTGCACCTGTCCACCAGCATGCTGCATTGCCGACCATGCTACCAAAGCAAAACCTTAACCCTTTGACTGCTGCACCCTGTCCCCAGCATGCTGCATTTTGCCCACCATGCAGCTAAAGAAAACCTTAACCTTTTGATTCCCTCACCCTCTCCACCAGAAGTCAAAAGGTTAATAAGTTTTCGCTGATGGTGGATAGGGTGCAAGAGTCAAGGGATAAACTTTTGTTACAATTTCCTGAGAACGTGCTGTTCATATTCATCTCATATATTCATTCATATTCGCTTCTTTTTTTTTGTCACAATGGATTTACTATGTGGAAACTCAGGCTGCTCTTCCCGTTGAGAGCACGTCGCCGCAGTGTAGCGCCACCTACGCACAGACGAACACACACACACACCACACACACACACACACACATACACATACACACACACACCCCACACACACACACACAGTGAAAGGGCCAAGTTTTGGGCAGTGAGGGACAGGGTGCGGGAGTGAAAGGGTTACAGAACTCACCCTTTGAGGGCGCCCATCTTCTCCGTGTGGCTCTTGGCAGTGGAGCTGGTGTCTTGTGGAGAGGCGCTGTCATCATGGTGACACACACACAGACGAATTTCGTCTGTCAGAGGGTCTTCAACCTCCCTAAGTACAAACATAACTGTCATCATAAACCATTCATTGTCAAGGTTCTACAACTTCCCTAACCACACACATAACCACCATCATAAACCATTCATTGTCAAGATTCTACAACCTCCCTAACCACACACATAACCAACATCATGAACCATTCATTGTCAAGGTTCTACAACCCCCATCCCCCCCAAGCACACACATAACCACCATCATAAACCATTCATTGTCAAGGTTCTTCAACCCCCATCCCCCCAAGCACACACATAACCACCATCATAAACCATTCATTGTCAAGGTTCTTCAACCCCCATCCCCCCCCCCCAAGCACACACATAACCACCATCATAAACCATTCATTGTCAAGGTTCTTCAACCCCCCCCACCCCAAGCACACACATAACCAACATCATAAACCATTCATTGTCAAGGTTCTTCATCCACCCCTCAAGCACACACATAACCACCATCATAAACCATTCATTGTCAAGGTTCTTCAACCCCACCATCCCCCAAGCACACACATAACCACCATCATAAACCATTCATTGTCAAGGTTCTTCAACCCCCATCCCCCCAAGCACACACATAACCACCATCATAAACCATTCATTGTCAAGGTTCTTCAACCCCCATCCCCCCCCCCCAAGCACACACATAACCACCATCATAAACCATTCATTGTCAAGGTTCTTCAACCCCCCCCCCCAAGCACACACATAACCAACATCATAAACCATTCATTGTCAAGGTTCTTCATCCACCCCTCAAGCACACACATAACCACCATCATAAACCATTCATTGTCAAGGTTCTTCAACCCCCCCCCCCAAGCACACACATAACCACCATCATAAACCATTCATTGTCAAGGTTCTTCAACCCCCATCCCCCCAAGCACACACATAACCACCATCATAAACCATTCATTGTCAAGGTTCTTCACCACCACCACCCCAAGCACACACATAACCAACATCATAAACCATTCATTGTCAAGGTTCTTCACCCACCCCTCAAGCACACACATAACCACCATCATAAACCATTCATTGTCAAGGTTCTTCACCCCCCCCCCCTCCAAGCACACACATAACCAACTTCATAAACCATTCATTGTCAAGGTTCTTCAACCTCCCTAAGCACACACATAACCACCATCGTAAACCATTCATTGTCAAGGTAACATTGTGCTGACATATCAACAATATGCTTAACTCAGCCTTGAAATCATGAAAATAAACATGATGAATGAAACTCCAGAAATACCACTACCACCACCACCACCACACCGCCACTACCACCATTACCAATACCACCATCACAACCACTACCATCACTATCATCACAATCACCACCACCACCACCACTACTACCACTACCACCATCTCAACCACCACCTATATCACAACCAGCATCACCACCATCCCTACCGCCATCACAACCATCACTACCACCACCACCACCACTACCACCATCACAACCATCACTACCACCATCATCATCACCACCACTATCACAACCACCACCACCATCAAAACCATCACCACCACCACTACCATCACAATACCACCACCATCACTACCATCACAACCACCACCACCACCACTATCATCACAACCACCACTATCACCATCACAACCACCACCACTAACACCACTACCATCACAACCACCACCAACACCACTACCATCACCACCATCACTTACATCACAACCACCACCACCACCACTACCATCACAACCACCACCACTACCATCACAACCACCACCACCACCGTCACAACCACCACCACCACCACAAGCAGCAGCACCACCACCACCATAACCACACCACCCACCACTACAACGACCAAAAGTCATCACAACCACCAACCACCACCACCGCAACCATCACAACCACCACCACCACCACCACAATCACCTCTACCATCAACCACCACCATCATCATCACCACCATCACGATCGCCACCACCACCACCGCCACCATCACCACCATCACAATCACCTCTACCACCACCACCACCATGACTACCATCACAACCACCTCTACCACCACCATCACCACCAACACCTCAACCACAACAACCACCATGACCACCGCTACCATCACCACACCACCCACCACTACCACGACTAAAGTCACCACTACCATCACCGCCGCAACCATTCCACCTATACCACCAACACCACAGTCACCTCAACCTCAACCACCACCATGACCACAACCACCACAAACACCAACACCACCAACACCAGCAACACCTCAACCTCAACCACCACCATAACCACAAACACCACCACCACCACCACCACCAACAACAACAACAACAAGTACACCAAGACCACCACAGCCCACTCACAATGTAAACTGTTCCCCCCATTTGGGCTCCGTGCTGCCTTTAGAGGGCTGGGATCTCAACACATCCTCGGCAGAATCAAGGGAGGGGGACCGGGTCAGACTCTTCTTCAGCTTGGGGCTGCTCCTGGGGGAGCCTTTGGGAGACACCCTGGGCGATCCCTTGGGCGAGCTCTTCATGCCTTTGTTCTGGACACGGACCATGGTCAGCAGGAAGTAGGCGCTGACATCACCTGTATGAGATGGTAGGTCATTGATACCTACACCTACACTTACACAAAGGTAGATGTCAGGTTGTATCTTTTTGACACTGTCACCTACACAAAGATGAATGTCGAGTTGGTCGATTTGACGCATACACAAAGATAAATGTCAAGTTTTGACCAATCCTAACACCTACACAAAGGTAGACGTCAGGTCCATCAGTATGACACCTACCCAAAAGTCGACGTCAGGTCCATCAGTTTTCTCTTTCTCGCTCTCACAGTCTCTCTTTCTCTCTGTCTCTGTCTGTCTGTCTGTCTGTCTGTCTCTCTCTCTCTCTCTCTCTCTCTCTCTCTCTCTCTCTCTTTCTATGTATGTAGTAGTAGTAGTAGTAGGCCTCCCTCGGTCATGGCTGACCATGGACAAAGTACATCCGTTCTAATGTCTAGATGGGCTGTCTGCTTGGTCCAAGCAGCGTCGCCTGTGACTGTACAGACCAATGCGAGAGAGGCAGTCTCTGTCGCAGCGGTCACATGTGTATGCCGATCTGGGTTGTTGGCTGTCATCCCTTTTCTGCGAACTCGCTTTTCTGCTGCAGCAGCTGACAGTTTGTCCTCACCAATCCGCAGCTGTTTCTTGAGAGTGGTTCTCCAGCTGTTGCGGTCGTCTGCGAGGTCCTCCCAGGACTCAGTGTCAATCTCAAGCGCCTTCATGTCACGTTTGCAAACGTCTTTGTATCTCAGCTGTGGGAGGCCAATGTTTCTCTGCCCTGTGGCAAGCTCACCATAAAGGATGTCTTTTGGGATGTGACCATCTTCCATGCGGCGAACGTGGTCCCAACCAGCGCAGCCGACGCTCTCTCAGCATGGTATGCATGGTTGGGAGGCCAGCGCGGGTCAGGACTTCGGTGTTGGTCACCTTGTCTTGCCAGGAAATGCCGAGTACATGTATGCGCCGTAAGCTTCTCAGGTGGAAGGTATTGAGCCTTTTCTCTTGATGAGCATGCGTGGTCCACACCTCGCTGCCATACAGCAAGGTGCTGAGGACACAGGCGCTGTATACAGCCATCTTTGTCTTCTTGGTCAGCTTGGGATTTGTCCACACCCTTTGTGTGAGGCGGGCTAGTGTTGTGGCTGCCTTCCCGATCTTCTTGTCGATCTCTGTGTCAAGGGAGAGGTTATCGGTGATGGTGGACCCAAGATATGTGAATTGATGGATGGCTTCAAGCTCGTAGTCATCAATGGTGATGGCTGGTGGAGATGGCGGGTCTTGGCGGGTATGTATGTTTGTATATACCCCCCCACCCTCTTTCTCCTTCTCTCTCTCACTCTCACAGTCTGTCTCTGTCTGTCTCTGTCTGTCTCTGTATCTGTCTCTCTCTCTCTCTCACTTCTCTTCACTCTCTCTCTCACTCTCTCTCTCTCACTCACTCTCCCTCTCCCTAGCAAACCTTTGTTTTTGTCTTGTGCGTGTTTCAGATCAGTGGCTTCCACCACTGTCACGTTGGCCTGCGTTTGTTTGGGCTGTAACACACACACACACACACACACACACACACACACACACACACACACACACACACACCACACACACACACACCACACACACACACACACACACACACACACAACACACACAACAACACACACACAACACACAACACCACACACACACACACACAAACACACACACACATACACACAACACACACAACACACACACACAACACACACACATACAAAACACACAACCACACACAGCACACACACATACACACCACACCACACACACATACACACACACATACACACACATACACACACATACACACACATACACACACATACACAACAACACACACACAAACACACACACACACACACACACACACACACACACCGCACACAACATACACACACATACACACACACATACACACACATACACACACATACACACATACACAAACACACAACATACAGAGCATACACACAGAGTACACACAAACACACACAAACACACACACACGCACACACGAACACACGCGCACACACACACACGCACACACACACAGACACGTGCACACACACACACACACGTATATATGCACACACTCGCAAGCGCAATATACACAGTTAACCAGCTACTTGACTAAAATAAATGAATGAATGAATGAATGAATGAATGAATGAATGAATGAATGAATGAATGAATGAGATGAATTTGAGCGAACAGAATGTTTATCATTTCAATGGCTTGTGTTCAACGAATCAAAACCAAATTTTGAGAAGAAAGAAACAAAGAATGAGACAGACAGGGACAGAGACACAGAGAGACAGAGAGGGAGCGAGAGAGATAATGACAGAGACAGACAGAGAGACAGAGACAGAGAGATAGAGAGTCAGGGACAGAGACGAAGACAGAGAGACAGAGGGACACAGAGACAGACACAGACAGACAGACACAAAGACGGAGACAGAGACAAAGAGACAGAGAGAGACAGAGACAGAGAGACAGGGACAGAGACAGAGACAGAGGCAGATAGACACGGAGAGAGAGAGAGAGACGGCGAGACAGAGGCAGACAGACAGACAGAGACAGAGAGAGACAGAGAAGACAGAGAGAGACAGAGACAGAGAGACACAGACAAAGAGACACAGAGAAACAGAGAGACAGAAACAGAGAGACAGAAAGACAGAGACAGAGAGGCAGAGAGGCAG
This sequence comes from Monoplex corrugatus, assembly GCA_030674185.1. Lineage (NCBI taxonomy): Eukaryota > Metazoa > Mollusca > Gastropoda > Littorinimorpha > Ranellidae > Monoplex > Monoplex corrugatus. Next base: position 23,820,880 of record JAPXFY010000025.1, on the reverse strand, counting down.
AGAGACAGACAGGCAGAGAGACAGAGACAGAGAGAGAGAGAGAGAGAGAGGGGACAGCGAACAAGCGTTTGGCCTCCAGCCCAGATACATTCGTAGGCTAGAGGCGTATAAAACAACACAATTCTACACTACATACATACGTGTGCATGTATTCCTATCTATCGACTCGTTCATGCATTACAAGCATATCATAATTAGACGTAAACACACATATAGACAGACTGACTGGATGACAGGCAGATAAACACATTTAGCTACAAATAAGCACACATTCACACAATTATGTACACATATATGCATATATGTATATGTGTATATATATGCATATATATGTGTGTATACATACAGACAGACGTACAGACAGACATAGACAGACAGACAGACAGTAAATATTACATAGATACATACATACATATCATATGATCACATACATATACATATATACATATATAATAATATATTAATATATTATAATATATGTGTGTGTGGTGTGTGTGGTACACACACATACACACACACACACACACACCACCACACCACACACACACACACACACACACACACACACACACACACACACACACACACATTCACATACATACAGACAGGCAAACACGTCATGGCTGACCTTATTCTGCAATTCGTCCCGAAGAAAATATTCATGGTCCTCTTGATCCACGTCAAACACCTGGCACATCATAAAGCCATTTGATTTAATGGTCATTGGCATTTTGTCAGCAATAACGTGAAAAAAACGCCAACAAAGACTTTTTTTGGTTTGGTTGGTTGGTCAGCTGCTTTTTTTTTTTTTTTTTTGCTTTTTTTTTAGCAAGTGTCCAAAAAACAATATGTAAACCCAGTTTTGTTAACAAGAATATCAAAACGCTTAGGAAATCCAGTTTTGTGAGCAAGAATGGGGGAAAAAGGATAAGACAGCCCAGTTTGGTGAATAAAACGGTAAAAAAACATACAAACAAAAAGCAGTTAAAAACAAACAAAAAGCCAGCTTTGTATGGCAGATAAGGAAGTGATGTGGGTGCATCTGCACCAAGTATCAAAAGGATGGTTGGAGCATATCCACCAACTATGGCAGGTATGGGTATGAAGCTCCCTCCAGCACGTGTAGTAGGGCTGGGATGTCAACTGCAAAGGATAGGCAAGAGGACGAGATCTCCCGGACTTGGTACAGTCGAACCAATCAATAGCCCATTCCAAAGTGAGGAGAATACAGGTTTGTTAACAAAGACACAAAATGGCTCATCCAATTATTGTACGTCACACATCTTAACTTATTGTCTGATAAAATCTATCCATAACACACAATAATGAAAGACAATTTACTTGATCCAAAATGCAAGAGGAGAACACAACATCGCACCACTGTATACAGCTTGTAACAGTCAACACTTCACCAAGACCGTAATGTGCACTGAGTGAACTCTAGTGCTCCACTTTCACATTCTATACGCACAGAAAGTATGGGTTCCCAGGTGTGGACCCATGTTCCCTACATCTAAAGTTCCAATCTCTAACTAACTAAATAATGGTGTAGTGCTCTCACACTGCACAGCCCTTATACTTTCTGGTTTCGTCTACTATCTTTCTAGCCCCTACAGTCTACTGTCACTGTCCGGCACGTAGGCCTACTCTCTGCTAACCCGTGGCTTTCTGCTGTCTTCTGGCTAACAGCTTTCTCTTGTGCTAGTCCCTGGCTCATTGCCTTCTGACAGCTCCAAGTCTACATATTTGTAGCCAGACTCCTTGTTCTTGTTCTTGTTCTTGTTTTGTATTATCGTCCCAGCGTGTTCACGATTAGGGACTGTCTTGAGGATGAACCGTGTCGTGTAATTAAAGAAGGAAAACGTTGTCTTGTAGTTTCCATGTCTAAGATGGGAGGGGTTTCAAGAAGTTAGAGATGAGGGTGAGAACCTTCCCGAGTCTGTTCTATAAATAAGGGTTGGGTGTTGTCCACGTGGTCACGTGATGGTGGCGTGGAATCGTTCGACCCATCCGGTATATTTATTTCTCTGACCTCACCTGATAGGTATGCATACCTGTCGGTCAGCAATTTCTCTCTAATCAGTAGATCTATTTTCTCTAAGGTTCATGTACTAATCAAAAATGGCTAACTAAAACATGATTAAGTCGACTCTGTCACAGTTGTATGTAAGAATACGACAAAAGCAAGCTCGCCCAGTTTTGTGAGCAGTACTGAATGTTGCTGACTGCAGTCTGCCTCAATCGTGATGTGCTGAAAACAAACTGCTGTATGATGCAGGAATGCCAACAGGACAGTTTTTGATGTTGCAGGCTGGGATTGAGCCATGGACTCAGATGGGATTGAGCTATTGACTCAAGATCTTGAGTCCATGACTCTGTTATAAGAAGCAACCAGCCCCTGAAAACTTCTGTATGATACAAGAGTGTAAACACAATGTGTGCTGTCTGTCTCACGTTATTGCAATATAGAACAGGATGGATACAGAGATCAGCTTCTTAGTTAATAGTCAGACTTTGATAGACACAAGATAAAAGGAAAAGATTTGGACAAAATATGGTTGATAATCAGACTATAATAGACATAAGATGAAGAAGAATTTTTTTGAAAAAATATAATTGATATTCAGACTTTAATGGACACAAGATGAAGCGAAGCTGGAAGACGAATTCCTCGACAAACTATAGTTGATATTTAGACTTTGATTGACAAAAGATGAAGAAGAATTCCTTTACAAAATTGAGGTAATATAGGTAATATACAGACTTTAATAGACACAAGACAAAGAAGAATTCCTTGACAAAATATAGGTAATATACAGACTAATAGACACAAGATAAAGAAGAATTCCTTGACAAAATATGTAAGTAATATACAGACTTTAATAGACACAAGACAAAGGAGAATTTCTTTGACAAAATAGAGGTAATATACAGACCAATAGACAGAAGACAAAGAAGAATTCCTTGACAAAATAGAGGTGATATACAGACTTTAATAGACACAAAACAAAGAAAAATTCCTTGACAAAATATAGGTAATGTAGAGACTTTAATAGACACAAGACAATGAAGAATTCTTCGATAAAATATAGGTAATACACAGACTAATAGACACAAGACAATGAAAAATTCCTTGACAAAATATGGGTAATACAGAGACTTTAATAGACACAACACAGTGAAGAATTCCTTGACAAAATATAAATAATATACAGACTTTGATAGACACAAGACAATGAAGAATTCCTTGACAAAATATAGGTAATATACAGACTTTAATAGACACAAGACAAAGAAGAATTCCTTGACAAAATATAGGTAATATGCAGACTAATAGATACAAGATGAAGACGAATTCCTTGACAAAATATAGGTAATATACAGACTTTGATAGACACAAGATGAAGACGAATTCCTTGACAAAATATAGGTAATATACAGACTTTGATAGACACAAGATGAAGACGAATTCCTTGACAAAATATAGGTAATATACAGACTTTAATAGACACAAGACAAAGAAGAATTCCTTGACAAAATATAGGTAATATACAAACTTTGATAGACACAAGATGAAGACGAATTCCTTGACAAAATATAGGTAATATACAGGTTAATAGACACAAGACAAAGAAGAATTCCTTGACAAAATATAGGTAATATACAGACTTTGATAGACACAAGATGAAGACGAATTCCTTGACAAAATACAGCTGAATGGATAAGTAAGACAGACAGAGGGAAATCCTGCGCCAAAACGACATTAGAATGAAAAGATAAAGAAAGAAACAATACAATTGTCCAGTGTATCATGTGTTAATAAATGTGAAAAGTACCATGTATAAATAAATGATATTTGTTTAAAAACAAACAAACGAAAAAACACAAAAACACACATACACTCACACACACACACATAATGATAATAATAATAGTAATAATAATAATAATGATAATAACAATAATGATATTGATAATAATAATAATAATAATGAGCTTTTGTCAGTATTATCACCTGTTATCCCAGACAGTCTGAACAGAGACACAGACAGACAGACAGACAGACAGACGGACAGGCAGAGAGGCAGAGGGAGGTAGAGAGAGGGAGAGAGAGGGAGAGAGTATGGAACAGACCTGACGGAGGTGGTCAATGAGGTCACCGGGTCTAAGCCCCACCTGTTGTTCCGTCTGGCCCACCTGGTGGAGAAGACTGCGTAACATGCCCCGGTACAGGTTCTCATTCTGTAACATCGGCATATCATCATCAACATTAGAACAATGATGGCAGTGACAATGATTATGACAATAATAATAGTCGTCGTCATCATCATCGTCGTCATTATCGTCAGCATCATCATCATCATGGTTATGAAAGAGGAGAAAAGAAAAAGAAGAACCAACAGCAACAACAAAAACGACGACAAGTTATATATATATAAAAAAAAAAAAGACAAAGACGAAAGAAAAAAAAACGAGAAGAACAGCATCAAGAACAACAAGAAAGACGAAAAACAAGAAGATGAACAACAACAACAACAACAACAACGAAAGCATGAAAAAGAAATCAGGAAGAAGGAAGAGAAAAAGAGAAAGAACAACAAAAATACTGATAATCTGGAAAGGAGAAGAATCTAAGAATTTTACAAATAATCCCAAAAACAAACAAACAAACAAACAAACACAGAAACAAACAAACAAACACAAGACAAAAAAAACAACTAGTCGACATTTTACATAGTGGAATTCCTGTAAAAGGTTAAATCGCTCGCGTGCAACACTCCCCTTTAAATCGTGCACACCACAGACAGACAGCCCCATTGGATTCCTGATAAACACCGTACGACTATGTCAAAGCCTACTAGAGAAAACAAAAATAGAAAAGGTTTTTCTCTTGGATTGCAAGTGATTAGAGAAGAATACTCACACAGTTTTACCGACAAAACTCATTCACTCAATCCTGCACGTGGTGCTAGTGTTTCATGGGTCCCTCTTCACCTCCCCATTTCATGATCTTGCCAGTGTTCAGGGTTTTGCGCAGGGCACAAGGAATTTGTTAGCTAACTGATGGCAGATTTTGGTGGAGCGCAGATGGACTGATGAATGCGGTGAAACTGTCTTGAACAAGTTCCAGAGTCCAGACTCTAATAACAGAGAGTTAAAACTCCAGTCAGCGAATGAAACGACAGTTAGGAGTGAAGGAAGGAGTTTGCTAGTTGTCAAGAGGCAACGTCCCCCGAACTATTCCTATGGCCTCAAATGTTCAAGAGTTATCTAACAGACCTTGATCTACGTAAAAACCGCTTATGACTCGAGGGATGAAATGGTGAGGAGAAGGAAAAGGGCGGGGGGGGAGTAATAAAATCAAGGTAAATGTGTCATGACATCACCAGATGGGTATAGAGTAGAAGAGGACAGAGAACAGGACAATTTAATGTTACAGGCTGGGGAACTGAAACTAATGTATGAAATCAGAAGTCCATGAGACGATCTGAATCAACAATCAGCCAGCCTGACAGAGAGAGACAGAGACAGAGAGAGGAGGAGAGAAGACAGACAGACAGACAGACAGACAGACAGAACAGAGAGACAGAGACAGAGAGGCAGAGAGAAAAGAACAAAGACAAACAGAAACAAACAGACAGACAGACAGAGAAACAGACAAACAGACACACAGATAGAAGATGAGAGAGAGAATAGAGAGAGAGAGAGAGAGAAAATGAAGAAAGAGACAGACAGGCAGACGGATAGAGAATATGAGAAAGAGAATACAGACAGAGAAAATGAAAAGACAGAAGAGACAGAGAGACAGACAAAGGCAGACAGACAGACAGAGAATATGAGAGAAGAGAATATGAGAGAGAAAATGAGAAGACAGAGACAGACAGAGAGAGCAGAGAGAGAGAGAAGAAGAGAGAGAGAGAGGGAGGGGAGAGAAAAAGAGAGAGAAAACCAAAACAGATAGACAGAGACAGATGTGAGAACGAGAGAGAGAAGGAGATAGAGAGGAGGAAGAAGAGAGATGAGAGCAGACAGAAGACAGACAGACAGAACAGGATAGACAGAGAAAGAGAAGAGAGAAAGACAGACAGAGACAGAGAGAAGCAGAGAGACAGAGAGAGAGATAGACAGAGAGAGACAGAGACATAGAGATACAAGAGAGACAGAGAGAGAGACAGAGAGAGACAGAGAGAGACAGAGAGAGACAGAGCAGAGAGAGACAGA
>JAPXFY010000025.1:23804658-23809658 GCA_030674185.1 Monoplex corrugatus | reverse complement strand
CCACCATGAAAGGGAAAACAAGAGCCATCATCAATCAGACAAACATTGGTACTGTCTCAAAAGAACATCACACAGACTCCTGCAGAATAGAAATGGAACGTGTTTAGTCTTTTCCTGAATCAGAGATCAAAGACATCATTTTTTTAGAAAATGGAAAAGACAACTGGAGGGACAGTGAGGAAGGTTACATTGGGCAGAGTATAAGCGATTTTTATTTGTTTGTTTGTTTTGTTTGTTTGTTTGTTTTTATATTCTTTTCTTGTTCTTTTAGCTGGCATGGAGGATGGGCTGAGGGTATTTGAGTGATGGGTAGAACAAATGGCGTTATTGAGGGGAACGGTAAATCATGTCCGATGTTGGTAAGAGGATGGCGGTTGAGTAGTGTGTTGTTGTGTGGGTTGGTGACGGGGGGGGGGGGGGGGGGGAGGGGGGCACTGTTCTCTGATATGTTTGTCCACGGGGCGTTGATATAATCTGTTCGTACTGGGGAACTGGATGTGTTTGGGTCCATGTCCACAGGATTGGTTTGTTTGTTTGTTTGTTTGTTTGTTTGTGTGTATGTGTGTATGTGTGTATGTGTATATGTGTGTTTGTTTATTTGTTTGGTTGGTTGGTTGGTGGTTGGTTGGTTTATTAGTTGGTTGTTTGGTTGGTTGGTTGGTTGGTTGGTTGGTCGGTTGATTGGTTTTTGTTTGTTTTGTTTGTTTGGTTGTTTATTGTTGTGTTACTTAATGGAACCTTGCAGGTGGAGATATGGAGATATCGTCACCATGTGCCATGCCGCATGACGTTGGCGACCAAGGCCCTCCACAGGAATCTATCTATTGTCGCCGCAAGTACTTGTATTTTACCGTTGATAATAACTGGAACTTGATACAGCTTATTCAAATCATAATACACACGTTGTCAATGTATCTAATGGAATATGATAGCGAGTCTGACTGCTTAACAATTTACCAGTGTGTGCTAACAACTGGGATTTTCTGTTTTGTTTTTGTTTTCTTTTGTTTGTGTTATTCATGTTATATTCTTTACTATTGCTAATTATGGCTCATTTAGATCTGCGTATACACTTTTTATTTCAAACATATGGATATTTTGCGTAAACTGTAATCTGTTTGCACGGTGCGATTGCAACTATGCTTTATTGTTTTGTTGTGTGTGTGTTTTTGTTTGTTTGTTTGTTTGCATTTGTTTGTTTGCATTTGTTTGTATTACTGGCTTAAAATAAATCAAAACAAGTTTGAGGGAAAAGAAATACATTTCACTATAATGTAGGCCACTGTTTCAATGACTGATAGTGATACAAGCATAGATTTTCAACGATAGACTGATACAAGCATAGACGTTTCAACTATAGACTGATACAAGCATAGACGTTTCAACTATAGACTGATACAAGCATAGACGTTTCAACTATAGACTGATACAAGCATAGACGTTTCAACTATAGACTGATACAAGCATAGACGTTTCAACTATGGACTGATACAAGCATAAACGTTTCAACTATGGACTGATACAAGCATAAACGTTTTCAACTATGGACTGATACAAGCATAAACGTTTCAACTATAGACTGATACAAGCATAGACGTTTCAATGACAGACTGATACAAGCATAGACGTTTCAACGATAGACTGATACAAGCATAGACGTTTCAATGATAGACTGATACAAGCATAAACGTTTCAATGATAGACTGATACAAGCATAGACGTTTCAATGATAGACTGATACAAGCATAGACGTTTCAATGATAGACTGATACAAGCATAGACGTTTCAATGATAGACTGATACAAGCATAAACGTTTCAATGATAGACTGATACAAGCATAGACGTTTCAATGATGGACTGATACAAGCATAGACGTTTCAACGACAGACTGATACAAGCATAAACGTTTCAACGACAGACTGATTCAAGCATAGACATAGAACCCATACACTAGGTAGGACCTCAAGACCTTGCCAGTACTCAGGACTTATGCGCAGGCTTAAGGCTTATGTCATGAGCATTTTGGAATCTTCTTCATCACATGGCATCGATGACGTCAGTGCAAATGGAATGTTAGTCTGAGCACGGAGACGTCATTTTGAGACATTTGAAAACTGGGACACCGACAGGGGGAAAGGTCACTTACACGGGAGGCAGTGCTGACGTCAGCAGTGGTTCCAGACAGGAACTGTTGGTCCCAGAACCAGGCGTATTCCCCTCCATCCGTGCTCAGGGTCACGCTAACCTCCCCACTCAACATGGTCGTGGTGTAGAATCTCCTCCTTCTCTCCTCTGACATAATGGTCACTTGGGTCACCTTGGTAACAATCTCTTCGTCCTTCAGAAGATGACGAGTTGAATCGCTACTCGTGGGCTTTTTAGCTTAATGACCATTGTTCTGACAATCCCAGTCACCTTTTAACCAGCACCCTTCCTGAAGCATTCAAGCATAGCTATGGAAAACCAAAAGCCAGACTGATCAACTTGGTCTTCATTCCCACCCTCACCTATCAGAGCCATGCCTGGATTCTGAACAAAACCCTGGAGCAAAAACTCACAATTTGCGAGATGAGGTATCTCCAGGGAGCATCTGTCCAAAACCAGAACCGGGTCAGAAACGATGACATCAGACAGACGGTTGGTGCCACACTTATCAACTGGTACATAACGTATCGACATTTAAAGTGACTTAGTCACCTGACAAGAATGCCAATCAACAGCCAACCTTACAGTACCAAGTACTCAAACTTCAGAGCCAGATGCCAGTCAACCAGCCAGCCCTGCAAGCCTACAACACCAGATGCCAGTCAACCAGCCAGCCCTGCAAGCCTTCAACACCAGATGCCAGTCAACCAGCCAGCCCTACAAGCCTACAGCACCAGATGCCAGTCAACCAGCCAGCCCTACAAGCCTACAGCACCAGATGCCAGTCAACCAGTCAACCCTACAACACCAGATGCCAGTCAACCAGCCAGCCCTGCAAGCCTACAACATCAGATGCCAGTCAACCAGCCAGCCCTGCAAGCCTACAACACCAAGCACTCAGACTTCAGAGACTGAGGAAGACAACGTTAGCGGTGGACTGACGGAGTCTCAGGCACACTCCATGTCCACAGCATGACGCTACTCCATAGATTGCCAACTTCATCTCCCCTTAGAAATGACTGGACCTTAAAAAAATGGGGAAAAAAGACGAAGAAGAGCAAAGCTCACTATCTGCCAGTCACTGTCGTCAGATGAAGGAAACGTTCGACTGAATTCTCGACGGTAAATCGTGTACGTCAAAAAACGTCAATATACAACACACGTCTCTGACTGACAGACACACGAAAAAGTCACAGTGTAGGGATTGACACTGCCAGCACTAAGCTTACTGTCCTGACATTACAGTTGTCTATGACTGTCTTGAACTGTGTCAACTCTACACCAGCCATTTGACATTGCAAAGCAAAGTGTGAATCCTAGGGCATTTGGTGTCATGAACACTGAATTCACAGATAAATGGGCGTCACAAATACATCACTTTATACCATGAGCACTGCTTGACATCAAAGATAACTGCACGTCACACAACACATCACGTCACCTCACGAACACTGCTTGAAATGACAGATAATTTCACGTCACACAACACCTCACGTCACCTCACGAACACTGCTTGAAATGACATAATTTTTATGTCACACAACATATCACGCCACATCAAAAACACTACTTGAAATGACAGACAGTTGCATGACACAAAACACATCACGTCACCTCATGAACACAACCTGAATTCCGTGGTATCATACTGTTGACAAAAAGGGCATAAACTGTCCGATATTTTACATCACAATCACAATGTACGGTTTCAAGCAGTTACTTCACAACTAGAGCATCACATATCAGAAGTTAGGAGCACTTCAAGAACACCAAGATACACGACGTGAAAAACAACATGAATTCTCAGGTAGGCTACTTCATATTAGAAAGAATATTCCAAAATATTATACGTCACAAGCACAGCATGAACTCTCAAGCATTCGGTGTCACCGACATCGCATGACGTTCTAGATGTTTAACGTCACAGCGTCACATGACTCGCATGTTTGATGTAACAAATATAGCGTGACATTTCAGACTTTTAACGTTACTAATACGCATGACGTTCCAGATGTTTGACGTCACATAACACACCATGAACCTAAAAATATTTCACGTCACAGCATCGCATGACACGTGTTTTGACGTCACAAACATCGCATGACAGTTCAGATGTTTCACGCTACCAACATCGCTTGATGTTCCAGATATGTAAAGTCACAGACACAACATAAATTCCATTTCAGTGTCACAAATATGTCATCGTCACGAACGCAGCATGAAGTCCCCTCCAGGTTAGTGGTGGTATTTCACTTCATCAAATAACACGCCTGTCTCTTTCATATTCTTACTGGCTAGATTAAAACAACCTTAGTTTCTTAACCCAAAGCATTCCAAACGAACGCAGAACACAACACCAACGGGTATTTAATACAACCAGACAAGACGGACGCAAATTTTCGGCCAACTGACCTTTGTGAGATCACAAACGAACAAACAAACACCAAATAAAAAAAAATTAGGAAAAAAAGACTGAAATTTCCCTGCTGCTTCGTCCAGTGTGAGAAAAGATAGTGGTAGCTCACCCCATCAAATAGAATGGGTGCCTCTTTCATATTCTTACTAGCTAGATTCAAATAACCTCAGTTTCCTAACTTGTCCATTTTATTACAGCATACAGAAAGGAGTACTAATAATCAAACCAGCCTATCTGTGTTTGGCCGAGATTGTGGGAGGTACGTAGCGGGGATTACCCCACGCCCCTGAACAAACAAGTGAGTCATTTCTCAACTGACAAGAAGCAGGAAGTTTCAGTCTTTTTCTCCTAACTTTTGTATCTGGTGTTTGTTTCCTTGTGATAATACGCTTGACAAAGGCCAGTTGGAACCAAAACACAAAAACAAAAACAAAAACA
>JAPXFY010000025.1:23784658-23799658 GCA_030674185.1 Monoplex corrugatus | reverse complement strand
TAGGGTTGCCCCTAGCTCTGGCCATACGTCGCTGGGAACAGGGGTCATAGACACTGGCTTTGGTGTGATGATTGGATGACGACGACGAGACGACGACGAGACGATGTGATGTGTCGACACACGAGACGATGAGATGACGATGACGACATAGCATGACATTCTTACTTTCGTTCCAAAAAGTGCTCAGACCACAACTGCGGACAAGGTAAAACCCTTTGACTATCACCGTCAAGGGTGAGGGAGTCAAAGGGTTAAGTTTTTGTAGTTTGTGGATAAGGTGCGGGAGTCAAATGGTTGAAATGGTCCAGCAGCATTGCAGGGTCTCCTGTGGTAAGTGTGCCCAAGTGGCTTGATATCTGTGGCTCCTGTGGGCTTCCTGGCTCTAAGACTTCGACTGAATGTGTTTGGGGCGTTGGTGGTGTGTTATGGAGAGCAAATAAAACAAACGAGACAGTTTTGAAAAGAAGCAAACCTAAAAAGAGGAATGACGAAGAAGATTAGACAAAGACAAGCAACATCTATAGGACATTTTACGAGGCAAGAGAAATTTGAACACCTAGTCACAACAGGAAAGCTAGAAGGAGAAAAGAGCACAGGTAGACCCAGGGAGAAACTATTAGATAGTTTTACAGAGTTGATAAGGACAGAAAGAGGAGACAAAAATATAGCTGCAGCGACAGTAGATTCGTGTGGAGGAACCAGAAAAAAAAAACACGAAAAAAGAAGAAGAATGCGTATTTAGTATATTATATATATATATATATATATATATATATATATATATATATATATATATATATATATATATATATATATATAACGTTCAGCAAATTAAAACGAAACAATCAACTGTGAAAATTGGATGCTGTTCATGTTCATGACAATTGCTGGGGAAACGCCGAGGTGGTCAAGATCATTCGTAACATCAGCCTTCAGAGTCAGGGTTCTGCCTTGTCCACGTCGAAGGTAGACACGGTCGCTGAGGTTGGCAGACAATATGTCACCCAGGGGAGTGGGACACCCTGTGTGCATTCGAAGGCTGTGCCCGATCAGTCTCAGTCGGCGTTTTCGAAGCATCTTGCTCAAGGGTGAGAGCTTAGTCCGAGAGTAGAGCGCCATGGTGGAGATTTTCTCTGGCCAGTAGATGCCGAGTGCCGAGCGGATCATACGCCGATGGGAAGAGTCGATCATTTTCGAGAGTTTCGGTCAGAGGTATGGACTCGAGACCGTAGCATACGATGCTCTCTACTGCTGCTTTGAAAAGTCTAATCTTGATCTGGTCATCGGCCTTCGAGCTGAAAATCGGCTTCAATTTGTTCATCGCTGCGTATTTAATACAAGACCCTGGAAAAGGCCGACTTCCAATTCAGCGGCGGGGCGACCATCCCCAACCCAGGCGGGTCACAGGTGGCGAATAGTGAAGACCTTCAGATATGGAGGGTGGCTGTGGATAAGCTAGCTTGCTAGTAAATAAGCAGTCCAGACCAAACTGCGGTGTTCCTATCAGGACAGGGTGGGGTAGCAGGTGGCGCTGCTATCCTTAAAAAATTGCCCCAGGTGTCCTATGACCCCCTGTGCTCCCAGGGCAGGACGTAGGGCCAGGAGCTAAGGGCGGGGCAACTTCTACAGAAAACCTAGAAGGCTGAAGACAGAGGTACCAGGCCAGCGTGCGCCTTCTAACAAACCACGGTACCATGCACTTATCGCATAATGGCTACATACTCATCGAGTTCAGACGAGACATCACCCGGACTCAGCTGATTGTGTAGCAGCGTACGCCAAGAAGAAGATACAACAAGACAAGACAGGCATGACACATGATGATGATGATGGTGCGTTGTGGACATAAAAATGCTGGGTATTTTCTGTGGAGTGAGCGGCGTGGGGATCACTAACGTTGCAGAATCTGCCAGAAGGAGTGAAGGGGGAGGTGGGGGAGACAGACTTGGATCAATCAAAAAGAGCGTGGCACCGCTCGTGATAAGCGCCCACCTAAGAGCGCGTTTTCATGACAGACAGCGCACACGTGTGTATGTTAGTTTTGTTCTAGAAAGCGCGCGGGTTTTAGCGCCCTATCGATGTACTCGATTAGGAAAAGACAGGCAACATTTATAGGCCATTTTATGAAGAAAAGGGAATTAGAGCACCTGGTCACAACAGGAAAGTTGGAGGGAAAGACAGCACCAGGTAGACCCAGGGAGAAAATATTAGACGGACTTGCCGGGTGGCTGAGGACAGACAGGGTGGAAAATGTGCTTGCGGCAACAGGGATAGATACATATGGAGGGCCATGATCGCTAACGCCATGCGGCAGGGCACTTGATGATGATGATGATCGATATACTCAGCCCTATCGGTATGGAAGCAGTGTTTTCCATCCCATACATCCCGTCGAACAACTCGCCCCCAGGAGCACTTAGCACTGGCAACCCGATCTGTTACATGTATCTCATCACTGGCACCGGTGGTCAGCCAGCGCGCATAGCCATGCAAAAATTAATACACACCTCTTTATATGTTATTTCATATTTTATGTGCATCCCTTCCGTTTTAGAAACATCACAAGCTTGTCAGATAGAAAGAATTAAAAAGAGATATTTTTAGTGCACATTCGATCGAAATAGGACTGTATACCGAAATGATGAAATGGCTTTGAAAAATGTCTTGGGGATGCAAAAAAAAAAAAAAAAAAACCACCTTCGCTGTAAAAGCGAAGTACATAAATGCACAATTTGGCCTCCCTGTCTCGACCTACTTTTGGTGTCGTCTGCTTTTACAGTGGACGGTGACATATTTTTCTGCACGCCCAACAAATTATTTGCAGCCATTTCATCATTAAGACTGACAGTCCTATTTCAACCTGATAACGGTAATATATTTTTGTGTACAACCAACAAATTATTTGCAGCCATTTCATCATTAAGATTGACAGTCCTATTTCAACCTAATGTAGCAAGAAAGAAAATATCCTTTTAATTCATTGTATATGAAAGAGTTTGTGATGTTTCTAAGCCGGAAGGAATGTACATGCAGTATCAAATAGAATGTATTGATTTTTGCGTGGCTATGCGCGCTGGCTGACCACCAGTGTCAGTGATGAAATACATGTAACAGATCTGGTTTGCGTTCTTCCTCCTTCGCCCTTCTTGTCAAGAATTCACACATGTGGCTCCAGGAATGCACTAAGCAAACGCTAAGTGCTCCAAAGGAGGAGTTGTTTGTTAGTTGGGATGTGTGGGCTGGAAACACACCTGCTTCCTTACCGATACGGCTGAGTATACCGATAAGGCGTTAACCCTTTGACTACCACACCCTATCCACCAACTGCAAAAACTTAACCCTTTGACTCCCTCACCCTGTCCACCAGCTTCCTGCAGGAAGCTGGTGGACAGGGTGAGGGAGTCAAAGGGTTAAGTTTTTGCTTTGCTAGCATGCTTGACAATGCAGGATGCCTGATGGACAGGACACGGGAGTCAAAGGGTTAACAACAAACACCCGTTTATCGGATAGATACAGTGGAACAGACTTGACAGTTAACTCCAGTCACTAACAGTCAACACAGACACGTCCCATCCGGCACGTAGTTCGTTATGACCTCAGTAACCTAGTTCAGGACAAAGCCCTCTCCTGCCCCCCTCCTCCTCCTCCTCGGTACTCACCCACTGATAAGGGCCACCTGCCCTCCACCCCTGACACACACACAGGCACCCACTTCAAACGGCCACAAACACTCCAGCTGACAGGTGTCATAGAGTGATGATATTGACGTGGGCAATAAACAGGACAGGTATGCTATGCTTGTTACTCAAGGTCGACACAAACACACACACACACATACAGAGAGAGAGAGAGAGGAGAAAAGAGAGAGAGAGAGAGAGAGAGAGAAAGAGAAAGAGAGAATGAGACAATGAGAGGCAGGCAGGCAGACAGACAGAAGACAGACAGACAGATATCAGATACAGGGTACACACACACATATACGTAAACAGAAACACAGAGAGAGAGACGGACAGAAAAACAGAAAGAGAGACAAAGAGTGATAGAAACACAGTGAGACAGAGAGAGACAGACATACAGACAGACAGACAGACAAATAGAGAGAGAGACAGAGACAGAGGACAGACAGACAGACAGAGATAGATAGACAGACAAATAGAGTGACAGACAGAGAGACAGAGAAAGACAGGCAAACAGAGAGAGACAGAGAGAGAGAGAGACAGAAAGAAAGACAGCAAAAGAGAAAGACAGACAGTGAGAGAAAGAGCGATAAAGACAAAGAGAGAGAGAGGAGGGGGGAGAGACAGAGAGAGTGAAAACAGTGGGGAAACTGACATACCTTGATCCACATACTGAATGTAGTAATATATGTATGTACGCATATATATATATATTATATGTGTGTGTGTAGTTGGTGTGTGTGTGTGTGTGTGTGTGGTGTGTGTGTGTGTGTGTGTGTGTGTGTGTATAATTATATATATATATATGTGTGTGTGTGTGTGTGTGTGTATAATTATATATATATATATATGCGTGTGTGTGTGTGTGTGTGTGAGTGTGTGTGTGGGGGGGGGTGTGTGTGTGTGGGGGTGGTGTGTGGTGTGTGAGTGTGTGTGTGTGTGTGTGTGTGTGTGTGTGTGTGTGTGTGTGTGTGTGTGTGTGTGTGTGTGTGTGTGTGTGTGTGTTTGTGCACATAATGTAAACATGCTAACAGCTGTGGGTTCGAATCATGAGGTACACTACATTAAAGCTGGCCTTCTTACTGCCCATCTTAACGTAACTGTTGTTCATTGTATGTAGTGTCAGTATGGATTAGATTAGCTCCCCCTCCCCCCACTTACTGGGATGGTTATCCCCGTCAGCCATATTATCTGAAGTGGATGCTGACGTAAAACTGCAATCAGTCAGTCAGTCACTATGATCGACACTATCAAGCTGAAGAGCTCACAATCGCCATGGAAACTGTAAACACGCTGTCGCCATTTTCCACTTGAACTACTGCCTTTAACACTTTGACTCCCTCAGTCTGTCCATCAGCATCCGGCATTGACAGCCATCATAGCGAAGCAAAAACTTAACCCTTTCATTCCCTCACCCTATCCATCAGCTTCCTCAAAGGGTTAAGTTTTTGCAGTTTGTGGACAGGCTGCTGTGCCCACTGACGTCACTGTCTGGTATAATAATGGCGGCAATACATCCGTCCTTCACCTTGCCGGATATAGGACGACAGATAAAAGATAATTAGCGCGGTGGGGGAGAGTGGGGATGAATATGAACGGGAAATATTAACTGATGGAATCAGCGTGATTCTTGCTGTAGCTTAAAGCCCAGCCGACTGCATAGAGCCGATTCAGGGCTATAACCGCCTCAAAACATACAAAAACTTCAACAGGGGAAACATGCCCCCAGCGTTGACCATTCCGTCCAAATATCTCATAGGGGATTAAAAAACAATACACCTGACTACAAATTTAAGCATACCTAAAGACACCAAAACATATAAAAACGGGCATAAATTACCTTAAATTGCTTCCGCATATCTCACCTCCCTAGTGGCAAAAAATGCACTTAATACATGTACCCAATTATCAATCCTAAGAAAAAGTACAAAAGACTTTATCAAACAATACAGGTCAATGGACCAGCAAGGCAGAAAATGATAGGAAGAAATGACAGATAGCAAAGCAACAAGGCAGAAACAAAGGGAGTGACAGAAAAGAGGAAATTTCTAGCACAGAATTTCCAGAAGATGGGGATACTATTTGTACTGAAAGAGCCCGCGGTTTCCCCACGGGTGGATTCAGCGTGAAAATTTTCTGCCCGGACAGTTGGGCGTGCTGTGTGACCTCACTGGAAAGGCTTGGAAACTCTCACTGTCTATTCTTGTCCACTGAACGGATGCGTCAATGACAGTGTCGCTCAAATTATCTGATCAACACTGCAGGTGTCTGCATCTCTCTGGCCTGGTTGACGCCAGGTTACATTTTGAAAGCAAGCGTCGCGTGTGCAGCCCTGTCACACAGTCTCAGTCTGAAATGTAATTCCATAGTATCATCTTACCAACAAATACCTATCAATTAACATCAAGAAGAGAGTTCTTGAATGTTACATAGAAACGATAGTGTTGTACGGTTGTGAGACGTGGACAGTCAACACGCAAAGCCAGAACAAGATTGAGACAGCCGAGATGTGGTTTCTAAGAAGAATGTTGAGAGTTCCATGGACAGCAAAGAAAACAAGCGAGACAGTCTTGATGGAGGCAGACACAAGAAGATCATTTATAAGAAAGATTAGGAAAAGACAGCAACATTTATAGGCCATTTTATGAGGAAAGGGGAATTAGAGCACCTGGTCACAACAGGAAAGCTGGAAGGAAAGACAGCACCAGGCAGACCCAGGGAGGAAATATTGGACTGATTTGCAGGGTGGCTGAGGACAGAGAGGGTGGAAGATGTGTTTGCGGCAGCAGGGGATAGATACATGATCGTCAACGCCATGCGGCAGGACACATGATAATGATGATCATCACAATCATCCCCATTCTCACTATCATCATCATTATCATGTGCCTTGCCGCATGGCGTTATCGATCATGGCCCTCCACACCAATCTATCTTTTGTCGCAGCAAGTACATCTCCCACCCTTTCTGTCCTCATCCGCTCCGCAAAACCATCTAATATTTACCCTCTGGGTCTACCTGGTGCTTTTTTCCCTCCAGCTTTCCTATTGTGACTAGGTGCTCAAATTTCTTTTGCCTCACAAAATATCCTGCAAATTTTGCTTGTCTTTACCTAATCTTCTTCATTAAAGTTCTTTTTGTGTTTAACTCTTTCAAGACTGTCTCGTTTATTTTCTTCCCTGTCCATGGAACTCTCAACATTTTTCATGTTGTTCAGGTAATGTCAGAATAGGATTAGATAAGTTCCACCTTCCCCCACTTTCTGGGATGGTTATCCCCGTCAGCCATATCACCTGAAGTGGATGCTGACGTAAAACTGAACCCAATGAACTAATCAGTCAGTCACGATGATCGACACTATCAAGCTGAAGAGCTCACAATCGGCATGGAAACTGTCAACACGCTGTCGCCATTTTCTACTTGAACTACTGACCTTTAACTCTTTGACTCCCTCACTCTGTCCATCAGCATCCGGCATTGTCAACCATGATAGCAAAGTAAAAACTTAACCCTTTCACTCCCTCATCCTCATAAAACATCATATAAATTTTGCTTGTCTTTTCCTAATCGTCTTCATTAATTTTCTTTTTGGGTTTACCACTTTCAAGACTGTCTCGAGACTGTACATGGAACTCTAAACGTTCTTCAAAGCCAGTCTCATCATCATAGCATTGAGAGAAAAAAAAGAAGGAAAAAACCCGGAGTCTGTGATCCTTCATGCTCTACTGTCATGGTGGACGGTGACCTCAGTTTCGGTGGTTGGGTGGGGGGGGGGGGGTGGAGCTGAAACGAGCGGCGTGGGTGTAGTGACATAGGAATCGGTCTGAGCTTTCTTCAAGAGGGATTCATCGCACTTGGGCAATTCCATATGCGCTCCAGCCAAATCTGACAACTGTTATCTGGCAAATTCTCTGAGCCCGCACAAAACCTTATGCGCTGGCAAGATCCTGAAATGGCGAGAAGGGAAAAGAAGGGATCTGTAAAACAGTAAGCTGACACCACCAGAATGATGGAAACATTTAAGACGGGCAACGAACACATGCCAGTTAAAAAGCCGTTCACTTCTGCGGTCTGTCCATAAGCTGCAAAAAAATTAACCCTTTTACTCTCATCTTATTCACAGCTTCATGCAGGAAGCTGGTGGATAGGGTGAGGGAGTGAAAGGGTTCAATTTTTCCTAGGCTGTCATGACTGACAACGCAGGATGCTGGCAGATAGGTGAGGGGTCCAAACAGTAATTACGCGTTGTGGGCTAGGACTGAACTCGAAACATCAAATCCCGAGACCACAGTTCTGTCAAAAGAACCACCAGCCCATGACACAGGAGCAGTGCAAAAAAACAAAAACAAAAAGGGGGGGGGGGGGAACAGCACAAAAAGATTGTTTCTCATCCACTATTGACCGTCTGTAGTGACAACACGTACACACAAAACGGGCAGTCCTACAGTCTGAACTTACAACACACACACACACACACACACACACACACACACACACACACACACACACACACACACACACACACACACACACACACATCCATCACACAGTGACAGAGTGGAAGAGAGAGAGAGACAGACAAAGACAGAGACAGAGAGAGAGTGAGAGACAGACAGACAGAGACAGAGAGAGACAACACAGAGAGACAGAGAGAAAGAGAGAGACAGAGAAAGAAACAGAGAGAAAGAGAAACAGACAGAAACAGAAAGACAGAGAAAGAGAGAGAGACGGAGAGAGTTATAGAGAGAAAGGACAGAGAGAAACAAAGAGAGCAAGATAGACAGACAGAGAGATAGAGAGATAAGAGACAGAGAGAGAAAGCTGTCCACATTGCTTGTATTTGACCCAAGTTGATCAGAAACATCAATCCACCTTCAATCATATTCATCAACAGAGGAAACATGGTGTGGTCATTTGATCAAAACGCAGTCCCACCAACTGACTCAACAAGCATACAAATACAATTAAAAATATGGACTTAACCTTTTGACTCCTACACCCTGTCCAACAGCATCCTGCATTACCAACCATGCAAGCAAAGCGAAAACTTAACCCTCTGATTCCCTCATCCTATGCACCAGCTCCTTGCAGGTGATGGATAGAGTGCGGGAGTCAAAGGGTTAAAGCGAGAGGCAGACCAAGGAAGACCTAGATCGATGATGAGAAGAAGACTGTCGTCACACGGCGTCTCTTCACTTCAGACCTTCCAAACTCACTGCTGACCATCATCTCTTTCTGCCCGCGACACCCCTGATGGTACAAGAGGATTGATACCAACAACAAGAAGAATATAGCAACTAACACTAATGCTAATGCTCATCCTAATTGTTAATAGCAATACTAATACTAACATTCACACAACACTAACACTATTGCTAATGCAAATACTAATACTAACATTAACACTAATGCTAATGCTAACATTAGCACTAACACTAATGCTAATGCTAAGACTAATTCTAATATCAATACAAATGCAAAAACTTATTCTAATATTAATACAAGTACTAATACTTACACTAGTACTAATACTAGTACTAATTTTAATACTAATTCTTATACTAATACTTATTTTAGTACTAATACTAATACTAACACTGATACTAACACTAACATTAACACTAATTTTAACGATAATACTAACACTAATACTAATACTAATGTTAACACTAATGCTAATACCAATACTGATGATAGTTCTTTTCTCCCACTGGACGAAGCAGCAGGGAAGTTTTAGTCTTTTTCTCCTAATTTTTGTATTTGCACTAATACTATACTAATCCTAACAATAATACTAACACTAATACTAATGTTAACACTAATGCTAATACCAATACTGATAATAGTTCTTTTCTCCCACTGGACGAAGCAGAAGGGAAGTTTCAGTCTTTTTCTCCTAATTTTTGTATTTTGTGTTTATTCGTTTGTGATCTTACGTTTACGCTTGACAAATGCCAGTTGGCCGAAAATTCGCGCCTGTCTTCTCGTTCTGATTCTGTTTTCGTGTTTGTTTTTGTTTTTGTTTTGTTTTTTGTTTGTTTGTTTGTTTGTTTGTTTTTTGTTTTGTTTTGTTTGGTGGGTTGAGTGTTTGTTTGTTTGTTTGTTTGTTCCTGCTTGCTTGAACGCGGGCAGTCGCACTTGTTTAGGATAATAATGAAATTCAGAAGGAGCTAAATCTTGATGTATCAGATCAAAGCGCACACTCTCGTCATTCACGCAAACATCCACTGACAATGACATAAACAATAAGATAAGATAAGATAAGATAAAGAAGGTGCAAAAGCGTTCAAAGCGTTCACTCCTACCAGAACCTGTTGATTTTGTATAAAATTCTCTGAGAAGCAGGCAACCAGTGGAGGGACTGAAGCAAGAGAGTGACATGATCATGCTTCTTTTTTCCCCGAAGCTTTGTGATCTAAAACACTCACCTCTACGTTGAAGAAGGTATGGCTGTCCAGCCTAGACACGTTGTTGCCCACTTGAGCAAAGAAGCCCTCCAGGTTGTAGCCGTCCAAAGGACTGTGAGAGCTCTTCCTACGCAACGAGCCTCGACTGGACTTTCGCTTCAAGCTCAGTTTACGCAGCACCTTGCAGAAGAGGCCTTGCGAGGTGCACGGACTGCCTTCCGTGGCCGGCGATAGGGGAATGTCGTCTGCATCTACCCACATCATCGTCATGCTTAAGGCAACGCCACACGTAAAACACGTCAAATTCGAAACTGCTTTCGGTGGATTAAAGATCGTGTTTCACGTACAACAGCAAACACTGCTTTTCCTTTATTCTTTTTTTATGTTTATCAACGGCCACGCTATACGTAAAAAAAACAACAACAGTATTTTCTCTTTCCTAAAAGTTATGTTCACACGTGAAACACTCAGCAGTGGTTTTGTTGTATAAAAGGCAGCTTTACACATACAACACCAAACAGTACTTAACGTACTGAAACAGCGTTCTGCGTAAAACGCCGGTGTTTCTGTTGTGTCGACACAGTATCACACATAAAATGGTTAGAACAACACCTGTCAACCATTGCATCACATAACAGCCCTTCGAGCCTACAACACCAGATGCTTGGGCTTCAGAACCAGAGGAAGACCACGGCAGCACCAGATACATGTAGCGATAGACACGCTCCACATCTACATAATCACAGCACGCCAGGCTTCCCCGTCTTGCTGCAGACCTTCAGCTTTAGCTCCCCCCACCACACCTTCTCAGATGGACGGACGGGAAACGTGAAAGTACAGAAATCACACAGAACACTCCAGGAAAAGTGAAAGTATAGAAGTCACACAGAACACTCCAGGAAAAGTGAAAGTATAGAAAGTCACACAGAACACTCCAGGAAAAGTGAAAGTATAGAAAGTCACACAGAACACTCCAGGAGAAGCGAAAGTAAAGAAAGTCACACAGAACACTCCAGGAAAAGTGAAAGTATAGAAAGTCACACAGAACACTCCAGGAGAAGCGAAAGTAAAGAAAGTCACACAGAACACTCCAAACAGCACTTGTTGTTACGTCGTATTAAAACAGCTTGACGACAGCGGGTTTGTTGAGTTGTCGTCCACTGGTACAGCAGTCAGGTAAATACAGTTCCGTGTTGTCACTTCCCCATTTTGCAGTTTAGAACATAGGACATGGTCCACTTCCTCAAGACACATTTCACCCTATTGCAGCTCACAAACAAACGTACACGTGGGGAAAAGATGTGTGTGACAACGACCAAATCGTAGATCGTGACAATGCCGTTACGTATTTTGTGTGAATCATGACAGGTTTTGTGTGAATCATGCGTAGTTTTCACTACATATGGTTTCGTGACAATGTTGTGTTATAATGTGCGTCACTTCACCTTTCGTGAACCACGCTTAATGTAGTGTCACAATCTGTTAGAAAGTAGTACATGTTGCCGGAATCGCTGTTGTTGTTGGGTAAATGGTCAGGTCACAATCACGAAGTGGATGTTGTTGTTATTGTTGTTGGTGTTGTTGTTGTCGTCGTCGTCGTTGCTGTATCACTTGATGTTTCATGACAGTAGTAACACCACAACCACAGGGTGGTAGTTGCTGTCGTTGTTGTTGTTGTCGTTCTTATTATTCCTTGTTGCTGCTGTTCCTTTTTTTAATTTTTCTTGCTAGTGCTATTGCAAGTCTTTCCTTCGATACTCTCGTTGTTTTGTTGTGGTTGTTGTTATTGTTGCTGTTGCTGTTGTTATCGTTGTTGTTGTTGTTCTTATTGATGTTCTTATTGTTCTTGTCGCTGTTGTTGTTCTTTTTCTTGCTGCAGCCCTTTCTACAAGTGTTGCTCCTGCTATTGCTGTTCATTGTTGTACGGTGGCCGTTATCGTTAGTGGCTCGTTGTGTCGTACCATGTGACAATGACACTACAGGGATTTTCGTCTGATGAAACAAAGGGTGTAAGGGCTTACCACTCCCTACTACACTTCAGCTGATACTCCATGAGGTGATCCACACACATGCACACACACACAAACACACATACACAGAGAGAGAGACACACACACACACGTATACACACGCACATACACACACTCACACACACACACACACAACACAATACACACACACACAAGTGCACACACATACATACACACACGCACACATACACACACACATATACAGAGAGACACACACACACGTATACACACACACATACACACACTCACACACACACATGCACACACACACACACACACACACACACATATGCACACACACACACATGCACACACACACACACACACATATGCACACACACACACATGCACACACACACACACACACACATATATATATATACAGAGAGAGACACACACATGATACACACACATACACACACTCACACACATACGCAAGCACACACACGCACACACAGACACACACACATACACACGCACAAGCGCACACACACATACATACACACACGCACACATACACACACATCACATACACACACGTACACACACATACGCACACTCACACACTTACACATACACACTCACATACACATGCACACATACATCATACATACATACATACATACATACATACATACATACATACATACATGCATACATACATACATACACATACATACACACATTCACACACTCACACACTGCAACACACACACATACACATGCGCGCGCTCATGCACACACATACACTCACACACATACACACACACACACTCACATACACACATTCGCACATACACAGACACAGACACACACGCACGAACACGCACACACACACACACATACACACGTACACACAAACGCACATAAACTCACACACACACACATACAGAGAGAGACACACACACATACACACACACTCACACACACATACACATTCACACATTTACACACAATACACACTCACACACACATACACACACGCACACACACACACACACACACACACACACACACACCACACACACACACACACACACACACACACACATACCGTCTAATATCACTTATAGTGAAAAGACGTTAAATCAAAGAACGAACGAACGAACGAACGAACAAACAAACAAACAAACAAACAAACACACACACACACACATACACACTCACACAAGTGCACACACATACATACACACACGCACACATACACACACATATATACACAGAGAGAGACACACACGTATACACACACACATACACACACTCACACATACAACACACACACACACATAACACATACACACACACACACATAACACACACACTCACACACACATACAGAGAGAGACACACACATACACACACACTCACACACACATACACACTCACACACACACATACACATACACATACACACATTCACACACACATACACATTCACACACACACACACACACACACTACAACCCAACCCCCCCCCCCCCCACACACACACACACACACACAGAGCTACTTCCAACTTATCACGTCTAACCAGTGTCACTCACTGACTGGTTAAGCTGTCTATACGTCCTCGTCCGTTGTCCTCAAGTCCCACAGCCACCCCACCCTTCAACACTGCAAGACAAGGACAGCACATACTGCCGGTGTTTACCGTGCGGTAGTCAAGCGGGTATACGGCGCAGTTCTAATCAGAAGATCCTGGGTTCGATCCGCCCAGATACCTCCAGTTACAGGTGGACCCAGATAACTCCAGTTACAGGTGGACCCAGATACCTCCAGTTACAGGTGGACCCAGATACCTCCAGTTACAGGTGGACCCAGATACCTCCAGTTACAGGTGGACCCAGATACCTCCAGTTACAGGTGGACCCAGATACCTCCAGTTACAGGTGGACCCAGATACCTCCAGTTACAGGTGGACCCAGATACCTCCAGTTACAGGTGACCCAGATACCTCCAGTTACAGCTGACCCAGATACCTCCAGTTACAGGTGGACCCAGATACCTCCAGTTACAGGTGGACTCAGATACCTCCAGTTACAGGTGGACCCAGATACCTCCAGTTACAGGTGGACCCAGATACCTCCAGTTACAGGTGGATATTTTCCCCATCTCCTTTGTCAACGTGTGCTCAAATTTGCCGGATGTTTAAAACCCTTTGACTCCCGCACCCTGTCCATCAGCTTCCTGCATTGTCAACTACGCTAGCAAAGCAAAAACTTACCCCTTTGACTCCTTCACCCTATCCACCAGCTTCCTGCAGGAAACTGGTGGATAGGGTGAGAGAATCAAAGGGTAAGTTTTTGTAGTTGGTAGATAGGGTGCGGGAGTCAAAGGGTTAATCTCCATTAACCTGGAACCTGGGAAATCAACCCATCTCTCCAATGTTTTATACCAAGGCAGCCGGGCAAAGCCCTTCTCTTCAAGATTTTCGACTGTCGTGGGATCTTTAGCGTGCGCAGCCAGAAGGCACACAGGTCCGACCCGTTTCTCGTCCCGTTCCAAAGGACCAGACGTTCAGTTCGATTTTCCGAGCACTTAGTTACCTAGGCAGCACTGACAGACAGTGGAAGAGCAGTTAGTTACCTAGGCAACACTGACAGACACAGTGGAAGAACAGTTAGTTACCTAGGCAACATAGACAGACAGAATGGAAGAACAGTTAGTTACCTAGGCAACACTGACAGACACAGTGGAGGAGCAGCACCTAGAAGGCGGCGCCCATCCCCTCTCCCTCACTTCAAATTCATATAAATATTCACTTTTTTTAACCAAGACTTCAGAAAGGCAACAAGGCTAATTGGTCTTCAAGGGGTGGGACCTGGGACATCAACCTATCTCTCCTATGTTTTATATACCAAGGCAGCCGGGCAATGCCCTGCTCTT
>JAPXFY010000025.1:23774658-23779658 GCA_030674185.1 Monoplex corrugatus | reverse complement strand
ACACACACACACACACACACATCACACACACACACACACACACACACACACCAAAACACACACACACACACATTCACACACACATATACACACACACATTCACAAACACACACACACATATTCACACACACACATTCTCTCTCTCTCTCTCTCTCTCTCTCTCTCTCACACACACACACACACACACACACACACACACACACACACACACACACACGCACGCACGCACGCACAAACACACAAACACACTCACACACCTATAGACACACATACCTCTCTCTCTCTCTCTCTCTCTCTCTCTCTCTCTCTCTCTCTCTCTCTCTCTCTCTCTCTCTCTCTCTCTCTCTCTCTCTCTCTCTCTCTCTCTCCCACCTCATGTTAATATACTCAGTCGGACGGCCTCAGAAAACAAAGCTGTAAACCAAGATAAAGACACTGCTGGTTATGAGTGTTCGCTGTCTGATGTGACACAAAATGGCCGCTGTGCACAGAGAATGATCACATTCCACATAGTTCTAATTAAAAACAGCAGACATTTTCTTTATCATGAACGTAGATGAAGGCCTTCCCACACAAAATCTGAACATAATTTGTGTCCATTTTCCAAGTCGAAAACAAAAATATTGCACAAGCCTTTTTCGCACAGAATATAAATTTAAAAAAAATTCCCGAGAACCAAAACGAAATCAAGGTGAAAGGGGGGGGGGGGGGGGGGGGGGAGGTGAAGAAAAAGGGGGAGGGGCGTGGAGGTACTATTTCGCCATAGAATTGAACCACAGTTTTCTTTTTTCAAAGCAGCAAGACCCAAACACAGAGAACATGCACAGACCTTCTACATGCTTTGTCTTCTTACTGCCCACGGTCAAATGGTCAGTCCGTGTGTAACAGACAGGCAACGGGCTGGTCAGATCCTAAAGGATGGGCGAAAATTCCGCGAGTTTTCCTTTTACCTTCTTCTTTCTGGCTTTTATTCAAATACCTTTTTAACCTCACCAGTTGGCGGTTCGGTTCTTCAGTCATACTACCATTTCTGTCGATAACACTTGATAAACATTCAACCCTAACCCTGACCCTAACTCTAAACTTAATCCTAACCCAACCGTAACCCTAGCTAGCCCTATCCCTAACCCTGACCCTAACTCTAAACCTAACCCTTACCTAACTGTAACCCTAGCTAGCCCTATCCCTAAACCCTGACCCTAACTCTAAACCTAACCCTTACTTAACCGTAACCCTAGCTACCCTATCCCTAACCCTGTTCCTAACCCTTACCCTAATCTAACCGTAACTCTAGCTAGCCCTAGCCCTAACCCTGTCCCTAACCCTAACCTAACCGTAACCCTAGCTAGCCCTAGCCCTAACCCTGTCCCTATCCCTAACCCTCTCCATAACCCTGTCCCTAACCTAACCGTAACCCTAGCTAGCCCTAGCCCTACCCCTGTCCCAACCCTAATCCTAACCCTAACTTAACCGTAACCCTAGCTAGCCCTAGCCCTTACCCTGTCCCTAACCCTAACTTAACTGTAACCCTAGCTAGCCCTAGCCCTAGCCCTAACCCTGTCCCTAGCCCTAACCCTGTCCCTAACCCTAACTTAACTGTAACCCTAGCTAGCCCTATCCTTACCCTGTCCATAACCATAACCCTAATCTAACTGTAACCCTAGCTAGCCCTAACCCTGTCCCTAACCCTCATCATTGGGATGGCAAATCAGTTCCGAGGTTGAGGATTTGGGGCTCAGCTAGTGTTTCCGTTAAAAAAGAAAATCTGCGATTTTTCGCCCACGCTCAAGGAGTGAACCTTTGCCCTGAGCCATACCGATGGACATGTTTCCAAACAATATCGAAATACAATTATGACCCATTATTACCAGAAGGAACAGGAATCGATACTAGTTTATATACATATTATTAGCATCAATGGAATGGCCATGGAATTTTGCTTTCCAGTGATGTGTTTGAAAAAAGTCTCTAGATCATAAACTACAGGAATTGTGGCCAGTTGAAACAATACATGTCAGTAAGTCTGGTTTTGAGAATTGCTCCCGAGCACATACATTCCTTACAAAGACGAAAATGATGGAAATGCTGAAACCTCTTCCACTTCCACACAGAAACGGAGTCCAGTTCTTCCAAGCACATCACTAAAGACAATGGTGGCGAAATGCACAAATCGTTTTGACACAGAAATTGAATCAGTTTGTCCAAACGGTGAAGATATCAGTGGTGACAGGCACAGCAGAGGTATGCTACACACACTCTTGAGACCCCACACTCGCACACACAAAACACACAGGTAGGACAGGAAAGACGAGAGTGCACAAGAAAACCCGTGACACACTCCTACTTCTGCTGTCGTCCGCCTCACACTGAAACCCACCAGTAGTGTCGCCACATCAAACTGTACTTGAATGTTCTCGCCACACCAAACTGTACTTTACTACTGTCACCACACTAAACTGTACTACTGTCATCACACCAAACTGTATTACTGTCACCACACCAAACTGTACTACTGTCACCACACCAAACTGTATTACTGTCACCACACTAAACTGTTCTTTACTACTGTCACCACACCAAACTGTATTACTGTCAACACACCAAACTGTACTTCACTACTGTCACCACACCAAACTGTACTACTGTCACCACACCAAACTGCACTACTGTCACCACACCAATCTGTACTACTGTCACCACACCAAACTGTTCTTTACTACTGTCACCACACCAAACTGTACTACTGTCACCACACCAAACTGTACTTTACTACTGTCACCACACCAAACTGTACTACTGTCAACACACCAAACTGTTCTTTACTACTGTCACCACACCAAACTGTACTACTGTCACCACACCAAACTGTACTTTACTACTGTCACCACACCAAACTGTACTTTACTACGGTCACCACACCAAACTGTTCTTTACTACTGTCACCACACCAAACTGTACTTTACTACTGTCACCACACCAAACTGTACTTTACTACTGTCACCACACACAAACTGTAGTTACTACTGTCACCACACCAAACTGTACTTTACTACTGTCACCACACCAAACTGTACTTTACTACTGTCACCACACCAAACTGTACTACTGTCACCACACCAAACTGTTCTTTACTACTGTCACCACACCAAACTGTACTTTACTACTGTCACCACACCAAACTGTACTTTACTACTGTCACCACACCAAACTGTACTTTATTACTGTCACCACACCAAACTGTACTTTACTACTGTCACCACACCAAACTGTACTTTACTACTGTCACCACACCAAACTGTACTTCACTACTGTCACCACACCAAACTGTACTTTACTACTGTCACCACACCAAACTGTACTACTGTCACCACACCAAACTGTTCTTTACTACTGTCACCACATCAAACGATATTACTGTCACCACACCAATCTGTACTACTGTCACCACACCAAACTGTACTACTGTCAACACACCAAACTGTACTACTGTCACCACACCAAACTGTACTACTGTCAACACACCAAACTGTACTACTGTCACCACACCAAACTGTATTACTGTCAACACACCAATCTGTACTACTATCACCACACCAAACTGTACTACTGTCACCACACCAAACTGTTCTTTACTACTGTCACCACACCAAACTGTTCTTTACTACTGTCACCACACCAAACTGTTCTTTACTACTGTCACTACACCAAACTGTTCTTTACTACTGTCACCACACCAAACTGTATTATTGTCACCACACCAAACTGTATTACTGTCAACACACCAAACTGTACTACTGTCACCACACCAAACTGTTCTTTACTACTGTCACCACACCAAAATGTACTTTACAACGTCACTACACCAAACTGTACTACTGTCACCACACCAAACTGTATTACTGTCAACACACCAAACTGTATTACTGTCACCACACCAAACTGTATTACTGTCACCACACCAAACTGTATTACTGTTACCACACCAAACTGTATTACTGTCACCACACCAAACTGTATTACTGTCACCACACTAAACTGTATTACTGTCACCACACCAAACTGTATTACTGTCACCACACCAAACTGTACTACTGTCACCACACCAAACTGTATTACTGTCACCACACCAATCTGTACTACTGTCAACACACCAAACTGTATTACTGTCACCACACCAAACTGTATTACTGTCACCACACCAAACTGTATTACTGTCACCACACCAAACTGTACTACTGTCACCACACCAAACTGTACTTCACTACTGTCACCACACCAAACTGTATTACTGTCAACACACCAAACTGTATTACTGTCACCACACCAAACTGTACTACTGTCACCACACCAAACTGTACTACTGTCACCACACCAAACTGTACTTCACTACTGTCACCACACCAAACTGTACTTCACTACTGTCACCACACCAAACTGTATTACTGTCACCACACCAAACTGTACTACTGTCACCACACCAAACTGTACTTCACTACTGTCACCACACCAAACTGTACTACTGTCACCACACCAAACTGTATTACTGTCACCACACCAAACTGTATTACTGTCACCACATCAAACTGTACTACTGTCACCACACCAAACTGTATTACAGTCACCACACCAAACTGTATTACTGTCACCACACCAAACTGTACTACTGTCACCACACGAAACTGTACTTCACTACTGTCACCACACCAAACTGTATTACTGTCACCACACCAAACTGTACTACTGTCACCACACCAAACTGTACTTCACTACTGTCACCACACCAAACTGTACTTCACTACTGTCACCACACCAATCTGTACTTCACTACTGTCACCACACCAAAGTGTACTACTGTCACCACATCAAACTGTATTACTGTCACCACATCAAACTGTATTACTGTCACCACACCAATCTGTACTTCACTACTGTCACCACACCAAAGTGTACTACTGTCACCACACCAAACTGTACTACTGTCACCACACCATAGTGTACTT
>JAPXFY010000025.1:23764658-23769658 GCA_030674185.1 Monoplex corrugatus | reverse complement strand
GGTATGTCTTCAAGCTAGACTTGAGGTTCCCCTGGACAGTAAGGTATGTCTTCAAGCTAGACTTGAGGTTCCCCTGGACAGTAAGGTATGTCTTCAAGCTAGACTTGAGGTTCCTCTGGACAGTAAGGTATGTCTTCAAGCTAGACTTGAGGTTCCCCTGGACAGTAAGGTATGTCTTCAAGCTAGACTTGAGATTCCCCTGGACAGTAAGGTATGTCTTCAAGCTAGACTTGAGAGTTCCCTGGACAGAAGGTATGTCTTCAAGCTAGACTTGAGAATCCCCTGGACAGTAAGGTATGTCTTCAAGCTAAACTTGAGGTTCCTCTGGACAGTAAGGTATGTCTTCAAGCTAGACTTGAGGTTCCTCTGGACAGTAAAGTATGTCTTCAAGCTAGACTTGAGGTTCCCCTGGACAGTAAGGTATGTCTTCAAGCTAGACTTGAGATTCCCCTGGAAAGTAAGGTATGTCTTCAAGCTAGACTTGAGGTTCCCCTGGACAGTAAGGTATGTCTTCAAGCTAGACTTGAGGTTCCCCTGGAAAGTAAGGTATGCCTTCAAGCTAGACTTGAGATTCCCCTGGACAGTAAGGTATGTCTTCAAGCTAGACTTGAGATTCCCCTGGAAAGTAAGGTATGTCTTCAAGCTAGACTTGAAAGTTCCCTGGACACTAAGGTATGTCTTTAAGCTAGACTTGAGATTCCCCTGGACAGTACAGTATGTCTTCAAGCTAGACTTGAAAGTTCTCTGGACACTAAGGTATGTCTTTAAGCTAGACTTGAGATTCCCCTGGACAGTACGGTATGTCTTCAAGCTAGACTTGAAGGAAGACAAAGTATGTGACAGTCGAAAAGACAGGGGAAGCTCGTTCCATTTACAGAAAGTTTGGAGTGTACAGTCTGCTCAAGAGGGGTTCATCGCACTCAGACAATGCCATAAGCGCTCCACCCAAGTCTGCCTGCAGTTATCTGGCAGACTCGCTGAGCCTGCGCAAAACCATATGCGTTGGCAAGATCTTGAAATGGGGAAGGAGGGAGAGTTGAGAAGGGGCCTATAAAACACTAAGCTGACATCACCAGAATGATGGAAACATTAAGATGGTTAGCAAAGAGGGCAGTTTTTTAATATCAGATCTTACGTCTATGAGACGGAGCTACTTGTCTGTCTCTCTATCCGTGCCTATGATCATATCACAGAGTGTGACCGAGCTAGTTGCCTGTTTTCCTATCCATGTCCATGATCATATCACAGAGTGTGACAGAGCTAGTTGCCTGTTTTCTTATCCATGTCCATGATCACATCACAGAGTGTGACAGAGCTAGTTGCCTGTCTTCCTATCCATGTGTATGGTGCAGTAGCTCTAGTTGCCTGTCTCTCTCTATCCACGTCTATGGTGTGACAGAGCTAGCCGCCTGTCTCTCTCTACCTATGTCTATGGTGTTAAAGAGCAAGTTATGTGTATCCTTATCCATGTCTGTAGTGTGACAGTGCGTTGTCTCCCTATCCATGTCTATGATGTGACAGAGCTCGTTGCCTGTCTCCTATCTATGTCTATGGCGCGATAGAACTAGTTGCTTGTCTCCCTATCCATGTCTGTGATGTGACAGAGCTAGTTGCCTATCTCCCTATCCATGTCTATGATGTGACAGAGCTAGTTGCCTGTCTCCCTATCCATGTCTATAGTGTGACAGAGCTAGTTGCCTGTCTCCCTATCCATGTTTATGGCGTGACAGAGCTAGTTGTCTGTCTTCCTATCCATATCTATGGTGCGACAGAGCTAGTTGCCTGTCTTCATGTCCATGTCTCCCTATTACATCTATGTAGACCTACATGTACAATGTGCACAATAATCAGCGCAATCCCTGTGCCAACACCAAGTGACAGACGACAAGCCAAATCAAACATCGTTCTTCCCTACACAAGCGGGAGGGCCAGATCCCAACCAACACGTCCTTCCTTGGCGAACAGCAGACACTGGCTTCTGAGTCAATCACGTACATAATACCTACACCTCCAGCCACCACCACCACAAACTCCATCCACCACCCCCACCACCACCATCACCATGACCACAACCACCACCGCATCTAACTATATCAGATAAAGCACACGCTTTACCTGGCAAATACGAGAACTACCTCTCCACCGCCATCCACTCACCACCACCACCACCACCACCACCACCCCCGCGACTTCCGTGGAGCTGTTTTGAGGTCATCAGCTCCTTACAGTGTTTCAGTCGTTTACCCGAGTAAGCTGTTCGGGGTGGGCCGATGTTAGTCAAGCCCACGACTTTATATCGGGTGCATTGGGTGACAGTGGGCGCGTGTGATGGTGTTGGGTGCGTGTATCAGTACTCATGCACCTGAGTGTAGTATGTAAGCCTACTGAAGCCCAAAACATGTGCGACAACCCGCGTTCAAGCAACCATGAACCAGAAAAACACGAAAATAGAATCAGAACGCGACAATATTGTCCTCTTCTCCCACTGGATGAAGCATCAGGGAAGTTTCAGTCTTTTTCTCATAATTTTGTAATCGGTGTTTGTTTGTGGTCTTACATTCACGCTTGACAAAGGCCAGTTGGCTGAAAATTGACGCCTGTCTTGTCTTGTATTAAATACGCGTTCTGATTCTATTTTCGTGCTTGACTGTGCGGTAATTATTCCACCTGCACAGTGTGGACGAAACAGCGTGCATACACTCGTCCGTGAAACATTGTATTCAGTAAGTCGGGGGGGGGGGGGGGGTGTTGGGGGAGGCGGGGACAATCTTCCACCTCCATCACCCTATCCCTACTCCCGACCTCAGTGCGTGTGAGGCAAATGTGGGAAGGCCAGCGTGACGGAACAGTCGGACGTTGTTTCTAGCTGCAAGTGGTTTAACCCTTTGACTCCTGCACCCTATCTACCGACTGCAAAAACTTAACCCTTCGATTCCCTCACCCTTTCCACCAGCTTCCTGCAGCAAACTGGTGGAAAGAGTGAGGGAATCAAAGGGTTAAAATTTTTGCTTTGCTAGTATGCTTGGCGATGCAGGATATTGGAGGATAAGGTGCGGGAGTCAAAGGGTTAACCCTTTGACTCTCACACTCTGTCTACCAGCATCCTGTACTGTCAACCATGCTAGCAAAGCAAACATTTAACCCTTTGATTCCCTCACCGAAACGAACGAGGGAATCAAAGAGTTAAGTTTTTGCGGTTGGTGGAAAAAGTGCGGGAGTCAAAGGGATAATTAACTGGTTGCCAGTTGCCCACTTTGGGAGACTTGTCTCCCTTGACTTACATGGCGGACTGAGGACATTCTGGTGTCTGGCTCTCGCCAGAGTTTCTTGCTACGAAAAGCGTTCATTTTACACCCCATCAAAAAAAAACAAAAAAACAAAAAAACAGAAACAAAAACAAAAAACCAAACAAACAAAAATACGTTTTCATATGATGTTACTCCACTGTATAGAAGTTTGGAGAGATTATGAATACGATTACGAAAAGTTCTACTGTCTCAGGTATTGTCAGCCTGTTCGTAACGAACATTGAGGGGGTCGGGGTGGGGGGATAACCACTGAAACAACTGACAGAGATAAAATTGTCCAGTATTGATAAACTAAGCAGAAGGTTATAGAATGCGAACTCCGTACAATCAGCTTGATGAGTCATGTAACAAAGATTCTATTAAGAATAACCATGATGAGGACAAGGAACAGAATCAAAAGAGAAACAGCAAAAGAATAATGTGGATTTCTTGAAAAGAATGGAACTATTAATGCCATATACATCCTAAGCACTATCATAGAGAGGTCAATCGAGTTGAAAACGGATTCATGTTTATGTTTTGTTGATTATACTACGGCTTTTGATCGGGCACGACATGGAGAATTAATCAACCAGCTAGAAAGGTTCAATGCTGATGGAAAGGATCTAAGAATGATAAGGAATATGTATTGGTAACAAACAGCAGCAATGAGAGTAGGAAATCATGTAAGCTCTTTCGAATATATCAAAACAGCGGTTAGGCAGGGATGTGTTCTGTCACCAGATTTATTTTCACTTTACAACGAAACCATTATGAGAAACCTAGAAGAATACCCTGGATTACAGTTTGGAAGAAAACTATTAAACAATCTTTGTTACGCAGATGACACCATGCTATTTGCAGAAAAGGGGGAAAAAACGTACAACATCTTTTGAATATAACAGAAATAGAAAGTGCCTATATATCTAGGAACAGTCATTTCACCAGACGGCAGATGCACATCAGAAATAGCCGGCAGAATCGGCCAAGCTATAACAGCATTGAAGAAAATGAACAGCGTTCTTACCAACAAATGCCTACCACTTAACATCACGAAGAGAGTTATTCAGTGTTTTATAGAACCGATACTGTTGTACGGATATGAAGCATGGACAGTCAACATGCAAAGTCAGAACAAGACTGAGGCAAATGAAATGTGGTTTCTAAGAAAAAAAAGAGTTTTATGGACAGCAAAGGAAAAAAAAAACCGTGACAGTCTTGAAAGAGGCAAACACAAAAAGAACATTAATGAAGATTGGAAAAAGACAAGCAATATTTAGAGGACATTTTATGAGACCAGAAAAATTAGAGCATCTAGTCACAACAGGACAGTTGGAGGGAAAAAGAGCACCAGGGAGAAAATATTGGACGGACTTGCGGAATGGCTGAGATCAGAGGGTGGGAAATGTACTTGCAGCGATTAAGGATACATTCGTACGGAGGGCTATGACCGCCACCACCATACGGCAGGGCACATGATGATGATGATTAATGATAAATAGTGGTGATAACCCCCCCCCCCCCCCAGACAGACATAACTACAGACAGACAGATAATAGACAAAAAATCAGACAGACAGACACACTTACAGATAGACAGACAGACAGGCGAACGGACGGACGGACAGACAGATAAACAGACAGACAGACAGACACGTGCAACAGTCGGGCACGTCATTGGTTGAAGTCAGAGTTTCACGTGTCTCCATTATTC
>JAPXFY010000025.1:23734658-23757158 GCA_030674185.1 Monoplex corrugatus | reverse complement strand
TCAACAGGTTAAGATAAGGTGAGGGAGTCAACAGGTTAAGATAGGGTGAGGGAGTCAACAGGTTAAGATAGGGTGAGGAGTCCACAGGTTAAGATAGGGTGAAAGAGTCAACAGGTTAAGATAAGGTGAGGGAGTCAAAAGGTTAAGATAAGGTGAGGGAGTCAACAGGTTAAGATAGGTGAGGGAGTCCACAGGTTAAGATAGGGTGAAAGAGTCAACAGGTTAAGATAAGGTGAGGGAGTCAACAGGTTTAGATAGGATGACAGAGTCAACAGGTTAAGATAGGGTGAGGGAGTCAACACGTTAAGATAAGGTGAAAGAGTCAACAGGTTAAGATAAGGTGAAAGAGTCAACAGATTAACACAGGGTGAGAGAGTCAACAGGTTAAGATAGGGTGAGGGAGTCCACAGGTTAAGATAGGGTGAGAGAGTCAACAGATTAAGATAAGGTGAGGAGTCAACAGGTTAAGATAGGATGACAGAGTCAACAGGTTAAGATAGGGTGAGGGAGTCACACGTTAAGATAAGGTGAAAGAGTCAACAGGTTAAGATAAGGTGAAAGAGTCAACAGGTTAAGATAGGGTGAGAGAGTCAACAGGTTAAGATAGGGTGAGGGAGTCAACAGGTTAAGATAGGGTGAGGGAGTCAACAGGTTAAGATAGGGTGAGGGAGTCAACAGGTTAAGATAGGTTGAGAGAGTCAACAGGTTAAGATAGGGTGAGAGAGTCAACAGGTTAAGATAGGTTGAGACAGTCAACAGGTTGAGATAAGGTGAGAGAGTCAACAGGTTAAGATAGGGTGAGACAGTCAACATGTTAAGATAAGGTGAGGGAGTCAACAGGTTAAGACAGGGTGAAAGAGTCAACAGGTTAAAACAGGGTGAAAGAGTCAACAGGTTAAGATAGGGTGAGGGAGTCAACAGTGTTAAGATAGGGTGAAAGAGTCAACAGGTTAAGATAGGGTGAAGAGTCAACAGGTTAAGATAGGGTGAGAGAGTCAACAGGTTAAGATAGGGTGAGGGAGTCAACAGGTTAAGATAGGGTGAAAGAGTCAACAGGTTAAGATAAGGTGAGGGAGTCAACAGGTTAAGTTAAGATAGGGTGAGGGAGTCAACAGGTTAAGATAGGGTGAGGGAGTCAAAGGGTTAGCTAATAACTCTTTGTAACAGTTTGTTCGGCTGCTTGACTCCCAAATTCGGTCATTTCCTCAATATGGGTCAGACCTATGGGGATGAGATCAGTCTGAGCATCATTGTGAATGGATTCTTGCGTTTGTTCTTAACCCTCTGAGTCCAGCACCCTGTCCACCAGCATCATGCATTGCCAACCATGCTAGCAAAGCAAAAACTTAACCCTTTAACTCCCTTCCTGCCGAAAGCTGGTGGATAGGGTGAGGGAGTCAAAGGGTTAAAATATTTTGCAACTATCTATAACAAAGTTAACAAGAAACATCTGAAAGTGCTAGACAGGACCCAGAGCAACAGTGCTTTACCAGGCAATTTTACGTATGGTGGAATAATTCGATAAACTGTATGTGTGAATTCTGCAGTGAACTCTATTCGTTATTGGCTTAAAATGGAAGACTTTAAGAAAGCGTATAAAATGTCATATGATTCAGATACTGATGGCAAGAAAAACTACGTATCAAATGTAAGATTATGCTTATGAAAATATGGTTTGGGGTATGTATGACTAAAGAAGAGTGTTGGTGATTTAAATGGTTATTTAAATGGTTTTATGTGTTTTTCGTCATCGCTTAACAGACAGTAGAAGGCAGAACTTGAATCATCACATTCATAACGATATATATATATATATATATATATATATATATATATGTGTGTGTGTGTGTGTGTGTGTGTGTGTGTGTGTGTGTGTGTGTGTGTGTGTGTGTGTGTGTGTGTGAGTGCGCGCGCGCGTGTGTGTGTGTGTGTGAGTGTGTGTGTGCGTGTGTGTGTGTGTGTGGAGAGAGAGAGAGAGATATAACAATTTGCAGAATGGCCAATTTGAATTTGTATTTGCTATTGAATATAGATCAAAATTTTGTATCTGTCACTTAGATTAGGTATATGTGATTGGGTTGTTACAATTTTAAATACACAACATGTAATGATTGTCATATTCCATTATGCAAGGAATCCAAAGAAGATGGTGTTACTCTTGTTCTGAGCCGTAACGCATTTTGGCATGTCAGGAAACTTTGGGGTTGACCGTTGACTTCAGGGAATCAGGCCTGACGACGGGAGGGAAAGAACTGGTGGCAGCTCAGAAAAAATAGGCAAACTTGGGATCCCTTCGGGAGCATGTCAGACCTAGCTGAACAGCAAAATAGGCTGTGTCCAGAGCATCATGCCTGGTCATTTTCGCAGCCATTTGAACACTCTGTGTGGTGTGGTGAAGCAACACCGAAGCTTGTGACTGTTCAGTTCAGTTCAGTAAGTTTTAAAGTCCTACCACTCTCAGGGTATACGAGGACTAGCGAAGAAATTGTTTATAGGAGCCTTAAATAATCTTAGTGCACTGTGAGAAACCAATGCATTATTCGGTTCTCCTGATCCACCGTGCAATGAATTGAATTGCTTGTGACTGCTAACTGTCGAGACTATATATATTATGGGAAGAAGAGCTGGCGGCCATGCCAGCTGGTGGCAGGGCAGGCTGCCCAATGGCGAGATGAAAGCCTAGAGTACGGCAAGAGAGGGCTCTTCCACTCTCCCTTGGTCCAGTAGCTGGACTAGACGTGGTTGGTGCTCGTTGTGTGGCTATGTCCCAGGGGTTTGTCATCTCCCCACCTTGCCAGTCTGTTTGTAAACAAGGTAACTGGTGACTGGGTCCGAATGGGTCATGCGGCGCATGGACAGCCCCACTTTGTTGATGACATGGCTACTGAGTGGCGTCAGGAGTTTGGGAGGTGACTGTGCTGAGGGTGGTGAGGCATTGATGCTTTGGGTCCCATCTAGCACGCTGGGGTGTTTCTTGTTAACTTTGTTAGCACTATCACACAAGAAATGTGTTATTGGTGTGACTGGTTTGAATCGGAGAAGTATTCTATAACTGTAATAGTTTCTTTCATGCACGAAAAGAAAGGACAAACAATGAGGTCAGTGGGAAGACACAGATGTATAACTTCTGTACGTGACTAGACAAAGCCTCTAGAAACTGACCACATTGTGATGAATAAGATATACAAGATAAACTTTATTGTAAACTATATCAATAGACGAAATTCAAATTATTTGTGAAGCTTCAACTGGCATGGTTGATACACATGATACACAAAGATAATGAACAGATACCAGCTTAATTGTGAAGCTTCGACTGGTATGGTTGATACACATGATACACAAAGATAATGAACAGATACCAACTTCATTGTGAAGCTTCAACTGGCATGGATGATACACATGATACACAAAGATAATGAACAAACACCAACTTATTGTGAAGCTTCAACTGGCATACATGATATACAAAGAGAATGAACAGATACCAGCTTAACTGTAAAACTTCAACTGGTATGACTGATACACATGATACACAAAGATAATGAACAGATACCAGCTTAATTGTGAAGCTTCGACTGGTATGGTTGATACACATGATACACAAAGATAATGAACAGATACCAGCTTCATTGTGAAGCTTCGACTGGCATACATGATATACAAAGAGAATGAACAGATACCAGCTTAACTGTAAAACTTCAACTGGTATGACTGATACACATGATACACAAAGATAATGAACAGATACCAGCTTAATTATGAAGCTTCAACTGGCATGTTTGATACACATGATACACAAAGAGAATTAACGAACAACTTGACTATGAAGCTTCGACTGGCATGAATGATACACATGATACACAAAGAGAATGAACAAATACCAGCTTAACTGTAAAACTTCAACTGGTATGAATGGCACACACAATATACAAAGAGAATTAACAGACGCCTACTCAAGTGTGAAGCTTCAACTGGTATGAATGATACACATGATATAACAAAGAGAATGAACAGATACCAGCTTAAGTGTGAAGCTTCAACTGGCGTGAATGATACACATGATACACATCATGTTCTTTTTTTTCTGATGCGGGATATATTCGCTCAATGCTTTGTTGTTGTTAGTAAGTGTTGCGTGACAAGGGAACTGGTAATTAAATCGGCTTTTGTTGGTTTTCTGTGCTAACACACCGGCCTGTAAGACAACGGTAGTAGGATTACATAAAGCCAAAGTATCAACTACAATTCTGCTCGCTATGAATGCAGTATGCTGATCCCATCAACAAAACTTAATGGTCTACGCAACATCTGTTAATTTGTGTATAAGGCACTAACATCATTCATGTACGTTTCTGACTATAGGTACATGTGCATTTATGACTAGATAATATCAGTATGTATTTATTTGCGCACGTGTATTAACCCTTTGACTCCCGCACCCCATTCTCAAACTGCAAAAACCCAACCCTTTGATTTTCTCACCCTATCCACCAGCTTCCTGTAGGAAGCTGGTGGATAGGGTGAGGGAGTCAAAGAGTTATGTTTTTCAACTTTTTGCTTTACCAGCGTGGTTGAAATGTAGGATGCTGGTGGACAGGCTGCGGGACTCAAAGGGTTAATGTGTATAGTCTGATGTATGTACATGTACATATGTGTGATAGTATTGTGCTTCTGTGTGTATTATATACTGTGTCTTGTAAAAAGCGTAATGTGCAGTAACTCCATGCGAGAATAGCACTATACAAGAGTGATGTTTCTGATATGTTCTTCTTACTAAAATTTAAAGATATAGCAATTTCATCACATTAGTAATTAATGTGAAAATTCTTGACCGTATCATCATTACTGAAAATTTGTTGTACTAAGTAGTCTTCATATACTCCTTCATAGAAGGCTATGGCCTACAATGAAAACATGACCTGCTCTCTCTGTATCTCTCCGTCTCTGTCTCTGTCTGTCTGTCTGTCTGTCTGTCTGTCTCTCTCTCTCTCTCTCTCTC
The DNA here is from genome assembly GCA_030674185.1 of Monoplex corrugatus. Lineage (NCBI taxonomy): Eukaryota > Metazoa > Mollusca > Gastropoda > Littorinimorpha > Ranellidae > Monoplex > Monoplex corrugatus. The sequence continues at coordinate 23,752,156 of JAPXFY010000025.1, read as the reverse complement.
TCTCTGTCTCTCTCTCTCTCTCTCTCTCTCTCTCTCTCTCTCTCTCTCTCTCTCTGTGTCTGTCTTTCTGGGAGTTGCGAACTGAACTCAGTGGAGTGCAGACGTGTTTTCGTTGCTCCGCTTGTGGCTCGGTGAACAGCTGTTTTGAAAATCAAGTAAACCATGGCAAAGAAGAGGACAAGACAGAAAAATGCCGAACGACTTTAATGCCCATCGCATAGCGATAGGTATTTTCTATCCCACGCTGCTCCATCTCCTGCAAAGAAAAACTACCTTATGGGGAAACTCTGGTATCAAAAGCAAGACAAAATCACAGGGCGGAGAGATGGCAGACGGTGTTCTACTTGGCTTGCTTCTCACCCTATTGTTTGTTTGTTTCTTTCTTTTTTTGTGGGGGGGGGGGGGGGGGGGCATTTTACTGAGATGCGGAGACGTCGAGCAAAATCCGGGACCTGGACCCTCCAGAGCAGACAACAAGAGGCAGACCAGGCTGACTGACGTGTCACACAGGACCTCGACCGACCGTATGTCCGGAGCATCGGAAAGCGGGCAGACTCCTCCTCTGCAGCAGTCCACGGTGGAAGACTTGGCTGAAATGCTGAAGGCCATGACCAACTCGATGAACAGTGAGTTTGGTAAAGTAAACGAAGGAGTGGCACAGCTGAATGAGCGGTATTCATCTTTGGACACAGGTATCAGGGATCTGAGAGAGGAGGTGGGAGTTTTGCGGTCAGAAAATAAGAAATTAATGGAAATAAACTCTGAGTTGGTAAATAGAGTAGAAGAATTAGAAAGAAAAACAGATGATCTCGACGGAAGATCCAAAGAGAACAATTTGATTTTTTACGGAATTGCCAGGGGGACAAAACGAGACCAATGATCAGTGCGAAGGAAAATTGAAAGATGTGCTGACAGACCAATTAGAGCTGTCACAAGATATAGAATTCGATAGAGTGCACCGTATTAACACAAAGCCTGAATCACCGATCATTGCCCATTGCTGCTTCTATAGACAAAAAAATTTAATTCTGAAATCTAAAAGGAAACTGAAAGGCAGCAACGTTTTCATTGGTGAAGACTTAACTGCACGGGTTCGAGAGATCAGACGTAAGTTGTCCGCACATCTGAAAAAAGCTAGGGACAGTGGCAAAAAAAGCGGCTATGGTCTTTGACCATTTGATTATTGATGTGAAAAAATGGTATTTAGGGGACAATGGTACTTTGGAAGAAAAGGGATAGGGGGTCGGCCGGCCCTGTGACAGTGGCTGTTTTTGTCCTGGGGGAACTGATAGGGTGAACCAAGGGGTGGCGGCACCGGGAGCGAGTTCGCCTGTCAGTGCGGCTTTTGAGCACATCGTGTTGGGACAGGGTGGTGAGCGCTCTGACAGTGGGGAGCGCGAGGGGATTGCAACGGTCACAGAAAATAAATATGCCTTTTCGTTCCTATCATGGAATATAAATGGTCTGTTGACAAAATTTTGTGATCATGATTTTGTTAATTTTGTCTGTAAGTTTGATTTTGTTTGTCTAGTTGAGACACTTGTGGAACATGTTCAGACTGACATATTTCATGGATTTAAAGTTTTTTGTAAACCTGCCATAAAATTGTCTAGAAAAGGGAAACGATCAGGTGGAGTTGTTTGTCTGGTAAAAAATGAATTTCTACCCTTTGTCAAAAAAGTTGAGGTTAATGAACATGTTAATTGCTGTGCATTTGTTATCAGTAAGTAGTTGTTTGGAGTTCAGAAAGATGTGTTGTATGTTTGTTCATATGTCCCACCAGAAGGTTCTCCATTTTATGAGTATTTTGATGTTTCAAACGGAATTGAGTTACTAGAAGAATATCTCATTGATCTCCTGCTAAAAAAATGATTGTTGGGTTATTTTGTGTGAGGATTTGAACAGTAGGAGTCTAACATTCGCCATGATATTCATGTAAACAATATCCTTGAAATGCAATGTAGAAGTCAGCCAAATAGTGTTAACTGCTGCTCTCAGGATTTATTTTTAAATAACTATGGTAAATTACTTTTGAATATGTGTACGTCATTAGATCTGTGTATTTTAAATGGTGTATGTAAAGGTGACCTTCAAGGTCGCTATACATATATTTCTGATTTGGGTAATAGTGTCAATGATTATTTTATTTTTTCAAACGATCTGTTTTCTCTTGTTTGCGATTCATGTGAATTAGGTGTCGATGAGAGAATTGAATCTAATCATATGCCTGTAACAGTGTGTATTGCCTTCCCAAAAGGAAATAAACCCGTAACTGTTAACACAGAGAATGAAAATGACATGATCGAAAAAATTGTTTGGAAAAATGAGTCTGCTCATGTTTATTATGAAAATCTGTGTAAGGAAGAATCACAGACACAGTTTAGTGCTGCTACAGATTTAATTGACGTGAATATTAATGATGCTCTCGACTTGTTTAATGAATGTATTAAGAAATGTGCTCGTTGTATGCAAAAGCGTGTATATATTAACAAAAGTAAGACACCATGTGATTGGTTTGATCAGGAATGTGTAGGTAAGAAAAGATACGTCAGGAGACTGTTAAAAAGAAGCCAACGGTCATTAAAACCAGAAGACCAACACGAGTATTTAGTTGCCAGACGTGAATATAAGAATCTGCGAAAGAAAAAGAAAAAACAGTTTAATGATACATTGCTGGATAAACTCTTATCTTCTATAAAAAGTCAAAGGGAATTTTGGGACACTGTTCGCAGAGTTTCATTTAAAGGAAAACAACCAAAAAGCAATATTGCACTTGACACATGGTTCCAACATTTTAAAGCATTGCTCGAAATAGAGAATGTTAATGGTACGGAACATGACGATGTATGTGTTGGTGAGGTACCTGATGATGAGGGGAGTGGATATATGGATCGGCCAATCTCGACAGAAGAGGTATTACTTACATTGAGAAAGCTGAAAAATAGGAAATCACCTGGCCCAGATGGTATTATTAGTGAGCTCCTTAAAGAATCAAGTGATCAGGTAGTACAATTTTTTGTAAGATTATTCAATAGACTTTTTGATTATGGTGAGTTTCCTCGAAACTGGTCTGAATCAATCATGGTACCTCTTTTTTAAAAAGGTGATATTAATAACCCAAATAATTATAGGGGCATTTCTATTAGTGATGTAAGTAGCAAACTTTTTTGTACGATTATCAACAACAGATTACAGGAATAGGTAGAAGAAAATAGTATTACTGGTGATCGCCAAGCAGGGTTTAAAAAAGGATATTCAACAGTAGATCATATATTTACTTTACATGCTGTTGTACAAAAACAGTTTACACACAATCGCAAACTTTATGTAGCTTTTATAGATTTCCAAAAGGCATTTGATTCTATCAACAGGAATTTACTTTGGCCAATCTTACTTAAAAATGGTATTAAAGGTAAACTATATAAATGTGTCAAAAGCATGTATAAGACTGTTAAATCAAAGGTAAGATGTGGAGCTAAATTCACTGACTTTATCAACTGCACAACTGGAGTGAGACAGGGAGATGCATGTAGTCCGGTATTGTTTTCTCTTTTCATAAATGAATTAGCGCTAGAAGTAATAAATAATGGAAAACATGGAGCTATTTTGTCTCAAGATGCATTTGAACTGTTCATTCTGTTGTTGGCTGATGATGTTGTTCTGTTGTCAGAAACAGTTGCTGGATTGCAGGCGCAGTTGAATAGCTTACAACGTGCTGCGTCTTCGCTCCAGCTAAAAGTTAATATGAGTAAAACTAATATTATTGTATTTAGAAAAGGTGGATATTTAGGTGCAAGAGAACGATGGGTGTATGATGGTGCTGTAATGCCTGTTGTAAATATTTACAAGTATTTGGGAATTTTTTTCACTACGCGATTGAGTTATGTTGTTGCTTGTAAGGATCTTGCCAGTAGAGCTAAAATGCATTGTTATGGATTATGAAGAAACTGTACAGTCTTAATAATAATTCTTTGGAACTGTTTGTTAAGCTTTTTGATTCCCAGATCCAACCAATTATGCAATATGACTCCGAAATTTGGGGGCTAGAGAAAGCTGTTGTTCATTGTGAATCAGTTCATTTGTTTGCCCTTAAAAAGTTTTTGGGAGTAGATAGGAGAACGCCTAATGATTTTGTGTATGGCGAAACTAATCGTTACCCTGTATATGTGAATTCTGCTGTTAATTGTATCCGATATTGGCTCAGATTATTACATATGGAAAAATTTAGGATACCATGGAAAGCATATAAAATGCTGTATGATCTAGATGCCAATGGTAAGAAAAACTGGGTATCGAATGTACGTTTGTGTTTGTACAAATATGGATTTGGATATGTGTGGTTATATCAGGGGAGTCGGTAGTGTGAATGGCTTTATTCGTATTTTTCGTCAACGCTTGATAGACTGTAGATGGCAGGACTGGAATTATCACATTAACAACAGCGAAAGATTTAATTTATACAGAACATTTAGTAGTGTATCTGAAATAAAACTGTATTTGCAGCTAAATTTAGAACGACATGTGAAGTATATTACAACAAGATTTAGGTTTGGTGTATCTGATTTGGCTGTACATCGATATAGATATAAAGTATTAAATGATAATGATTTATTATGTCCATTATGCAAAGAATCTAAAGAAGACGAAGTACACTTTGTCTTTTGTTGTAAAGCACTTACATATTTTAGGGAAAAGTTTATTCAGCCTAAGTATTATAGACAGCCTTGTCTGTTTAAACTGTGCTTGTTGTTGTGTTGTCATCAACAAATATAGAAGTTGTCCGCAAATTTTCTGTGTTCTTATATAAAGCTATGAAATTTAGAGAAAATGCTGTGTCATAAGATGAGTTATTGATATGTATAATTCAAACCTTTTTGTGCATTATTTAGAAGGTATTGTATTGTTCACATACCCCTTCATAAGGGGCCAAGGCCTAATATGAACAAACTATCTGAAGTCTGAAGTCTGAAGTCTCTGTCTTTCTGTTTCTCTCTGTCTCTCTCTGTCTGTCCGTCTCTTTCTCTCACACACACACTCTCTCTCTCTCAGTCTCTCTCAGTCTCTCTCCTCTCTCTCTCTCTCTCCCCCCTCTCTCTCTCTCTCTTCCCATATGCACATCTATTCTTTGGCAGAGAAACAGCCACTTGTTGAGTTACTTGTTAACGCCATCCGCCTTTCCCTATCCTATAACACTTGGTGAACCAGGGTGATTTAACTGTGACAACAGATGGTGAACCAGGATTATTTAACTGTGACAACCAACAGATGGCCTGTCACCTCAGAAACATTTACTATCATGACCAGCATATCAGGTGTGAAACTACCAACCTGATGTATCTATTACGTTGTGTTATATGTGCTCAACCCCAATACATTGGTGAAACAAGAAATTCCCTCAAACAAAGGTTCTACCCCCATCGATCAAACTGGGTTCTTCGGTAACCCAACGTTTCAACTTGTCTAACCAATCGCTCTCTAATTTCCAGTGCACTGCTGTAGAAAAACAAGATTCCAATTCCCGCACACAACATCTCACCAGAGAAAATTTTTGGACGAAAAAAAAAAGCCAGTAAACTTTCCAAATGGTTTTAATCCTTTGTTTCTCTCACCTTAGCCGCCGACGTCCGGCATTGTCAGTTATGACAGCAAAGCAAAAACTTAACCATTACAGTCCCTCACCCTGTCCACCAGTTTCCTGCAGGAAGCTGATGGACAGGGTGAGGGAGTGAAAGAATTAAGTTTTTGCAACTGGCGGATAGGGTCCGGGAGTGACAGAATTAATACAATCCACATGTAGCATTCTGATGTGTTGGTGTGATTTTCACAACTTCGTCGATTCTTATGGTTCTCACTTTGCTTGTGCTTTTGAACCAACTCTTACCTTGTGTATAGGCACGTGTGTATGTTAGGGGTGGGGGAGTGGGAGGTAGTGTGTATTCCCGTATGAGTATGTTGGCGTGCACACACGTGCAAGCGCTATTAGTGAGTGATAAGGATTACATACGGATGAGTGTGCGGCAAAAAACTATTAATTTTTCTTTTCAATTTTGAAACTTGGGTCTAAACCCTTTGACTCCCGCACCCTTTCCACCAACATCCTGCACTGTCAACCATGCTGGCAAAGCAAAACTTTAACCCTTTGACTCCCTCACCCAATCCACCAGCTCCCTGCAAGAAGCTGGCGGATAGGGTGAGGGAGTCAATGGGTCAAGTTTTTGCAGTTGGTGGATAGGGTGCGGGTTAATTCGATTGCTTTAACGTGTACTACACTGTTTTAGTTAGATTCTTTATCATCATAACTTTACGTTGGTGTTATGTGGGGGATGGGTTGGAGTGTGGGGGAGTGGGGTGGGCAGGAATAGCGGTAGGGGTTATCCAGTTTGTACTAGCCGAACAGTAATTGGCTTCCTGTTTGCCCTGTGGCAGAGAGGGACTGTGAGACTCGGGGCTGTTGGTTCCCGCTGGCAGGGTGGACCCTCTCTCGTGCACGGTGGCGTTGGGTTGTATTTGGAGTGATGTAGTATTGCTCGTTCACTTTTCACATGTGAGTATTTGTGCTCTGCTTGTTGTGTGTGTGGGGAAGGGGGTTGTGAGTATGTGGGTGGGTGGTGGTGGCGGGTGAGGAGGAGGCGACTTCCTATTTGTTGATTTGTTGTTGTTGTTGTTGATTTTTTTTTAGGACTGGTGTCTTGATTTACATGTAGAAAGTGTGTTCGTGTGCTTGTGAGCACGTGTGTGAGCATAAGGGTTTGTGAGTCGCTGAGGTGAACCAAGTTTAGTCAGTCGGAATGCAACCAGATGGATAGTATGTTCATCAACTACAAGTGGGATTATCAGTATCGTTGCTTAGGTTCGTGTGCGTGTGTGTGTGTGTGTGTGTGTGTGTGTGTGTGTGTGTGTGTGTGTGTGTGTGTGTGTGTGTGTGTGTGTGTGTGTGGTGTGCGTGTGTGTCTCCACGCGTGCGCGCACTTGCATGTGTGTGTGAAAAAGTAGTAACGTGTATACGTACATAGCTACATAAATAGATAGGTAGACAGAAGACAGACAGACAGACAGACAGGACAGACAGATAGATAGATAGATAGATGGTGGATGGATGAATGGATGGATGGATAGATAGATAAATAGATAGATAGATAGATAGATAGATAGATAGATTTGACAGATAGATAGATAGATTGGATGGATGGATGGATGGTGGATGGATGGATAGATAGATAGATAGATAGATACACAGACAGACAGACAGATAGATAGACAGATATAGATAGATTAGATAGATAGATAGATAGATAGATAGAATAGATAGATAGATAGATGAACAGATGGATGGATATTTATATAGACTGATAAATACATAGACAGATCCATACATACATACATACAGACAGACAGATAGATAGATAGATAGATAGATAGATAGATAGATAGATTGGATGGATAGATAGATTGGATGGATAGATAGATAGATTGATGGATGGATGGTGGATGGATGAATGGATGGATAGATAGATAAATAGACAGACATACAGACAGATAGACAGACAGACAGAGAGACAGATAGATAGATAGACAAGCAGATAGACAGGCAGATAGGCAGGCAGATAGACAGACAGGCAGATAGGCAGGCAGACAGACAGGCAGATAGACAAGCAGATAGACAGACAGGCAGATAGGCAGGCAGATAGACAGACAGGCAGATAGACAGACAGGCAGATAGACAAGCAGATAGACAGACAGGCAGATAGACAAGCAGATAGACAGACAGGCAGATAGGCAGGCAGATCGACAGACAGGCAGATAGGCAGGCAGATAGGCAGATAGGCAGGCAGATAGACAGACAGGCAGATAGACAAGCAGATAGACAGACAGGCAGATAGACAAGCAGATAGACAGACAGGCAGATAGGCAGGCAGATAGGCAGGCAGATAGACAGACAGGCAGATAGGCAGGCAGATAGACAGACAGGCAGATAGACAGATAGGGTATAGGGTAACAAGGACTAACTGTGAGACAGATCAAGTGAGACCTAATGCTACTATCCTTTAAGTAATAAACTGTTTTCAAGTTCTCTCTCTCTCTCTCTCTCTCTCTCTCTCTCTCTCTCTCTCTCTCTCTCTCTCTCTTCTCTCTCTCTCTCTCTCACGGTGAAGGAAACAGACATAACTCACCTCGGGCCAGATACAAGGCAGACTGGAGATGTAGATATAGTCATCAGATCGTGTCCTTCGTAACGCTTTGTGTCCACATGAAGTGTTTTGACCACTAAGCCACGGTTGCTCCACTTTGTCTTCACCGTTTGGCCACCTTTGTCCTTCTTTGTTTTTGCTAGTTGACCGTCTTTGTCCGTCTTCGTCTTCGCTGATTGACCAGTGCCTTATCACACACTCCCTGGGCAGCTGTCCTGAGTTTTGGTCACTTTCGGGGCGATCTCTTTCGGTCCAGTTATTGGAGATATGATCTACATTTTCTTCATTTTCTGACCCCTGCTTTTGATAAAATTGTGTGGACAGTTGTCCTACTCGGTCATCACTTTTCCACGTTCGCTGTCTCTGATTCAATGTCGTGAACAAATGTCCCACTCTTTCATCACTTTGAGACCGTGATTTCTGGTCAAATGTCATGGACAGGTGTCTTATTCTGTCATCACTTTTCGACCGATGTCTTTGATAAAATTTCGTGGACAAATGTTCTATTTTGTCGTCACTTTTCGACTGTCGTCTTTGATGAAATGTCGTGAACAATTGTTCTACTCGGTCATCGCTTTTCGATCGCTGTCTATGATCAAATGTCGTAGACAGCTGCCCCAATCTGTTCTCACTTTTAGACCGCTGTCCATACAGTACCTTGTGTTCAAATCTCCTGCTTGTTCATGATGTCCTGAAGGTTGCTTCTCAAAGCATATGGACACGTTGAGTGGGTATGGACTGCTCAGTGTGATCACGTCATAAGGATCAGTGGGCAGACACCTAGCCATGTTGTGGGCCCTTCACAAGCAGACGACAAAGTCAGGCGGAAGCAAAGTGGCCCAGCGGGTTGCAAACGCGCAGTTCAGGAATGGAAAGAGACGAGAACGCGGCGATTTCAGAATCGGAACGACTGAGGCGACGCTTGGAGCCGTCCATCGTGAGTGTCAGTTGCTGGGAAGCGGAGTCAAGTCTGCAGAATTATTGGATAGGAGAGTCATGCCTGTAGAGTTGGTGGATAGGGGAGTCATGTCTGTTGGTGGATAGCAGATCACGTCTGTAGAGTTGATGGATAGGGGAGTCATATCTGTAGAGTTGATGGATAGGGGAGTCATGTCTGTAGAATTGATGGATAGGGGAGTCATGTCTGTAGAGAATGTCTGTAGAGATGATGGTAGCGGAGTCATCTGTAGAGATTGTGGATAGCAGAGTTATGTCTGTAAAGTTGATGGATAGCAGAGTCATGTCTGTAGAGTTGATGGATAGCAGAGTCAGTTATGTAGAGTTGGTGGATAGCGGAGTCATGTCTGTAGAGTTGATGGATAGCGAGTCATGTCTGTAGAGATAGTGGACAGCGGAGTCATGTCTGTAGAGTTGATGGATAGCAGAGTCATGTATGTAGAGTTGGTGGATCGGGAAGTCATGTATGTAGAGTTGGTGGATAGGTGAGTCATGTCTGTAGAGTTGATGGATAGCAGAGTCATGTATGTAGAGTTGGTGGATAGGGAGTCATATCTGTAGAGTTGATGGATAGCAGAGTCATGTATGTAGAGTTGGTGGATAGGGAAGTCATGTATGTAGAGTTGATGGATAGCAGAGTCATGTATGTAGAGTTGATGGATAGCAGAGTCATGTATGTAGAGTTGGTGGATAGGGGAGTCATGTATGTAGAGTTGATGGATAGCAGAGTCATGTATGTAGAGTTGGTGGATAGGGAAGTCATGTATGTAGAGTTGGTGGATAGGGAAGTCATGTATGTAGAGTTGGTGGATAGGGAAGTCACGTATGTAGAGTTGGTGGATAGGGAAGTCATGTATGTAGAGTTGGTGGATAGGGAAGTCATGTATGTAGAGTTGGTGGATAGGGAACTCATGTATGTAGAGTTGATGGATAGCAGATCACGTCTGTAGAGTTGGTGGATAGGGGAGTCATATCTGTAGAGTTGATGGATAGGGGAGTCATATTTGTAGAGTTGATGGATAGGGGAGTCATGTCTGTAGAGTTGGTGGATAGCAGATCACGTCTGTAGAGTTGGTGGACAGAGGAGTCATATCTGTAGAGTTGATGGATAGGGGAGTCATGTCTGTAGAATTGGTGGATATAGCAAAGTCACGTATGTAGAGTTGATGGATAGGGGAGTCATGTCTGTAGAGTTGGTGGATAGGGGAGTCATGTCTGTAGAGTTGGTGGATATAGCAAAGTCACGTATGTAGAGTTGATGGATAGGGGAGTCATGTATGTAGAGTTGATGGATAGGGGAGTCATGTCTGTAGAGTTGGTGGATAGGGGAGTCATGTCTGTAGAGTTGATGGATAGCAGAGTCATGTCATAATGCTGTCTTTCAGTCCTCTTGTTACAGATGTCCTCTTATGTTTATATTATTTTCTGACGGATGGTTCACGAGTTCTGCCGTGGATCTGTCTTCCACTTTTTCATCCCCTCTTCGATAACACCCTTTGGAAAATTATCTCCCTTTTCACCTGTTGACTGGTGTCTTTGATAGCATCCTATGGACATTATTTTTACCACCATTTTACTTCTATCTTTGATAATACTTTGTGGACACTATCTCGTTTTTGACCTCTACAACTCTGTCTTTGATAACAATCTATGGACGAGTATCCCACTCTTCACCGTTATTTTGCTTCTATGTTTGAAACTATTTTGTGGACACTATCTCATTTTTCACCAGTTGACTTCTGTTTTTGATAACATCCTGTGGACGATTATCTCACTTTTCACCATCATTTTACTTCTAATTGATAATTGTGGACATTATGGGTATTTACATAGGTTTTAAAAACTGCGGCGTAAAGGGTAACACAGGTTTTAAACACCACAATGTGGAGGGTAATACAGATTTTAAATACCACGATGTGGAGGGTAATACAGATTTTAAATACCACGATGTGGAGGGTAATACAGATTTTAAATATCACGATGTGGAGGGTAATACAGATTTTAAATACCACGATGTGAAGGGTAATACAAGTTTCAAAGTTCACCATATGGAAGGTAATACACGTTTCAAATACCACGATCGGGAGGGTAACACAGGTTTTACATACCACAATGGGGAGGGTAACACAGGTTTTACATACCACAATGGGGAGGGTAACACAGGTTTTACATACCATGATGGGGAGGGTAATATAGGTTTTACATACCATGATGGGGAGGGTAACACAGGTTTTACATACCACGATGGGGAAGGTAACACAGGTTTTACATACCATGATGGGGAGGGTAATATAGGTTTTACATACCATGATGGGGAGGGTAACACAGGTTTTACATACCACGATGGGAAAGGTAACATAGGTTTTACATACCATGATGGGGAGGGTAATACAGGTTTTACATACCAGATGGGGAGGGTAAACAGGTTTTACATACCAAGATGGGGAGGGTAACATTTACATTTATACATACCACGATGGGAGGGTAACACAGATTTTACATACCACGATGGGGAGGGTAATAAGGTTTTACATACCACGATGGGGAGGGTAATACAGGTTTTACATACCATGATGGGGAGGGTAATACAGGTTTTACATACCACGATGGGAAGGGTAATACAGGTTTTACATACCACGATGGGGGAAGGTAACACTGGTTTTACATACCACGATGGGGAGGGTAATACAGGTTTTACATACCATGATGGGGAGGGTAATACAGGTTTTACATACCACGATAGGGAGGGTAACACTGGTTTTACATACCATGATGGGGAGGGTAATACAGGTTTTCCATACCATGATGGGGAGGGTAACACTGATTTTACATACCATGATGGGGAGGGTAATACAGGTTTTACATACCATGATGGGGAGGGTAATACAGGTTTTACATACCACGATGGGAGGGTAATACAGGTTTTACATACCACGATGGGGAGGGTAATACAGGTTTTACATACCACGATGGGGAAGGTAACACTGGTTTTACATACCACGATGGGGAGGGTAATACAGGTTTTACATACCAGATGGGGAAGGTAACATAGGTTTTACATACTATGATGGGGAGTGTAATACAGGTTTTACATACAACGATGGGGAAGGTAATACAGGTTTTACATACCAAGATGGGGAGGGTAACATAGGTTTTACATACCACGATAGGGAGGGTAATACAGGTTTTACATACCACGATGGGGAGGGTAATACAGGTTTTACATACCATGATGGGGAGGGTAATACAGGTTTTACATACCATGATGGGGAGGGTAATACAGGTTTTACATACCATGATGGGGAGGGTAATACAGGTTTTACATACCATGATGGGAAGGGTAATACAAGTTTTACATACCACTATGGGGATGGTAATACAGGTTTTACATACCACGATGAGGAGGGTAACACTGGTTTTACATACCATGATGGGGAGGTAATACAGGTTTTACATACCACGATGGGGAGGGTAAACATGGTTTTACATACCATGTATGGGGGAGGGTAATACAGGTTTTACATACCACTATGGGGATGGTAACACAGGTTTTACATACCCTTATGGGGAGGGTAACACTGGTTTTACATACCACTACGGGGAGGGTAATACAGGTTTTACATACCAGATGGGGAGGGTAATACAGTTTTACATACCATGATGGGAGGGTAATACAGGTTTTACATACCATGATGGGGAGGTATATACAGGTTTTACATACCATGATGGGGATGGTAACACAGGTTTTACATACCACGATGGGGAGGGTAAACGGTTTTACATACCACTACGGGGAGGGTAATACAGGTTTTACATACCATGATGGGGAGGGTTTAAAACAGGTTTTACATACCATGATTGGGATGAGTAACACAAGTTTTACATACCACTATGGGGATGGTAAACGGTTTTACATACCACGATGGGGAGGGTAACACTGGTTTTACATACCATGATGGGGAGGGTAATACAGATTACTTACATACGATGGGGAAGGATAACACAGGTTTTACATACCATGATGGGGAGGGTAACACTGGTTTTACATACCACGATGGGGAGGGTAACACTCGTTTTAATATACTCAGATGGGGAGGGTAACATAGGTTTTACATACCACGATGGGGAAGGTAACATAGGTTTAATACCACGATGGGGAGGGTAACATAGGTTTTACATACCACGATGGAGAAGGGTAAAAATGTTTTCAATACCACGATAGGGAGGGTAACACTGGTTTTACATACGCAGATGGGGAGGTAACATAGGTTTTAAATACCACGATGGGGAGGGTAAAAGGTTTTACATACCACGATAGGGAGGGTAATAAGGTTTACATACCACGATAGGGAGGGTAAACTGGTTTTACATACCAAGATGGAGAGAGTAACATAGGTTTTAAAATACCATGATGGGGAGGGTAAACAGGTTTTACATACCAGATGGGGAGGGTAATACAGGTTTTACATACCAGATGGGAGGGTAAACAGGTTTTACATACCAGATGGGGAGGGTAAACAGGTTTTACATACCATGATGGGGAGGGTAATACAGGTTTTACATACCACGATGGGGAGGGTAACACAGGTTTTACATACCAAGATGGGGAGGGTAACACAGGTTTTACATACCACGATGGGGAGGGTAACACAGGTTTTACATACCATGATGGGGAGGGTAATACAGGTTTTACATACCACGATGGGGAGGGTAACACAGGTTTTACATACCATGATGGGGAGCGTAATACAGGTTTTACATACCAAGATGGGGAGGGTAATACAGGTTTTACATACCACGATGGGGAGGGTAATACAGGTTTTACATACCACGATGGGGAGGGTAATACAGGTTTTACATACCACGATGGGGAAGGTAACACTGGTTTTACATACCACGATGGGGAGGGTAACACTGGTTTTACATACCACGATGGGGAGGGTAATACAGGTTTTACATACCACGATAGGGAGGATAATACAGGTTTTACATACCACGATGGGGAAGGTAACACAAGTTTTACATACCACGATGGGGAAGGTAACACAAGTTTTACATACCACGATGGGGAAGGTAACATAGGTTTTACATACCATGATGGGGAAGGTAACACAAGTTTTACATACCACGATGGGGAAGGTAACATAGGTTTTACATACCACGATGGGGAAGGTAACACAAGTTTTACATACCACGATAGGGAGGGTAACATAGGTTTTACATACCACGATAGGGAGGGTAACACAAGTTTTACATACCACGATAGGGAGGGTAACATAGGTTTATATTGGTTTCAATACCACAATGGGGAGGATAATACAGGTTTTACATATCACGATGGGGAGGGTAACACTGGTTTTAAATACCACGATGTGGAGGGTAACACTGGTTTTGAATGCCATAGTGAGGCGGTAACACAGGTATGATGGGGAGGGTAATAGAGGTTTTAAATACCACAACGGAGAGAGTAATACCGGTTTAAATACTACGATGGAGTGGGTATCACAGATTTAAGATAGCTCACTCACCATACATCAACCCTAAGTACAGAACATATGGACAATTCCCTTTTCCATTAGTTTCTCCATTCCATGACCATCGGTGATTTCAAACAGTTGCACTGCTGCGAAACCTAAAAAACCTACTGATAACAAGTTCAACAGTCGGAACGTTTTCACCACCAAAGATGTCTGCGCAAGATCAGCAATACACACACCACGTGGCAAGCAAGACTGAACGTCCAGCCTTCAAGTTTTGAAGAAGTGTGTGGCTTGCCAAGTGTAAAGTCTCTACTGCACAAATGCCAGCTTGGCTGAACACGATACGTTGTCCATACGGGAAGATGGTTAACCAACCACTTTCCAAAGATGCTTCCGTAAAGAGAGCTAAAGCAGAACAAAACCGTGATCAGGGAAGACAACGAAAAATGATACAAGGATACTCTGAAGGCCAGCCAACTTCATCAGCTGTGGCATCAACACCCAACACCACCATTTGGGAAGACATTGCCCGCAGCAAAGTAAGTTTCAGTGTCAGTTTCAGTTTCTCGAGATGACTGACGTCTCCGCACTCGGAACGAATTCCATATGCACTAACGTCACAGGTGCCATGTGTATAGGCAGCAGAGTAAGTAAGTAAGTAAGTAAACTGGCGGCAGCAATGCCCACAGAGCACAATCGCATTATATTTGTACCAGCGCAGAACAGCTGCTATTCTGGCGACGTTGGCGACACATCGAGACAAACACGACGATACACAATCACAGATATTCACACCGACTGTTGCCACACTTCACTTTGACACATTGTAACACTGCCCATACACTGGGACAAAAGCGTCGCACAGACACAGATACCTGCGCTAGCCTCTCGCACCACCATACACACACACCCGCGCCCGCGAAAACAAATGCGCGCGCGCGCGCACACACACACAAAGACAGACAGACAGAGACAGAGAGACATACAGAGAGACGGACAGACAGAGAGACAGACAGGCAGACAGACAGAGAGAGAAAATGTCATACAGCGCACAGCCGGCTGCCAATTCAGCAGACAACGTAATAGTTTATACCACAGATGCCGCACGACGACTCTCAGCAGATAATGATCATTATCGTGATACATTAACCCTTTCAAAGAACAGTATGGTTTCCCTTTATTTGCAGCGGTCCGATGTTTTTTCGAATGCATGTATGCACGTTCTTCCGCTCACACTTTGTAGGCAGTATGTTGCTGCAACAGGAAAGCTGGAGGGAAAGAGAACACCAGGTGTCTAGACCCCGGGAGAAAATATGTGTGAAGACCCGGGGCGGGATGATGATGATGATGCACAGTCTGCATACTCCGTCTTCGGTGAAGCACGCATGCTGGGTGTTTTCCTGTTGCCACAAGTCAGATGACACTGACATGACTTGTGTTACATTTAACGCGAATACTTGACGTTCTCTGTGTGTGTACGCTAGAGGTTTAAGAACAAACAGGTCTACACGCTTGTTCACTTGGCAAAGAGGGAAAAGTCCCCACCCTTTACCCACCAGGAAGGAGGTACCTGGAGAGGATCGAACCCAGACTTTCCAATTTGGCGTCTGACGTCGTACCCACTTGGCTACCGCGCCGGACTGTGATGGCTGGTATCTCAGATTCTGCGCCATAATCTTGTTATTGATTTTGTTCATCATCATTATCATGTGCCCTGCCGCCTGGCGTTGGCGATCATGGCCCTCCATATGTATCTGTCCCTTGTTGTTGCAAGCACATTTTTCGCCGTCTCTGTCCTCGGCCATCTTGCTAGTCCGTCCAGTATTTTTTCCCTGGGTCCACCTGGTGCTCTCTTTCCCTCCAGCTTTCCTGTTGTGATCAGGTGCTCTAATTCCCCTGTCTTTTCCTAATCATTCTTACGAATGATCTGCTTGTGTCTGCCTCCATCAAGACGGTCTCGTTTGTTTTCTTTGCTGTCCATGGAACTCTCAACATTCTTAGAAACCACATCTCGGCTGTTCTTGTTATTGTTGTTTAAAGCCCAACCGATGTGTACAGCCATATCACGGCTATAACCGTTTTAAAAGATACACAATACTTCAATAGGGGAAAAACTGGAAAAGAAAATTAAGTACACACTTCAATGCATTCGCGCACATATTCTTAAGATATGGTCCTGGCGTTGACCATTTAATCCAATTTATCACACAGGGGATTAAAAAAATACGCATTTAAACATAACTAAGGACAGAAAGCATACGTAAACACGGGCCTAAATTACCTAAAACTGCTTCTGCACATCACATTTCCCTACAGCCAAAAATACACTTGATGCATGTACCCAGTTATCAATCCTAGAGAGAGTATGTAAGAATTTGTCGAACACATACAGGTGAATGGACCAGCAAGGCAGAAAATGATAGGAAGAAATGACAGAAAGCAAAGGAGCAAAGCAAAAACACACTGACAGAAAAGAGGAAATTTCTAGCACAGAATTTCCAGAAAGTGGGGGATACTATTTACACCTAAAGAGCACCCCACCCTAGGTATCCGCACGGGGGTAGGGAGGAAGGGTGGAGGGGTGCACCATGACCTGGCACAGCAGGCAGTAACGTTGCTGACCCTCTCAGGGAACACAGTGTTTTTTATTACACATATCGGAAAGCTGGAGGGAAAGAGAACACCAGGTAGACCCCATTGAGCGTACATATATATATATATATATATATATATATATATATATATATATATATATACAGACAGACAGACAGACAGACAGACGGACAGATAGATAGATAGACTCTCTGTGGTAGACCCAGGGAGAAAATATTGGACGGAATTGCAGGGTGGCTGAGGACAGAGAGGGTGGTTG
>JAPXFY010000025.1:23727158-23732158 GCA_030674185.1 Monoplex corrugatus | reverse complement strand
CTCCATGGTTTGATTAAGACTGTCTATGTAAGAAGAGAACTGCCGGACGATTATTAGTACGGAAATATTGTAGAACTAAAAATGACAGGGATAAAGATTGTTACAGAAAAGAAAGAAAGGACTATATAAAAAGAGACCTTGTTCTTCAAAATTGGTAGCATTATGTCTACCCCCCAACTGTTGAAACTTCCCTACGTCTCATTCGCGATTACGATCGGACGATCATCACTACCTTTCGTGAATCAGAGAAATTACACCGCTCCCTAGCGAAGTTCAGGAACCATCTACACTTCACACTGCACTGCAAACATCACGGCGTCTTTCCCACCAGCCTAAAAATCAAAACTTCGATGAAAGGAACAGCAGCAAATAATATCATCAATCAGGCACAACGAGCACTCATGAACGAACGCATCAAGCAAATCAACACCCGCATCACTTGTCTGGAAGGGAAAATCCAAGACCTCGAGGAAAGACTGAGCTCTAGCACACTACCAGATGCTATGCTCTCCGAAATCAAAGAGTGGCTAAACAACACACGACGAATAGAATGGGACAAAGTACGCCAACGCCATCGAAAGAAATTCGAACTTCTAGCACCAAAAAACAACAGGAGACAACAGAATGACAAAAGCGAGATTACACCTGTACCGGAAGAAACAAAAAGAAAGACCAAAGAGAGGTGGGTGATCAATCTATCAGATCGCCTACTCACTAAACCAGAACAGGAAGTACTAGAGAAAGGACTAAATTTCGCCGTAGCCCCTAACAAGCTTCCAGTGGTAGACCTCATCACAAGCATTGAAACAGCTTGCAGGTATATTGGCCCTAATTCAGAAGAAGCCACACACTTAAGATCAGACTGTGTCAGAATCATGAAACAGGCCAAACTACCGAAATCCAACTTAACACCGGACCAAAGACGGGCTCTGGCGGATTTAAAGAACGAACACGCCACGATGATCCTACCAGCTGACAAAGGTCGTGCCACAGTCATCATGCCTAGACCCATGTACTATGAGAAGGCAAGCAAACTTCTGGAAGATACTACAACATATGAACGCCTCAAGAAAGATCCTACTTCCAAGTTTTCCAACAAACTGAAAGACACACTGAAACGCCTGAAAGAGACGGACCGCCTGTCATTAGAACAGTACAGGAAATTATACCCAACTGTGTCCGACGTCCCCAAGTTCTATGGTCTACCCAAAGTCCACAAGAAAGAAGTCCCCCTCCGTCCCATAGTCGCATCCAGAGGTTCCATCATGTATGAGACGGCTAGATTTGTGGCGGACATCCTATCACCTCTCGTAGGACACACAGATCATCACATCCACAACAGTGCTGACCTAGTGGAAAAACTGAGTAACTACACCTCGCTCATGATGAACTCCTTGTGTCATATGATGTCTCTGCCCTATTTACCAGCGTACCAGTGAAAGAAAGCATAGAGATCATACGCCGAAGGTTACAAAACGACCAAACCCTCCACCAACGTACATCTCTCACAGTGGACGACGTATGTGAACTCTTGTCCTGCTGCCTCACCACCACCTACTTCACCTTCCAAGGTGAATTCTACCAACAAAAAGAAGGAGCAGCCATGGGCTCCCCAGTAAGCCCAATAGTAGCCAACCTGTTCATGGAGGATTTTGAAGAGAAAGCATTGGCTTCTTTCCACTCCCCACCACGATACTGGGGGCGCTACGTAGACGACACCATGACTATCCTCCCCCAGCAACTGGTCGAACAGTTCACAGAACATCTGAACAACCAACACCCAGCCATCAAATTCACGAGGGAAGTGGAACAGAACAACTCCATAGCCATGCTGGACACCCTCATCACCAGAACTGATGGCATTCTATCCTTCTCGGTCTACCGTAAACCAACTCATACGGACCAATATTTACAGTTCGACAGCCACCAGCCCCTTGAACACAAACTGGGAGTGATTCGAACCCTTACCCACAGAGCTAACACCATATGCAGTACCCAAGAGGCAAAAGACAAGGAGACAAACCACCTGAAAAAAGTGCTCACCATCTCGGGCTACAAAAAGTGGGCCTGGAACAGCCCGGGAGGCAGGAAATCCAACACCGCATCCCAACAGCCAGTGAAACAACACCAGCGCAAGGGACACATCACCATCCCATACGTAGGAGGTGTGAGTGACGCTCTGTCCAGAAAGATCAGAAAACTGGGGGTGGCTGTACATTCCAAACCTTCCAACACCATACGCAGCCAGCTGGTCACCCCCAAGGACAAAACCAGCAAACTCGACAAAGCTGGCATTATATACAGAATAGACTGCCAGGACTGTAACCAACATTATGTCGGTGAAACTGAACGCCCCCTTCAGAAGAGACTAACAGAACACAAGAGGGACTCTTCTCCAGTAGGAGCTCACCTACACGCCGAAAAACATCAATTCAGTGCGGACAATGTCAACATCCTGGACAGAGAAAATAAGTGGTTCCAGCGAGGAGTCAAGGAGGCCATCTACATCGCAGCCACCAACCCCCCGCTCAACAGGGACCGGGGCCGTTACACCCTGCCCCCGGTGTACCATTCTCTGATTCGATCTCGTGAACTGGGTTCATCCCATGTTCGCGAGATCTGAGTAGAGATTCACGCAGACAGCATTAGAGCGCTGACGAAGATGGCGAGAACGCCATCGAAAGCTACGGAACTGTGAGTAGCGATTTTTACACTGTTGGGAGACCTTGTTCTTCAAAATTGGTAGCATTATATATAAAAAGAATTGCATCGTTTGTTTTGTTGAACACAAAACACAGAAGGGAACATAAACAGTTTTTGAAGTTTGAACAGCAGGTGTGCAGGAATGTGCCAGTTCAGAATTTGCTGACTTCTGTAGACAATCCAAAATATTGTTGGTCGGAAATAAAGAAACGCAGACGTAAAGTGATGCGTTCTAATGAAATTTCAAAAGAGACATGGTTTGACCATTTGAGGTCCATACTGAATGCAGGAATCGAAGAAGAAGTAATCAAAGAAGGTTCGTTGCCAGACCAAAATACCAAGGATGATTTAGTAGATGCTGTTATAACAGAGTCAGAAGTGAGAAAATCAATTAGAAATCTAAAACACGGTAAAGCAGCAGGACGAGATGGTATTCTAAAGGAAATGTTACAGATTTCGGAAAACGTTTTATTCTCTTCTTAGTTTAACTGTTTAATTCCATGCTCGAAAAAGATATTTGTCCTATAGTAGTTGCAGAGTATAAAGGTAGGCTTGGGTGCTCATTTTTTGAGGAGTGTTCTGAGCTTACTGTTTTTGTACTTTGTATCTGCTTCTATGCTAGCTGAATGGGTAGCGCAAACTGTGTTAGATTTGAAAAGTTCTATTCAACATGGGAGATAATTCTCAAGAGTTATGTCCTTTGATTATATTTGTCCTATAGAATGGACCCAATCTATTATCGTGCCACTGCATAGAAAGGAAGTACAGACGACCCAGATAATTACAGAGGAATATTCCTGATAAATACATTGAGCAAGGTGTTTACCTGGGTACTGAACAAACGATTATCACTTTGGTCTGAGGCAAATGATATAATAGAGAAAGTCAAGCTGGACTTCCCAGAAATTACTCAATCAACTACTGATTATGTTTTTAATCTCCATTCTTGTGTACAGAAACAATTGTCCAAAAATACCAAATGGTATCTTGCACACATAGATTTTCGCAAAACTTATGACAGTATCAGACGTCCCATTTTGTGGTCTGTTTTATTCAAAACTGGCATTCAAGATAACATGATCACTATTATGATGAATACGTACGAAACTGTTAAAGCGCGTTTAAAATGCGGTGATGAGTTTTCAGACTTTTTTGAATGCATGCAAATTCTGAAACAAGACTGTGAGGCACCGCCAATAATTTTCTCATTTCTAATTAATAAACATGCCCATGAAATTTTGGAACAAGGCAAGCTTGGTATTTGTCTCTCACCGACAGAAATAGAACTGTTTATTATGGTTTTTTCCCGATGATATTGTCTCTTATTGCCATATTCCGTTGTTGGCTTGCAAAATCACTTGAACTTGTTTTATCCTTCCTCTGAAAAAGTGGGACTAAACGTTATCTTGAAAAGACAAATGTTATGGTTTTTCGAAAAGGGGGCTACCTTTCACCAAAGGAAAGATCGTTTTATGGACGTGAGAAACTAGATGTTGTAAATTCTTATTAGTGTCTTTGCATAATCAGGTCAACAAAACTGAGTTGGAATGTTGCCGTTGACGATAGATAACTCTTGCGAAGAGAGCTGTTAAAGCTTCTTTCACAATGCAATTCTGTGAAAGTTTTCTTTAAACGTTCAGATGCCCAGATTCTGCCAATGTTATTGTATGGATCAGACATATGGGGATATACCAAGTATGAGTCACTGGAAAAAGTACAGTTTTCTTGCAAGAGATGTCTGAAGGTTTCATTAACAGCTTTTAAATAATTAAGTATACAAAAGTTGGAAAGACATCCACTGTACATAAATTCTGCAGTTAGTTGTATCAGATATTGGTTCAGACTATTCAAACAGCATAACAACAATCACTCAAAATGTGTGTACAACATGTTATTAGAAATTACTGAAGCCGGTCACATAACTGGGGTATCTCATGTACAAAATTTGATTATAATGGATTTTGTCTTGTTCGGCTGTTTAGTGTCGGAAATGAGATGGTAATTTCACAAGAATTTAAACGTAGGTTAAGAAATTGTTTCTGTCAAGAATGGTTTTCATATCTTGAAAATCATCAGATGTATAACCCATATAGTGAGTACAAAAATTGTTTTGAGAAAGAAAAATGAATCGAATCAATCAGTATGATCAAATACAGAACAGCCCTCTCACGATTTCGAATCAAGGTCTCGGAAATAAATTGTCATAGATTCAAATATTCTCCCGTTCTTGACAAAAGATGTCCATTTTGTTTGTCTGAACCAGAAGACGAGGTCCACATAATATGTCTCTCTCCTCA
>JAPXFY010000025.1:23692158-23714658 GCA_030674185.1 Monoplex corrugatus | reverse complement strand
ATTATCGAGAATGCGCTGGCAAGGTCCGAAAATAGGGAGAGGGAGGGAGAGGAACTTGTGAAACGCTAAGCTTACATCACTAAATGATGGAAACATTAAGACGAGCAGCGAATGGATCAGTTGTATTTTTGTTTGTTTGTTTGTTTTTTTGGTTGTTTTCTTCCTTCTTGTTGTTGTTGTTTATAATGTTGCAGGCTAGGATTGAACTCGAGATGTCAGGTCTTGGGTCCATGGTTCTATCAAGACAGCCAACTGAGGGGAAAAAAAACATGTCCATCCGAGGACTGAACCCACAACCCCGCGTTTTGAGCATGGCGCTCCAACAGTTGATCTAACGGGCCACAGAACTCGATGGATGACGACAAAAATTAACACGTGAACTGTTGTGAATAAATAACACAAGCGTTGTCTAAAAATATTTGTGTGAATAGATTAAACGAAATAACTAACAAACGAGCAAAACAGCCAGGCTTTCCGTGGCGAAATTCATACAGCCCACTTACAACAGATGTTGGCACTGCGAGTGTTATCTCTAAATAGACATGAAAATGAGGATTTGAAACAATGATTCAGAATCACTTTACTGTACAGCAACAGCTGTTGCGTGCACGTCTATAATTATATAGCTTACTTCAGTAAAGGCGATACTACACGCTCGGCACGCGATACTTGTGATGAAACAAAAACGGTAAACAATATACAGCATGCGTACGAAATGAATGGTAACTGTTCATTTTTTGGGCCCAACAGTTCTTTGTGAATTGAAATGATGGATCCAAACAAGAAATCTTCTCGAGAGCAGCAAAAACGAACATCAACATTGGCCAGGCTGAAACCTGTATTGGAGGACAAGAACATCTCCATGAAACACAAGATCAGGCTGTTACTGTACACTTGTAGATAGGTAGAAAGAAACTCTAGGGAGAGCTAGACAACAGAAGGTCTTCAGAGAAGTAACCCCCTTTAGACAAGTGTTTCGGCCCTGAATTCCTTACACTCTCGGGGGGCCGGGCCACATCCAGGTCATGACTCCTGGATGCCCTTCTGCTGTTGTCTATTTTTTTTCCCACGCCGGGGAGCGAACCTGGGCGATTCTGCGCTTCAGAACTGCGGTACGCGGTTTTACCAATGTGCTAACGGGGCACACATCATCTGTAGGGAATTTAATCCTTATGAAGTTCACTTTTTTCGTTCCTCCTTGCCCAGATCCAGCTTGAGCTCCTTTCTGCTGCCTCTGCCATCGCTTTAAGGGCTCTAGTCCTCTTCTTCCCAGAAATGGCGAGTTGTTTCATGAGATCATAAGCGGAGGTGCCCACAAACCCTCTTGCCCCGACCTCTATGGCGAAAATTTTGACCCGCAGACCTGCTTTCTTCAGGGTGCTGGCAAGACCGGCGTATTTTTCGGTCTTGTAGATATGTGCTTCTTCCATTCTGCTTTCGTATGGCACAGTGAGTTCTATCAGAATCACTTGTTTCGAGGAGTCAGAGTGGAGAGTGATGTCTGGTCTCATGCCTGTCTTGCTGATGACATCTGGGTAATTTCTCCACTCTGGGAGGTCTGCTGTACACTCCCAGTCGACTGCTCCATCCAGAAGACCCTTTGGCAATGTGCTGGTTGTCATAGCACTTTCGGGCCAGACCTGTTTCCCTCCTGCTTTGTAGAACGTTGTCATAGCAATTGGTGCGTTTGGGGTCATGGTTTTTTCGCTAACCACGTCTGTGATCACTTTCAGAACTTGGTTGTGCCTCCATGTATACCTTCCTTGGGCTAGCGCTACTTTGCAAGAGCTTAGGACATGTTCCACTGTTTGTTTCTTCTGACAGAGCGGACATGCTGGGTCGTCTGATTTCCCCCATTTCACTAAGTTTGCATTCGAGGGGAGCAGGTCATATACAGATCTGAGGAGGAAGCTTATCCTTAGAGGAGCCATGTGCCACATATCGTTCCAGCTGAGACTTCTTTGGAGTGCACTGTCCCATGTTGTCCATTGCCCCTGTTGACCTTGCTGGACTGCCTTCTGCACTCTTTTGACATCTTCTTCTTCCTTCAACTCCTGTATGATCATGTCTCTTTTTTCCTTCCCTTTGGCTTTGGACCACCACTGCATTTTTGTTGCTCCCAGTCCCTGTCTGTTGGTTTGCGTGTGTCCAATTATTTCTTTGATGCTGAGGTTTCTCTTGGCATTGTTTACAGCCTCTTGGACTTTCCACTTTCTGCCAGTTCTCAGCTTTGGATGAACTGATCTCACGATATTGTCTTCCGATTCCTCCAGCATGCTCAACAGTCTTGCTTTTCCAACTTTGTATTCCTCCACTATGGATTTGAGAGGTAGCTTCAGCATTGCTTGACGACAGTAGAATGCAACATCAGTGAGACCAGGTGGGACACCGAGCCATTTTCTTGTGTATTTGTTGATTTTGGCTTCCATTGCTTTCACTGTGCTGGTGCAAATGTCATAGATTAGCAGTGGCCACAGCAGCTTTGGTATCAGCATGAACTGTAGACACCAGACTTTGTATTTGCCTGGCAGTCCGCAGTTATCTATTTTCTTCAGGCCTTCTTCTGCTGTTTGCTTGGTTTCACATCCCCTTTGTGTGTCTTTCAGGGAGTCATCATACCATCTTCCGAGACTTTTTACTGGCTCTTCTGTGACAGTGGGGATGGCTTGGTTGGCTACCATGAATTTGACTGAATCTGCCACTTTTCCTTTTCGCAGTGAGAGACTTCGGGATTTCTTAGGTTTGAACCTCATTCTTGAAGAGGCCACCAGCTCATCCAGCTGCTTTAAGATTTGGTGTGTCTCTTCCTCATCCGTGGACAAGACTGTTGTGTCATCCATGAAAGCTTTCAGAGGAGGCATCTGGTATCCATCTCCCAGACTCACTGGACCTGAACTCTTCATTGCAGCTTTCAAGATGACTTCCATTGCCAACACGAACAGTATGGGAGAGATTGCACAGCCCATTGCAATGCCCACCTCTAGGTCTATCCAGTCCGTGGTGTATTCTTTGGTAGAGAACCAATTGAGAACCCTTGGAAATACTTCCTCAGCATTGTTCGGATGTTTTCTGGGATGTGATACATTTCAAGAGCCAGCTGGATCATATCGTGTGGAACTGATCCATATGCATTCGCCAGATCAAGCCAAACTACGTCAATGTCTCTCTTCTCTGTTCTTGCTTTTTGGATGGCATCCCAAATCAACGTGGCATGTTCCAAGCATCCAGGCATTCCTGGTATGCCTCCCTTTTGGACTGACATATCCAGATACTTGTTTTCAGTCAGGTATTTTGTCAATCTTGCTGCCATAACAGAGAAGAAGATTTTCCCCTCGACGTTCAGAAGTGATATTGGCCTGAACTGATTGATGCTGCTGGAGTTCTGCTCCTTCGGAATGTACACTCCTTCAGCTCTCATCCATTGGTCGCTGATCTTCTGGTTCCTCCATGCTGATCGAATCATCTTGTGGAGCCACTCGAGCACTTTTGGGCATTTCTTGTAGAGCAGGTATGGTATTCCGTTTGGTCCAGGTGCTGACTTGGCTCTGGCTTTCTTTACTACGTTCTTCACTTCATCCAGTGTTGGTGGTTTGTTATTGAATTTTCCTTCTGGCGCTGCAGGCCAACCCAGATTCTGGATTTCAAGTGGTGCCTCGCGCTGAGAATCGGAATATGTTTCCCTGAGATGCTGCTCTAGGGTTTCCTTGCCCACTGTGAGAGTCCCTGATTTGGGTTGTTCAAACAGCTTTCTTGCAAAGTCAAAGGGATCTTTGAAGAAACGATCTTGAGTCTTCTTCTTTTTGCTCTTTCTTCGCCTTGCTGATTCCACTTTGCTGAGAGCATTGTGTTTGGCCTTCAGATCTTTCCAGAGTTCCAGGAGCCCTTGCTTCTCGAATTCTGAGGCAGTTTTCATTCGCTTTTTAAGCTTCCTTTTCTCCCTCCGGATGCTCTCCATCTGTTGCTGTCTTCTGGATTTCTGAGGAGGCGTTTTTGTCTTTGGCTGCTTCACTCCATAAGTGTCCCTGCAGATAGAGTATATGATGTCTCCGTATGTGTCAAGTTTGTGTTCCAGCGTACTGTTCCCTATTAGCGCATTCAGCTTAAGGACAAGTTCCTCATCTAATTTCTCCCATTGTTCTTTTGCACCGGCAGGCGGCAAATTGAGTTTTCCACGTTATGTATGTGTGTTTGTGTGTGTGTTTGTTTGTATGTGTGTGTGTCAGTCTGTCTGTCTGTCTGTGTGTTTCAGGGTGTGTGTGTGTGTGTGTGCGTCTGTGTGTGTGTGTGTCTGTGTGTGTGTCTGTGTGTCTGTGTCTGTGTATCTGTGTATGTGTGTTTTCGGGTGTGTGTGTGGTGTGTGTGTGTGTGTGTGTGTGTGTGTGTGTGTGTGTGTGTGTGTGTGTGTGCCTGTGTGTGTATGTGTGTGTGTCTGTCTGTCTGTATGTTTCAGGGTGTGTGTGTGTCTGTGTAACCGTGTTTGTGTGTATGTGTTTCAGGGTGTGTGTATTATGTCTTTCTGTCTGTCTGTCTGTCTGTCTGTCTGTCTCTGTCTATCTGTTTCTGTCTCTGTCTCTATCTCACTGTCTCTGTCTCTGTGTCTCTGTCTCTCTCTCTCTCTCTCTGTGTCTGTCTGTCTGTCTATCTCTCTGTCTGTCTCTGTCTCTCTGTCTCTTTCTCTCTCTCTCTGTCTCTGTCTATCTCTCTCTCTCTGTCTCTGTATGCCTGTGTGTTTCTATGTGTCTTCGTTCTTGTGTGTGCTTGCTTGCGTGCGTCTGTGTGTCTGTGTGTATGTATGTGTCTGTGTCTGTGTGCGTGTATGTGTGTTTCTGTGTGTATGTGTCTGTGTGTCTGTGTGTGTTTCTCTGTGTGTTTGTGTGTGTGTGTGTGTGAGTGTGCGTGCGCGACATGTGTTTACAAATTAAAGGAAAACTGTATCTGAAAGTATGTAAGAGATTAAAACCAGACATGTTTGTCATACTCAAATGTTAATATAATCTGCTAACTGCAGTTGATAACAGAAAGTGGTTAAGTAATCTTAAACTTAGTTCAAGCTGAGTCGTAATCATGGGGTTATCGATCATGGCCCTCCATATGCATCTATCCCATGTCGCCGCAAGCACATCTTCCATCCTCTCTGTCCTCAGTCACTCTGCAAGACCGTCCAAGATTTTCTCCCTGGGTCTACCTGGTGCTCTCTTTTCCTCCACCTTTCCTGTTGTGACCAGGTGCTCTAATTCCCCTTTCCTTACAAAAATGGCCCATAAATGTTGCTTGTCTTTTCCTAATCTTCTTATCAATGATCTTCTTGTGTCTGCCTCCATCAAGACTATCTCGTTTGTTTTCTTTGCTGTCCATGGAACTCTCAACATTCTTCTTAGAAACCACATCTCGGCGGAGTAAACTTTTTTTTTTCTAATCAATGATCTTCTTGTGTCTGCCTCCATCAAGACTGTCTCGTTTGTTTTCTTTGCTGTCCATGGAACTCTCAACATTCTTCTTAGAAACCACATCTCGGCGGAGTCAACATTTGTAAGAGAATGGGTTTCAGTACATTATCTTTTTTTTTCAGTGTTTCTGTTAACCCTTTGACTGCTGCATCCTGTCTACCAGCATCCTGTGTGGTCACCCATGATAGCCAAGCAAAAAAATAAACCCATTGATTCCGTCACCCTATCCACCAGCTTCCTGCAGGAAACTGGTGGATAGGGTGAGAGAGTCAAAGGATTAAGTTTTTGCAGTTGGTGGACAGAATCAGCGGGAGTCCGAGGATTAAAGTGGTATGCGAAACAGCGCCACGTGGGGTAAATAGTAGCACGTCCTCTTCTCCCTCCCTCCCTACCCCCCCCCCCCCACACACACACACACCTCCCAACTCGCCACACACGCACGGTTGGTCATACCAAAGAGTTTGGTCATACTGTGCCTGTCGTTAGTGGGGTGGTAAACGCTGTCCTAGTGTGGTGCTCATCATCAGCAAGAGACAATTCACAGCGCCACATGGGGGAAACAGTAGCACGTCCCCTCCCCCCTCCCTCCCTACCCTTCAACCCCCCCCCTCCCAGCTCTCCACACACACGTATGGTCGGTCATACTGACAGTGCTCGTCGTTGGTGGGATGGTAAACGCTGTCCTAGTTTGGTGCTCATCATCAGCGAGAGACAACTCACAGCGCCGACCACTACAGTCGCTTGCACATCACAGGCAATTATCCTCCGCGTCAGACAAAAGGGGCGGAAGGGGGAGAGGGAAGGGTGGAGGCGTAAACCTCGGAAAGGTGTGGGGATGGGGTACGGGGGTGCGGAGATGAGCGATGGTGGGAAGATGGAGTGGTTATTATTTGAGATGATAAACCTCGCTCTCTCAGCTGGTATAACACGAGAGAAACCCTCACCGCGAAATGTACTCTGGAATAAAAAGAAAAAAAGAAAAAGAAAAAAAAAAAGAAAAAATTCTCATACGCCAGATTTTACTAGAAATAAATTTGTCCTATGGGAAAATTCCTCCCTTCACCAAGCCAGATCACCAGTAAGATCTGGCCACAGAATGAAGTGTTTCGCCCGGAACAACACAAAGAACCTTTCACTGTACAGTATGAACTGTGACAACACAAAGAACCTTTCACTGTACAGTATGAACTGTGACAACACAAAGAACCTTTCACTGTACAGTATGAACTGTGACAACACAAAGGACCTTTCACTGTACAGTATGAACTGTGACAACACAAAGGACCTTTCACTGTACAGTATGAACTGTGACAACACAAAGGACCTTTCACTGTACAGTATGAACTGTGACAACACAAAGAACTTTCACTGTACAGTATGAACTGTAACAACACAAAGAACCTTTCACTGTACAGTATGAACTGTGACAACACAAAGGACCTTTCACTGTACAGTATGAACTGTGACAACACAAAGGACCTTTCACTGTACAGTATGAACTGTGACAACACAAAGGAACTTTCACTGTACAGTATGAACTGTGACAACACAAAGAACCTTTCACTGTACAGTATGAACTGTGACAACACAAAGAACCTTTTACTGTACAGTATGAACTGTGACAACACAAAGAACCTTTCACTGTACAGTATGAACTGTGACAACACAAAGAACCTTTTACTGTACAGTATGAACTGTGACAACACAAAGAACCTTTCACTGTACAGTATGAACTGTGACAACACAAAGGACCTTTCACTGTACAGTATGAACTGTGACAACACAAAGAACCTTTCACTGTACAGTATGAACTGTGACAACACAAAGAACCTTTCACTGTACAGTATGAACTGTGACAACACAAAGGACCTTTCACTGTACAGTATGAACTGTGACACCACAAAGACCTTTCCTGTACAGTATGAACTGTGACAACACAAAGAACCTTTACTGACAGTATGAACTTGACAACACAAAGGAACCCTTTCCTGTACAATATGAACTGTGAAACACAAAGACCTTTTGCAATATGAACTATAACAACACAAAGAATCTTTTACTGTAAATACGAACTGTAAACAACCAAAGTACTTTTCTGTACAATATGATCTGTAATAACACAAAGTACTTTTACTGTATTGTATGAACTGTAACAACTCAAAGTACATTTTACTGTCCAATATGAACTGTAACAACACAAAGAACCTTTTACTATACAATATGAACTGTAACAACACAAAGTATCTTTTACTATACACTATGAACTGTAACAACACAAAGAAATTTTACTGTAATATGAACTGTAACAACACAAAGAACCTTTTACTATACACTATGAACTGTAACAACACAAAGAACATTTTACTATACAATATGAACTGTAACAACACAAAGAACTTTTACTTACATATGAACTGTAACAACACAAAGTAATCTTTTACTTACAATATGAACTTAACAACACAAAGAACCTTTTACTGTACAGTATGAACTGTAACAACACAAAGAACCTTTTACTGTACAATATGAACTGTAACAACACAAAGAACTTTTTACTGTACAGTATGAACTGTAACTCCCATTATCATTTCTGTGGGAGTTAATGGGAGTTACAGTTCATACTGTCAAGTTTAATGTTCTACGTGTTATTACACAGTTCATACTGTGCAGTTGACGTTTAATGGGAGATTTTAATGCTAATGTGGGACAGAAGAGGGTGGAGGACATAGTTGGACCTCACAGTCTTGGCACACAAATTGAAAGGGGAGAGAAACTTGTTGAATGGGCACAAATAAATGAATTAATAATAGGAAACACTTTGCTTGAGCAACCTAACAGATGACAATGGACATGGATAAATCCAGGAGACGGCAAAAAGATCAAATCGGTTACATCTTCATAAATAAAAGATTTAGAAATTCTTTACTGGTAGGAAAAACACTAGCAGGGGCAGACTGCAACAGTGACCATAATCCTGTAATGGGCAAATGTAGGCTGAAACTAAAGAAAAGAAAACAAATCAAAAGTAACATCAAACTAAATCTTGGACTTTAAAAGACAGATGAAGCGACTTGCGAAAAATTTAACGTACATGTTCAAAACAAATTCTGTGCCCTGGAGGACGTTGGTGACTGTGATGAACAATGGACAAAGTTGAGAAACTCGATAAATGACGCTTATAAAGAAATCCCTGGAGTTGAAAGAAAAGTAAAACAGAACTGGATGACAAAAGAAATCTTAGCTTGATGAACTGGCTTGGAAACTAAGTCAAAGAAATAGAAGGACACAAAACAGATCCTCAGTTTATGTACAGAAATATTGAAGAAATTGCCTACAGGAAAAAGACGTGTACATCAACAGGTTGCTTAAAATAGAAAGATGGTATGCTTCTTGTGGAAAAAGACAAAAATTAATATTAAACATATGGGGAGAGTACATTAAAGACCTTTTTTAACGATGACAGAAACGAGGAACACATTAGAAGAAAGAACGTTGAAGGACCACCCATAATGAAAGATGAAGTTACAGCAGCATTGAAAAGAATGAAACCAGTAAAAGCCCCAGGACTAGACAATGATACTAGAGATGATTGAGACCCTAGAAGAATTTGGTCTTGAAAAAATAAGTCTTCCGGGGTGAAATTTATGACACCGGAAAAATCCCCAAAGATATGTCAAAATCAATTTTCATTGCACTTCCAAAGAAAAAAGGGGATACAGAATGCGAACTCCATCGTACAATCAGCTTGATGAGTCAAGTAACTAAAATCCTATTAAGAACAATCACGGTGAGGACAAAGAAAAGAATCAAAAGAGAAATAGCAGAATAACAGTGTGGATTCGTCGAAGGGAAAGGAACTCTTAATGTCATACATCCTAAAAACTATCATAGAGAGGTCAGTCGAGTTGAATAAGGGTTTATATTTATGCTTTGTTGATTATACTAAGGTTTTTGCTCGGGTAAGACAAGAAGAATGGACCAGCCCCTCATGTAAAATAACAGCAAATGGTACAACATTGAGACCGGTTGATAAGTTTAAATATCTGGGAATTGTCATCTCACTAGACAGCAGATGCACATCAGAAATAGCCAGCAGAATCGGCCAAGCCAAAACAGCACTCAAGAAGATGAAAAGCGTTCTTACCAACAAATGCCTATCAATTAACATCAGGAAAAGAGTTCTTCAGAGTTATATAGAACTGATACTGTTGTACAGTTGTGAGGCACGGCCAGTCAACACGCACAGTCAGAACAAAATTGAGGGAGTTGAAATGTGGTTTCTAAGAAGAATGCTGAGAGTTCCATGGACGGCAAAGAAAACAAACGAGACAGTCTTGAATGAGGCAGACACAAGAAGATCATTAATAAAGAAGATTAGGAAAAGACAACTAACATTTATGGGACATTTTATGAGGAAAGAGAAATCAGAGCACCTGGTCACACCAGGAAAGCTGGAGGGAAAGAAAACACCAGATAGACCCAGGGAAAAAATATTGGATGGACTTGCAGAGTGGCTGAGGACAGAGAGGATGGGAGATGTACTTCAAGCGACAGGGGATAGATTCGTATGAAGGGCCATGATCGCCAATGCCACACTGCAGGGCACATGATGATGATGATAACCAAAGTGTGGTTTTGATCATCTTCCATTTCCAACAGAAGCTGAGCTAAAACAAACAGATAAAATTCTTATTGAGGGGAAAAGTAGGGTTTTATGGTCTTAAATAACTTTTGTTGTTTAGGCCTAAATCTATCGAAAAGTACTTTCCTGAAATCAAATGGTTTTATTTTATGTTCATTGTTTCATTCCCTTCCCCTCCCCTCGGAATTTCTCTTTCCATAGATGTGGGCCTAACAGTGCGCAATGTGATAAATGATTAATAGCGTAGAAATATGGCAGCTGTGTTTGATCTTCATAATGTGGAGCAATCATTCGTGGGTCGTTGGCAATTCCAGACTACTGTCGTGAGCAGGAAGTGACCATCGTTCGCATTCATGTAGAGTGGGGCATGCGCAGAAGAATATAGGCCACAGCAAGTTGTGTGCAGATCAAGAGTTGCTTTCCGTAGCTACGGTACTCGATGGCGGTATGTATAGACGCCACAATGCGAACTCAAGCATCGTGACGATCGTTGGCATTAAAATTAATATAAATTACGCAGAAAAGCTCAATCCAAAGTGAAATAAAGATACTACTGAAAAATTGTGGATACAATCGAGTTTACCCATATGAAATTCTTAAATAATTGTGGTCAGTGCACCTGAGCAATCTTCCTGATGTAGGCTGATATATATGGCATCGTGAATTTTGTTTACGAGACGGACGCTTACAATGAGAACGAATTCAGGGCATGCGTATGTCTGTTTTGCTTTTGCAGACTAGGGGAATATGGTACCTTGAAAACAACTCCAACAGGTTCGTGGTTTTGTCTAGATCGTGCACTACAAAAAGACTCTAATCACAAAAAGCAGAAAGAAGTAACTGGTTGATATGGCCAGATACCTAGGCATGTGTGTGTGCACGTGCGTGTGTGTGTGTGTGTGTGTGCCTGTGCGCGCGCGCTGTGTGTGTGTGTGTGTGTGCATGCATCTGTGTGTGCATGGGTGTGCATGGGTGTGCATTTGTGTGTGTATGTGTGTGTGTGTGTGTGTGTGTGTGTGTGTTTGTGTGCTTGTATGTGTGCTTGTGTGTGTGCGTCAGTGTGTGTTTGAGTGCGTCTGTGAGTTTTTTTTATTGTTGTTGTTCTTGTTGTGTGTATGTGTATGTGTGTGTATGTGTGTGTGTGTGTGTGTGTGTGTGTGTGTGTGTGTGTGTGTGTGTGTGTGTGTGTGTGTGTGTGTGTGTATTGTGTGTGTGTGTGTGTGTGTGTGTGTTTCAGATGTTTCACATGAACTCACTCTGTGTGTGTGTGTTTACATTTGTTTCTACCGCTGTCAGTAAAAGACAGTTCAGTGTTATTTTGTGACTGAAGATTATGTTTTGGTCTTACACGTACAACAGACATGCATTGTGCGGAAACATGCTTACAACTGAAAAAAAGTTATGCTGGCGGCATTTCTTTTATGAAACAATGGAACACATGTTAACAAGAGCATGAGACACTATTACAACCCAAAAGCTGTTATCTGTTCCTAAGCCTGATTAAACAATAATTCTAGCTGCTGAGAATTGTGTGTTTTCTGCAAACCATTCCAATCACATGTTCAATATGAAACTGTAAGCATGCTAGATTTCTTACTGATTCAGTTTGTAATGCACTCAGTAGAAGCTGACCTTTCGTAGCAGGAATTTTTACTTCAGCCTCTTGCATGACAACTAATTCAAATATATCAAAACCTGTCTGCCGAAACAATGTCATTTGAGAGGTAGGCCTAATCGTTTAAATATTCCCCACTGTTCACGTATCTTTATCACTAATCTTTGTATCCTATCTTTGCATATAAAGAAATATATTCCTGTGGTGTAACTGACATGAGATATTTGATTGTTATCATAGTTGTTATGTGACCAAATCAGTGCACTTGTGTCTGAACTAGAAGACCTTCTCAAAGAATATTTCAAAATAGTCGATTATTGATGTGCCATAGCCATAGATATGCCTTGAAGTAAACTGGCCACCTCATACAAATATTAGCTCTATCTGGCCAAAGAATCAGTAGTTTAAACCTGGATCACAGTTCATTTGAAGTAGGTGAGAAACAAGACAATCAAACAAAATTGACAGTGCTGTAAAGTACTGTAAAATGCTTGATTGTGTCATCCTGATTATGCAAAGATTTTAACGTAATTTCTTCGTAAACAAGTGCCTGTCTAAATTGCACATTTTCCTGAGTCAGTCTGTTAAGTTCATCTGTCCTTAATTACTCTTCCTCTGCTGTTGAGATTGTTCATTTGTGAATTATCTGACAAAAGGCATGAAACTCATTTTGTACACACACACACACACACGCACACACAAATATATACACCACATCCACTACACACAAACTTGCAACACACACACACACACACACACACACACACACACACACACATACACACACACACACACACACACACACACACACACACACACACACACACACACACACACACACACACACACACACACACACCAGAACCCACACATTTTCAGTACAGCCGGCAGGATATTTAATCATATGATTCAGCAAAATATCCAGACAACTAATAGACACTTTCTCAACAGATTGCACAGTTAGTGAGACAGCTGTACCTGTATGTCTGTGACAATTTATGGACAGTACTGGTACTGACAGACACATGGACAAAACTGGTAGGCTTACTGACAGACACATGGACAATAGTGGTAGGCTTACTGACAGATACATGGACAATACTGGTACTGACAGACACATGGACAATACTGGTAGGCTTACTGACAGACACATGGACAATACTGGTACTGACAGATACATGGACAATACTGGTACAGACAGACACATGGACAATACCGGTACTGACAGACACATGGACAATACTGGTACTGACAGACATATGGACAATACTGGTACTGACAGACATGTGGACAATACTGGTACTGACAGACATATGGACAATACATAGTACTGACAGACACATGGACAATACTGGTACTGACAGACACATGGACAATACTGGTACTGACAGACACATGGACAATACCGGTACTGACAGACACATGGACAATATTAATAATAATAATTAATAATAATTACAATATTTATATAGCGCAAAATCTTGATAAAATCAAATCTAAGCGCTGAAACAGACACACACACACGCACGCATGCACACACACGCACACACAGACACATGGACAATACTGGTACTGCCAGACATGTGGACAATACTGGCACTGACAGACATATGGACAATACTGGTACTGACAGACACATGGACAATACTGGTACTGACAGACACATGGACAATACGGGTACTGACAGACACATGGACAATACTGGTACTGACAGACATTATGGACAATACTGGTACTGACAGACACATGGACAATACTGGTACTGACAGACATATGGACAATACTGGTACTGACAGACATATGGACAATACTGGTACTGACAGACATATGGACAATACTGGTACTGACAGACACATGGACAATTCTGGTACTGACAGACATATGGACTACACTGGTACTGACAGACATGGACAATACTGGTACTGACAGACATTGGCCAATACTGGTACTGATAGACACATGGACTACACTGGTACTGACAGACACATGGACAATAATAATAATAATAATAATTACAATATTTATATAGCGCAAAATGTTGATAAAAATCAAATCTAAGCGCTGAACAGACACATGCACACGCACGCACACACATGCACAAACACACGGCTATAAATGGGGGAAAAGAAGAAAAGCAATGGAAAATTATAGACAGCATAATTATATACAATTATGTATATTACAATGGGATTCCACTCCGAGCGGAGACAGGCTGCAGAGGGGGTTGAGTGAGGTCAGGATTTTATGCAGAGGAGAAAAGGTGAGTTTTGAGAGCGGACTTGAAGGAGACAAAAAAATAGGTTGCTGACGGACTGAGAGAGGAAGTCTGTTCCAGGAAGTGGACCAGAAACAGAGGAAGGCTCGTGGACCATAGGTAGGTGAATGGGTGAAGATTTTTCTAAACTCCCAGGTCTACATTTGTGTAGAACTATTAGTGCCTAAATCCTTTACGTATATATACATACACAGAAAAACAAACATACATATCAAAGATCCTTTAAGCTAGATCAGTATCCTATGCTTATGGTAACAATAGGACTTATGGAAAGAATGAAAACATACAGCATGTCCACCAAAGAGGGGGTATGCAGACTATGCAGTATTACACTGCCTGCACAGTGTGTGTCAAAACAATGTGCATACATACATCTGAGAAAAAAATCAGAATGCAAACAAAAAAATATCCAACAAGCAGACTCAGTAACATTCTCTATCTCTCTCCCCTTCCCTCTACTTTTTATCCCCCCCCCCCCACCCATCCCAAATTTAACAGACATGATAATACTGCTACTAACAGACACATTGCTCACAGATTAAAACAGTAGAAGATCTGTGTAAGCACAATCTGACAGAAGTTCATTCCTTTGCATGAAGTTGTTTTTATTTCAAATAAATTTTTCACAATATGAGCATTTGTGATGAGAAAGATGCCAAAAATAAACACACAAAAGTTAAATCTGAAACCTAGTAGTCTACCTCCATTCTGACAACTGACATTCATGTACACAAGTTTCGTTCCAGAAAAAAATGTGCTGCTTGTTTACCCACTCCCCCAACTGTCTTTCCACCTTCCAGTATGCATGAGCTTTCTACATCAAAGTTGGGGTTTTTTTGGGGGGGTTTTGTTTGTTTTTGTTTTGTTTTGCTTTTGTCATTGTGAGTGAATAATTG
Organism: Monoplex corrugatus; assembly: GCA_030674185.1. Taxonomy (NCBI): domain Eukaryota; kingdom Metazoa; phylum Mollusca; class Gastropoda; order Littorinimorpha; family Ranellidae; genus Monoplex; species Monoplex corrugatus. The sequence continues at coordinate 23,699,783 of JAPXFY010000025.1, read as the reverse complement.
AGGGACTGTTGAGAGTGTGCACTTTGACTTGATTTAAACACTAATATTTAGTGGTGTTGTTATTATAATTATTCTTGATTTTACTCTTCAAATGTTTGAGTCATCTCCACTTGACTATCCAAGTCTGGACTACATAATCCACCTCAGATCAGCATAATCCACTGGCTCCCTTTCCTTCCTCAAATGCCCCACCATTCCATTCACCCACTGATCCACCAAAAACAAACAAAACAAATTAAAAAAATCACACAAACCAACAAACAACAGAAACAAAGACCCACATACTGCTACCCTATCAACACACACACCACATCTCACTATCTTACACCACATTCACTCTCTGTCCATTTGTCTTCCTCACTCTCCCTCTCCTTGTCACTTCCATCTACTTGTGTTTCTGTGATCACACACACACAGAGTTATGATGTCTTTTCTATGGTGAAGACAGTCCCTCCCCCACAGGCCACCCATAGCCGATCATGAACATCAACAGTGATGGCCACAGGCCTAGTAAGTGTAGAATCCTTAGGACACAGGTACCTGACAAATTGCATTATTCCCTCTTGATATCTAACCACGTGAATCTTGTGATTGAGTTCATCTGTGACCAGTAGTACTTTCTCGTCACCTAGTGTATAGAAACACACGTCAGAGGGTTGATAATATGTTGTAGGAGGTGAGTACGTACTGACTGCTGCCTCGTTTGAACGTTGGTACAAATGGACCTTTCGTCCATATGAAAATGCATGACCTTCCTCAACAACCGTGAAATATTGTTCTGTGTCATCTACATCGAATGCACGATGAGCGCCAACACGGATTGTAAACTCTGTTTTCTGTTTATATATATCTTTGGATATCACATCAGTGATTTTGATGGTTGCCTGTCCTGACAAGTGATTGCTCAGACTGAAGTTTGCAGCATTCGGTGATTTGCAATGTGTTATGAATTTACAGTAGGTTGAATTTTTAATATAGGAAACCCTTTTCCTACAAACTCTAAAGGACATTTTGCCTACCTTGCCACCAGACTCCAAACATTGACCGGTCTCACTAAATGTTGCACAGGGGGTTTTTTTGTGGTCATAGGACACTCTCACAATAGGTCGTTTTAAGTTAACATGACAGAGAGAAAAGACGTCAGCGTTCTTGTACAGTGCACACTGAAAGCGTTTAGTCACCGTCACGTCAGAGTGTGTCTCTTTCATCTCCATTGAGGTCACTCTGCCGATGAAGTCACGCATTTTCTCCGTCATGACGCAATCACTGATGTTAAAATCGCGACTGGGTAAAGGGATGTCTCTTTTTTCTTGTGACATCATTGCTTTTATGGCTTGCTCGCTGCCGATCCCATTTTCCACCTCTTTGGTTACACTGATGATGTCATGGGGCTTTCCGCCCTTAACAGCATCGTTGAGTTGTTTTTGAATGCTCTGAAGTTCGTTCAGTTTGTTTTGCTCTTCTTTAATGGCACAAGTAAGGTCTTTATCCAGGTCAGTCTTCACAGATGTCAAGGAACGCAGGGTTTCACTTTTCATTAAGTCAATGGCACCCACCAGAAATGCATGTCGGTTTTGTATCTCTTCCTCCATTGTCTTCTTCTCCTTGAGCAGATGCTGTTGCTGTTCTTTAAGTGACATCAATTCTCCTATAGTGGTGGACATGGCACACTGCAAGCGGCCTTGGTCCGTCCGCAGTTCTGTATTTTGATGGGAAATTGCTAAGGATAAGTCTTCTGTTTCATGATCTTCATGATTCGTACACTTACATTCCGTGCAGATTGCTTGCTGGCAGTTCACACAAAAAACCTCCAGTTTGTTGTCTTTGTGAATCTTGCACATCTCCGTTGATGTAGGTCTACATGTCTGAAGTGTATTGTCAGTCTTGATGTAAAAGTTAGTTTGCAGGGAGGCCACTCCTCCTGAAGGCAGGGAGGTTTCACTCCGACATAAAGGACAGGGGAATGTATTTTTGTCACTGTTGATGGCAACACTCTGTATGCATCCAGCACAAAATGTGTGGTAGCAAGGCAGGAATTTAGCGTCACAAAAACTTCGTAGACATACAGCACACTTGCCAGAGGTTTCCCCAGCTTCTCCCAAGGCCATTCTGGTTTGTCGATGACGCATGGTGCTTGAAGTTTTGTCTGTAACACACACACACGCACACACACACACACACACACACACACACACACACACACACACACACACACACACCACACACACACACATACACACACACACGCACGCACGCACACACACACACGTGTCACAAAGTTTATTTCTATTATAGTGTGACGTGATTTTTTTTTCATAGAGTGGCATGTTCTATCATGTTATGACATGTTCTAACACATGATTTATTTCTATGATAGTGTGACATGATCTATTTATATCATAATGTAACATGTTCCATCACAGTGTGACATGATTTATTTTTTATCATAGTGTATCATGATTTATTTCTATCATAATGTGGCATGTTTTATTTCCATCATGATGTGACATGATTTATTTCTATTATAGTGTGACATTATTTTTTTCTATTATAGTGTGACATGTTTTATTTCTGTCACAGTGTGACATGCTTTTATTTATATCATAGTGTAACATATTCCATCAATCAGAGTGTGAGATGGTTTATTTCTATCATAGTGTGAGATGGTTTATTTCTATCATAGTGTGAGATGATTTGTTTTTATCATAGTGTGACATGAATTATTTCTATCATAGTGTGATATGTATTATTTTATCATAGTGTGAATGTATTATTTCATCATAGTGTGAATGTTTATTCTATCATAGTGTGATATGTATTATTTCTATCATAGTGTGATATGTATTATTTCTATCATAGTGTGATATGTATTATTTCTATCATAGTGTGACATAATTTGTTTTTATTATAGGTGACATGTTCTATCATAGCGTGACATGATTTGTTTTTATTGTAGTGTGACATGTTCTATCATAGTGTGACATAATTTATTTCTATCATAGAGTGCCATGATTTATTTATATTATAGTGTGACATGTATTATTTCTATCATAGTGCAACATGATTTCTTTTATCATAGTGTGACATGTTTTCTTTTTACCATAGTGTGACATGTTTTATCATAGTGTGACATGATCTATTTCTATCATAGTGTGATGTGATTTCTTTTTATCAAAGCATGACATGTTCTATCATAGTGTGACATGATTTATTGTGTGACATGATTTATTTTCATCATACAGTGACATGTTCCATCATAGTGTGGCATTATTATTTCTATCATAGTGTGACATGATTTATTTTCATCATATAGTGACATGTTCTATCATAGTGTGACATGATTTATTTTCATCAATAATGACATGTTCTATCATAGTGTGACTGATTTATTTTCATATAGTGACATGTTCTATCATAGTGTGACATGATTTATTTCTATCATAGTGTTACATGTTTTATTTCTGTCATAGTGTCACATGTTCTATTTAGTATTATAGTGTGACATGTTCTATCAGGAGTAACATGATTTATTTGTCATAGTGTTGTGTGTTCTATCATAGTGTGACATGTTCTATCATTGTGTCACATTTTTATTTCTATCATAGTGTGGTATGTTCTATCATAGTGTGACATATTTTATTTCTATCATAGTGTGACACTTTTATATTTCTCTCATAATGTGGCATCTTCTATCATAGTGTGACATGTTCTACCACAAGTGTGACATATTTTGTCATAATGTGACATGTTTTCTTTTATTATAGCCTGACAATTTCTATAATAGTGTGACATGTAGCCTATTATTTCTATCATATTCTGGCATGTTTTATTTCTATCATACTCATAGTGTGATATGTATATTTCTATCATAGTGTGACATAGTTTATTTCAATCAGTGTGATATGTTTATTTCTGTCATAGTATGATATGTTTATTTTTATCATAGTGTGTCATATTGTGTCATTGTGACATGATATATTTCTACTATAGTGTGACATACTCTACCATAGTGTGACATGTTTTATTTCTATCATATTGTGACATGTTCTATAATAGTGTGACATGTATTATTTCTATCATATTGTGACATGTTTTATTTCTATCATATTGTGACATGATTTATTTTTATCATAGTGTAACATGTTCTATCATAGTGTGACATGATTTATTTCTATCATAGTGTGACATGATTTATTTCTATCATAGTGTGGCATGATTTATTTCTATCATAGTGTGACATGTTCTGTCACAGAGTGACATGATTTATTTCCATCATAGTGTGACATGTTTACAACCCCCACACTGGCCTAGTCTTTTGTTTTGTTTTTTTGTTTGTTGTTGTTTTTGTTGTTTTTTTGTTACATCTCTCCCCCCCCCCCCCCCAAATCAAATCAAGGGAGACAAAAAGGAAATTACTCCTTCTTTTTTAAGTCGACGGTTGTCGTTGATGGCGAAATTTAACCAATCAGATTTTACGGAGTTGTATCCTCGAGTGCCTCCCAAAGCCCAACCCCTCGTCCTCGTCGTGGGAGGTGGAAACAGGTAATGCTGGCCAACAGGGCACTGGTGAAGCTGTGACTGGCTTAGCAGGCCAGCAGTGGATAAACAAATTGCTCAAGACAACATAAGGAGATACAAACGGACTGATTACAACGGAAAACAACGCAGCGAGGAAAACGGACAACGATCAAAGAAAAACGAAAAGGTTCGGACCTGGAACATTTGCGGTTTGACGAACAAAGAACCAGAGACAGTAGAGTTCATGACCCAGCGCAAGATCTCCATACTGGGCATTGCAGACACCAGAAAGAAAGGAACAGGAACAAAGGAAATAGACGCCCAAACTATGTTCTCATTTGGAGCGGTGTAAGCAAGGAACAAAGAGCAGCACATGGCGTGGGTTTCATCGTACACCATGACAAGGCAAAAGACCTAGTGAGTACGGAGTTCATTTCAGAGAGACTCTTGAAGATCGGCATTAGAGAGGACAACAAGATCAACAACTACATTCAAGTGTATGCACCATGTAATGACTCCTACTCAGATGAGGATAAGGACTCCTTCTTCGAAGAACTCTCAGACACCATCAACAGCATCCCGGACCAAGAAGACCTGTACGTCATGGGAGATTTCAATGGCAGAGTCGGAGAGAGAAGAACACCATGGACAAAACACCTTGGTCCACACAGTGACCACAGAACACCATGCAACTACAACGGCAACCATGTATTGGAACTGTGTGCAGAGCAGGATCTTATTGTCACCAACACCTTCTTCCAGCACAGAGCCACTCAGATCTACACCTGGTACAAATGGAACGACATCGACGTCTCATCCCAAATCGACTTCACACTAGCAAGATCTAGAATGCGGAACAACATCAGAGACTCAAGAGCCATCCCCAACGCAGGCCTGTACACAGATCACAGGCCAATCATCACGATGTTGGTCACTCAGAAGAAGAGGAAGTTCACCAAAAAGAAGAAACAGCCGGAAAGACTCAACATGCACAAGCTTCAAGACGAAGAGGTGCAGACTCAGATCAGGTGCACCATCAGTGAAAAATTGGACTGTAGTGACCCTACATTACTAAACGTAGAGGAAACTTGGGGCATCTTCAAGACAGTCCTCCTGGACACTATAAAAGAAGCTGTGGCACCAAGAAGACAGGAGAAAGAAACAGAAAGGCAACAGCTTGGTGGAACAAAGAAATGAAGGATGCTATCAAGGAAAAGAAGAAACTATACAAGATCTGGGTCAAGTCAAAGGATGAAGAGGACTACATCAAGTACAGACTTGCAAGAAGACACAGCAAGAAAGTTGTGAGAACAGCAAAGGAAAAGGCATGGACCCAGTATGGTGAAAAACTCTGTGAAACATGCAAAGCTTCCCCAAGAGAGTTTTACAAGAGTGTGAAAGCGATGAGAGTGCAAGATGAACCTTTCGATCCAACCACTATCATCAACGATGCAAACGGGGAAGCATTGCATGAAGAGGAGAAAATAGTGAAGAGATGGGAAAACTATTTCAAAGAGCTACTTGACCCATCAGGTGTACGGGCACAAGACACAGTCCCGGTTCACCCCCAGCCACCCAGACCACTCAGAACCTACCATCCTAGAGAGTGAAGTAAAAAAAGCAGTGAAGACCAGTCCTAAAGGCAAGGCAGCTGGAGACGACGGCATAACAACTGAAGCCATCCATGTGTGCGGTGAAATCGGAATTCAGTGGCTCACCTCCATCTTTCAGAAAGCTTGGGAGGAGAGAAAAGTAGGCTACCAGAAGACTGGCAAAATGCAATAGTGGTGCCAATATGGAAGAAGAAGGGCAGCAAGAAAGACTGCAGTACCTACAGAGGAATATCACTACTCAGCCATGTAGGGAAAATGTACGCAAAGATCCTGGAGCAGCGCACTCGAGCGAAAACAGAACATCTCCTCAGTGACGCCCAATTTGGCTTCAGAAAAGGAAGAGGGTGCACCGATGCAATCTTTGCACTCCGACAACTGTGCGAGAGAGCGATCGAATATGACCGAGATCTCCATCTTGTATTCGTTGATCAAGAAAAGGCCTTTGATTGAGTCAACAGAGACAAGCTATGGAAGGTCCTCGAGCAGTACGACGTCAAGGGCCAGCTGCTAGACAACATTCGGGCCATCTATGCCAACAGCAGGAGTGCAGTCCGCACCGCCAGTGGAACATCTGACTGGTTCCCAGTGACATCGGGAGTAAGGTAGGGCTGTAATCTCTCCCCTCTTCTCTTCGTGATCTATGTGGATCAGATTACGAAGGAGGCAAACCCAGACCCTGAGGCACTCAATGAACTCATGTTTGCGGACGACCAGGCAATGGTGAACAATGACAAGATACAGCTACAGGAGCACACAGACCAGCTCAATGAAAGCTGCGAGACATACGGCATGAAGATCATCGTAAGCAAGACCGAGGTCATGACTGTCAGTAAGAGACCAAACAAACTGGATATCAACATCAACGGAACCCAGTTGAAGCAAGCCAGTGAATTTAAATACCTGGGCAGCATCTTCACTGAAAATGGCAAACTAGACAGAGAAATCGAGACCAGATGCCAAAAAGCCAACGCAGTCAGCTACCAACTTGCCCCTCTCCTGAAACACCCCAGCATTCCCACCAGCACTAAGGCGAAACTTATCAACGCCATTTTTCTACCAACGCTGACATACCAGTGCCAGACATGGTCCTTAACTAAAGTCCTCGAGAGAAAACTGGTCACCTGTGAAATGAAATGCCTGATGAAAGCAGTAAACAAGACAAGGTGGGACAAGATCAGAAATGAGCTGATACGAGACATGGTAGGAGCAACACCAATCCTACAACACATCGAACATATGAGGATCAAATGGTTCGGACACCTCACCATCCAGCTCTTCGGGCATACAACACCAGATACTCTGGCTGGAGAGCCAGAGGAAGACCAAGACGACGATGGAGCGACTCCGTGGCAGACACCCTCAGAGCTCACGAGATGTCCCTTCTCCAGGCCACCCGCCTTGCTGCTGACAGACGACTGTATCTCCCCGCGACGCCCCCGGTACAAGTGGAAGGAAAAAGTAAAAGTAAAAGTATCCTCGAGTTGTCAATATGAA
>JAPXFY010000025.1:23657158-23689658 GCA_030674185.1 Monoplex corrugatus | reverse complement strand
ACCACTACTGCTACCACCACCACTACTACCACAACCTCTACCACCACCACCACCACCACTTCTTCCTGCACCATGACCACCACCATCACTACCACCACTATCACTACTACCACCACTACTACCATCACTATCACTACTACCACCACTACTACCATCACCACTACCATTACTACCACCACCACTACTACCACCACCTCTACCACCACCACAACTTCTTCCTGCACCATGACCACCACCTCCACTACCACTACCACTATCATCACCACCACCACTATCACTACCATCACCACCATTACCATTACTTCCAACACCACGATTAGCACCACCACCACCACCAACCACTATTATTATCACCAGTACTACCACTAACACTAACACCACTATCATTGCAAATATCACCAGCACCACTACCATCACCACTGCCACCATCAACCACTAACAATCACTTCTATTAGTATACTACCACTACCTCTACCACTACTACCACCTCCATCGTTTCCACCAAGTGTTTGTGAACTGTGTTTTGCTGTTCAAAACTCTTCATTGAATGTTAATAAAACAATGAAAGGATTATTTCCGATGAGGTGTAGGACCGAATGGGATGTGAGTGTGTAGTGTGTGTGTGTGTGTGTGTGTGTGTTGTGTGTTGTTGTGTGTGGTGTGTGTGTGTGTGTGTGTGTGTGTGTTGTGTGTGTTGTGTGTGTGTGGAGGAGGAGTGAAAGCCGTTTATCTTGCTTATGCTCTGTCAGAGGGAGAAGGGCAGAATGTTTTTGTTTTTTAAGAATAGTGATCTAGGATTCGAGAAAGGAAGAATGAGGACAGTCTGTATAGCCTATGAGATTTGCGACTTCTTTTCCAAATCTTAACGATATGATGAATCAGAGGCTTTGCTGATTATTTCAAAATTCTTCAGTCAGACTGTGAGGTCAGATGCAGTATTATCAGTGGCAAATGAACCGTCAAAGATTTTGGATGTTAGTAGGTCTGTCCACAACAGGTGTTGTACACAGACTTGCTAGTCCTTACTTCATGTGTGGTCAATGCTTGCTAGTCCTACTTCATGTTGTGTGTCACATGCTTGCTAGTCCTTACTTCATGTTGTGTGTCAATGCTTGGCTAGTCCTTACATTCATTTGGTGTCAACATGCTTGGCTAGTCCTTAGTTCTGTTGTGTGTCACATGCTTGGCTAGTCTTATTCATGATTGTTTGTCACATGCTTGGGTAGTCCCTTACTTCATGTTGTGTGTCACATGCTTGGCTAGTCCTTATTCATGTTGTGTGTCACATGCTTGGCTAGTCCCTTACTTCATGTTGTGTGTCACATGCTTGGCTAGTCCCTTACGTTCATGTTGTGTCACATGCTTGGTAGTCCCTTAGTTTGTGTCACATGCTTGGCTAGTCCCTTACGTTCATGTTGTGTGTCATGCTTGGTAGTCCCTTATTGCATGTGTGTGTCACATGTTGCTTCCTTAGTTCGTGTTGTGTGTCACATGCTTGGCTAGTCTTTAGTCGTGTTGTGTGTCACATGTTTGGCTAGTTCACTTAGTTCTGTTGTGTGTCACATGACTGGCTAGTCCTTAGTTCATGGTGTGTGTTCACTTGCTGTCCCTTATTCATGTTGTGTGTCACATGCTTGGCTAGTCCCTTAGTTCTTTGTGTGTCACATGCTTGGCTAGTCCCTTACTTCTTGTGTCAAGGGTGGTGGTGTCAATGTTTGTGTCCCTTAGTTCATGTTGTGTGTCACATGCTTGGCTAGTACCTTAGTTCATGTTGTGTGTCACATGTTTGGCTAGTCCCTTAGTTCGTGTTGTGTGTCACATGTTTGGCTAGTTATTTAGTCCGTGTTGTGTGTCACATGTTTGGCAAGTTATTTAGTTCGTGTTGTGTGTCACAGACCTAGCTAGTCCCTTAGTTCATGTTGTGTGTCACGTGTTTGGCTAGTCACTTAGTTCGTGTTGTGTGTCACGTGTTTGGCTAGTCACTTAGTTCATGTTGTGTGTCACGTGTTTGGCTAGTCACTTAGTTCGTGTTGTGTGTCACATACTTGGCTAGTCACTTAGTTCATGTTGTGTGTCACATGCTTGGCTAGTTACTTATTTCCATTTTGTGTGTCACAGACTTGGCTAGGTACTTTGTTATAAATGTCCTATATTACAGCTTGTGCGTAACCTTTTTGACATCTTTGAATCACCAACAAGTTTGTAGCATCAGTCTGTGGATTTAACAATCTAACTCTCTGAATAACATGTTTTAGCAACAAGACGTTAGGTCAAAGGTAAATCTAATATAACTTAATAAATTATTTTTATTTGTATTGTACACCACTTCAGTCACACACTGCTCTCCCTTTCAAAACTGGTAGAGACTCAGACTTTGGATTTTTACAAATTGTTACAGCACATCAGAATTTATATAGTCACGTCATGCACAGAGAGAGAGAGAGGGGGGGGGGAGAGAGGAAGAGAGAGACAGAGAGAGACAAGAGATAGAGGTATGCTCTCAGGTGCAGTAACATTCCTGATACTCCCACACTCCAGCTTGTATAACCGATAAATAACAAAAAAATCTTCAAATCAAACATACCTCAGAGTAAGTACTCAGGTCTTCAGGTAATGTAGAAACTGCACACACAGACTTCTTCACCCTGTATCAGTGGCACGTGGTTTAGTTCAGACTGGACCTGTGGTTTTTTGATTTGGTTGAGTTTTTACGTCGACACCCACCTCAGGTGATATGGCCGACGGGGACGCTGTTCCCTTGTTTTATGTGTGGACAACAATGACCACTAAGCCAACCAACCGCCTAGCTAAATGATTAGCTCACATGACTTAGACTGACACACAAAGGAGTAGGATTACTTCCGAAAAGCGTCATTGTTGTCACCTTATGGAAATCACATGAAATCATAGACCTTCATTTTTTTTCTTATATTTTGTTGTTAACTACCTCCTCTAAAAAAAAGAAAGGACATTATTATCTACAGACTGGATAACATATGTGTATCTATGTCTGTGTGTGTATGTTTTGTCTGTGTCTATATTATTTATATATATTATATATATATATATATATAAAATAATATAAATATAGGCTATATATATATATGTGTGTGTGTGATGTGTGTGTGTGTGTGTGTGTGTGTGTGTGTGTGTGTGTGTGTGTGTGTGTGTGTGTGTGTGTGTGTGTGTGTGTGTGTGTGTATACGATGCTGGTGTGAGTCAACGATGATTTTTCGAATTATCACTACAGTGTGTAATTTTCGCCAATAAATGGCATCATCAGGATCATATCAATAATCTGAAAATAGAAACAAAACACGTTTTGTTAAGAAAACAGTGAATATGAAATGGGGACAAGCATAAGCAGTCAAGGAAAACCCAGACTACAACTTAATTGTCAGTTCCCTACGCCTATACTCATCCCCAGGTCGATATCTCTGATCCACAGTGCCTCTAGAGTCATGCGATAATCCTCGCCCCTTGTGGTTGAAGCCAAAATCTCAGCATCTTCTGACCCCATTGTAACCTTACATTGTGCGAGATGCTTTTTTACAGGCCCAGTGTTGTTGATGTGCTCACGGAAACGGGTTTGTAAATGTCGGACAATCTGTCCAACATAGCACGCCTTACAGTGTGGACATGTCAGTTTGTAAACCACCCCACTCCGGATCAACTTTGGCACTTGTGCCTTCAAGGATGGCAAAACAGTCCTTAGTTTTCGAAAGGTCATAACAATTTGTATAGGGGGCATTACATTTATGTAGAGCACGGGCATATTTATCAGAAACTTTTCCCCTATATCGTACGAATAAACAGACTTTGTCACCCTTTTTTTCACCCTCTTCGCCCTTTCCCTTTTCACTTTCACTTGGCACCACTATCTTTGATAATGTCGACTCTATTATCGGATAGTAAAACTCAGGCGGATATTGATTTTGTTCCAGTACCCTCTTTGCCTTCTCCAAGCTTTCGTGGAAGTGTTCCCAGGAGCTGCATGCTCGATGAATTCGATGGACAAAACCGGAGACCACCGAACGCTTGTATCGCTTTGGCGCAAGCGCATGGAAGTTCATTATCAGGCCTGTATCTGTTGGTTTATTAAACCACGCAGAAGATAGCGAGCCCTCTTGATTGATAATTTTCATGTCCAAAAATGGGATTGTACCATTAACTTCTCTTTCTACTGTGAACTTAAGGGACGGATGTAATTTGTTTATTTCGTCAAGTTTTTGAGGTACAATATTGGCGTCAATGTTGGTTAAAATGTCGTCCATGTAGCGTTCGTAAATTTCTGCGTTGCCTTTTATAATGTTGTCATACTGACTCATCCACCCATTCGCAAGATGAGGTGCAGGTGGACTGCCCATTGCCAAGCTGTCTATCTGTCTATAAACACCATCATGTGTCGACATCAACACATCTAGCAAAAGCAAAAACTTAACCTGTAGGAAGCTGGTGGATAGGGTGAGGGAGTCAAAGGGTTAAGTTTTTCCAGTTGGTGGATAGCGTGCGGGAGTCAAAGGGTTAAATTTTTCCAGTTGGTGGATAGGGTGCGGGAGTCAAAGGGTTAACTGGCCGGGAGCTATCATCTCTCCCACCACCACCACCACCACCACCCCTTTACACCGTACTCTCATCGATAGCTCGTAATGCGTGGGAAAGGGGTGTGGAAAAAAACACGAAAAAAAAATTTTTTCTTTTAATCCTTATTATCGAGAATGAGCTGGCAAGGTCCGAAAATAGGGAGAGGGAGGGAGAGGAACTTGTGAAACGCTAAGCTTACATAACTAGAATGATGGAAACATTCAGACGAGCAGCGAATGGATCAGTTTTGTTGTTGTTGTTGTTATTGTTTGGTTGGTTGGTTTTGGCGTTTTTTTGTTTTTGTTTTGTTTGTTTGCTTTTTTGTTTGTTTGCTTGTTTTTGGTTGTTGTTTTTTGTTTGTTTTTTGTGTTTTGTTGTTTTTTTGTTTGTTTTTTGTTTTTTTGGCTGTTTTTGTTGTTGTTGTTGTTGTTTATAATGTTGCAGGCTGGGATTGAACTCGAGATGTCAGGTCTTGGGTCCATGGTTCTATCAAGACAGCCAACTGAGGGGAAAAAAAAGGTCCATCTGAGGACTGAACCCTGCGTTTTGAGCATGGCGCTCTTACAGTTGATCTAACGGGCCACATAACTCGATAGATGATGACAAAATGAACACGTAAACTGTTGAGAATAAATAACACAGCCTTCGTCTAAAAATATTTGTATGAATAGACATTATACGAAATAACTAACAAACGAACAAAATAACAGGCTTTTCGTGGCGAAATGCATACAGCCCACTTAAACAACAGATGTTAGCACTGCAGTCTTATCTCTTAATCAGTTATGTGATGGTAGGCCTCTATTAACACTTGTGTTTGGCAGGAGATGATTGATTAATTATGCGATGGTTGTAACACTAGTGTTTTGACACTAGATGCAGGCCTCCCAATGACAAATGAAAAAAATCTCTGAAAATCGGGGGGGGGGGGGGGTTCCTAGGGCACATTCCCCCGGAAAAATGTTTTTGAATATATAGATGCAAAACAGTCAATCTGACGCTACCTGGCACAATTTTGGGCTTGTTTATGATCATTTGTACTGAAGCAAATAATTTATACATGACACACGACGGTATCAGATTTCAAGAAAAATAATTTGGGGAGTATCTTCCTAATGTATCCTCCAACAAAGATTAAACAACAACCTATACTGAACAGCTTCAAGGTTCTTTGCAGTGTTCTGCCTCATCTGGTGCTTCTTTGACTTGGAATGGTCTGAAAGTTTGTGGATGTCTGTTCAACTAGGGCTGGGTGTCACCTGCGCAGCATGACGGTCCCTACTGGACGAAAGTGCTCCATAGGTAATACCTTCTACCTGAATGATGTAACTGATGATACAGTTCTGAAGAGTGTATTCAATCTCTGCCAATAAATTTGTGTCATGTATAAACAAGTAGCCTAGTAGGTCTACATGTTACTTAGAGAGCAGTCAAGAACATTCACAGAGACACACAAATAAAAAAGACTGTCAAGTCATATTTCAATATCCTTTTCCGTATAAAAAGTAATTAAGAAAAGAAGAAATATTCTTTTCTAACAAAAACATTAATCATTGCTAATGTCCATTCGTGACAAACTAAAACAGCTCTATAACTGCATGATTTATTTTTAATGGGTGTGTTAGACAAAAACACAAAACAAAACCTTTGGATAGTGTTGTTAGACAAAGACGCAAAACAAAACCTTTGGATAGTGTTTACCTAACTACATACATATAATGAAATATATCTTTAAAAGGAAGAAGACATGCACATCAACTGGATGATTAAAATCGAAAGATGGTACGCTTATCATGGAAAAAGACAAACTGTTTAAGAGGTGGAGAAAGTACATTAAAGACCTTTTAACGATGACAAAACGAAGAACTCATTATAAGAAAAAACGCTGAAGGACCACCCATTATGAAAGATGAAGTTACAGCAGCATTGTAAATGGTGAAAGTGGGACCAGGACCAGACATTATTACAACAGAACTGATAGAGGCCCTAGAAGATTTTGGTACTGAAAAAATAACAGTTCTCCTAAATGAAATTTATGGCACCGGAAAAATCCCAAAAGATATGTCAAAATCAATTTGCATTGCACTTCCAAAGAAAAAAAAGGGGCTGTAGATTATGAATTCCATCACACAATCAGCTTGATGGGTCATGAAACAAAAATCCTATTAAGAATAATCATGATGAGGACAAGGAACAGAATGAAAAGAGAAATAACAGAACAGTGTGGATTTGTGGAAGGGAAGGAACTATTAATGCCATATACATTCTAAGAACTATCACAGAGAGGTCAGTAAATGGCATAATTTTGAGACAGGGTTGGTAAGTTTAAATATATGGGAACGGTCATCTCACCAGACGGTAGATGCACATCAGAAATAGCCAGCAAAATCAGCCAAACCAAAACAGTATTCAAGAAGATGAAAAGCGTTCTTACCAACAAATGCCTATCAATTAACATCAGAAAGACAGTTCTTGAATGTTACATAGAACCGATACTGTTGTATGGTTGTGAGGCATGGACACTGGGCTAGCAAAATCAGAACAAATTTGAGGCAACTGAAATGTGGTTTCTAAGAAGAATGTTGAGAGTTCCATGGACAGCAAAGAAAACGAACGAGATGGTCTTGAATGAGGCAGACACAAGAAGATCATTGATAAAGATGATAGGAAAAAGACCAGCAAATTTTATAGGACATGAGAAAAGGGGAATTAGAGCACCTGGTCACAACAAGAAAGCTGGAGAAAAAGAGAACACCAAATAGACCCAGGGAGAAAATACTGGACGGACTTGCAGGGTGGCTGAAGACGGAGAGGGTGGAAGACGTACTTGCAGCGACAGAGGATAGATTCGTGTGGAGGGCATGAACGCCAATGCCATGTGGCAGGGCACATGATGATGATGATGTGTAAAAGATGTATATATCTGTATATCCTATCAATAGGAGGAAAATTTCGATTAGACTTAACTACAGTCAAAAGAGAGAACTAAACTCACGCTTATCTTAACTCAACAAACATGCCTTGATCTTTCTGTTGCAAGAGAGGTTCAGACAGCCTCAATCTGTCAAGTGAGATCATCTTCCCTCTCGTCAGAAAAAAACAACTGTTGCTTACATGTGAACATTGTAATCATGAAGACACGGATGGTCTAGAATATGTCACTGCAACACTGAAAAAGCTTCATATGAAATAAAACTTGACGTGCATCCAGGGCAATGGTAGACTGTCATGAATGCAAAAACATGTTTTAAACACTGCCAGAAATTTTTGAGAAAGTGCTGTTCATGCCTTCCTTGTAGAGTGCTGATTTCAGACTCTTATTTTGTTGGCCAGTGTGACCTTGACCTTGATGTCTTACCTTTCAAACTGATCCTTTCGTAACTCTTTGACGGCCCACATTTTGACACAAATCTGGTGAAGATTCATCCATAAAAACTTGAAAATAATGTCCATACATTTTTTAACAATCACACAGATAAGACACACACACACAGACGGACAGATAGTCAGACACACACAAATGCACAGACAGGCTCACAGGTAGACACACACATACACACACATAAACGTGTGTGTGTATATATCTATCTATCTATCTATCTATCTATCTATCTATAATACATTATTATACACACACACACACACACACCACTTATATATTATATATATATATATATATATATATATATATATATATAATTATATAAAAACAGACAGAAACACACACACACAGACATGCACAGATAGATAGACTGATGGATAGACATATGATTACACATATGTCTATCCAGTCTATAGATAATAATGTCTTTTTTTTAAAGAACAAAGATGAAGGTCTATGATTTCATGTGAAGCCAAAAATTGACAACAATGACGCTTTTCGGAAGTAACCCTACTTCCTTTGTGTGTCAGTCTAAGTCATGTGAGCTAATCATATAGCTAGGCGGTTGGTTGGCTTAGTGGTCATTGTTGTCCACACTTACAACGAGGGAACAGCGTCCACAGGTCCAGTCTGAACTACAACCACATGCCACTGATACAGGGCGAAGAATTCTGTGTGTGCAGTTTCTACATTACATGAAGACCTGAGTACAAGTTTACTCTAAGGTATGTTTGATTTGAAGATTTGCTGGTTATTTATTGGTTATACAAGCTGAAGTGTGGGAATATCAGGGATGTTACTGCACCTGAGAGTATGACTCTCTCTCTCTCTCTCTCTCTCTCTCTCTCTCTCTCTCTCTCTCTCTCTCTCTCTCTCTCTCTCTCTCTCTGTGCATGACTTGACTGTATAAATTCTGTTGTGCTGTAATAATTTGTCTGAGTCTGAGTCACTATCAGTTTTGAAAGGGACAGCAATGTGTATCTGAAGTGATGTAGCCTACAATACAAATAAACATAATTTATTAGATTATATTGGATTCACCTTTGACCTAACGTCTTGTTGCTAAAACATGTTATTCAGTGAGTTAGATTGTCAAATCCACTGACTGATGCTACAAACTTGTTGATGATTCAAAGATAGGTCGAAAAGGTTATGCCTAAGCTGTAATATAGGACATAACTAAGTGACTAGCCAAGTCTGTGACACACAACAAGAACAAAGTAACTAGCCAAGTCTGTGACACACAACACGAACTACGTGACTAGCCAAATCTGTGACACACAACATGAACTAAGTGACTAGCCAAGTCTGTGACACACAACATGAACTAAGTGACTAACCAAGTCTGTGACACACAACACGAACTAAGTGACTAGCCAAGTCTGTGACACACAACAAGAACAAAGTAACTAGCCAAGTCTGTGACACACAACACGAACTAAGTGATTAGCCAAATCTGTAACACACAACACGAACTAAGTAACTAGCCAAGTGTGCGACACAAAATACGAACTAAGTGACTAGCCAAGTCTGTGACACACAACACGAACTAAGTGACTAGCCAAGTCTGTGACACACAACACGAACTAAGTGACTAGCCAATCTGTGACACACAACACGAACAAGTAACTAGCCAAGTCTGTGACACACAACACGAACAAAGTAACTAGCCAAGTCTGTGACACAAAACACGAACTAAGTGACTAGCCAAGTCTGTGACACAAAACACGAACAAAGTGACTAGCCAAGTCTGTGACACAAAACACGAACTAAGTGACTAGCCAAGTCTGTGAACACAACACGAACTAAGTGACTAGCCAAGTCTGTGACACAAAACACGAACTAAGTGACTAGTCAAGTCTGTGACACAAACATGAACTAAGTAACTAGTCAAGTCTGTGACACAAAACACGAACTAAGTGACTACCAAGCTGTGACACACAACACGAACTAAGTAACTAGCCAAGTCTGTGACTTACAACACGAACTAAATGACTAGCCAAGTCTGTGACTTACAACATGAACTAAATGACTAGCCAAGTCTGTGACACAACACGCTGTGTGTGGACAGACCTACTGCTATCCAAACATCTTTTGACGGTTCATTTGCCACTGATAAACAGCTGCATTCTGACTTCACAGTCTGATTGAATGTAAAATAATCAGCAATGCCTCCGATTCAATCATCTCGTCAAAGATTTGGGGAAAAGAAGTCGGCAGAATCTCAATATACAGACTGTCTCATTCTTACTTTCTTTTTCTGAATGCCTTGATCTACTTATTCTTCTTTCATAAAACAATTCTGCCCTTCTCCCTCTGATACAGTGCAGTAGGCAAGAGAGAAACAGCTTTTCCTCTCTCCTCACAACACACTTAACGTTCAATGACGAGTTTTGAACAACAAAACACTGTTCACAAACACTTGGTGGGAGTGGTGGTGGTGGTAGTAGTGGTAGAGGTAGTGGTAGTATACTAATAGAAGTGATTGTTGGTGGTTGATGGTGGTGTTGTGTTGGTGGTAGTGGTGATGGTAGTGGTGCTAGTGATATTTGTAATGGTGGTGGTGTTAGTGGTAGTGGTAGTACTGGTGGTGATAATAGTGGTTGTTGGTGGTGGTGGTGGTGGTGGTAGTGGTAATCGTGGTGTTGGAAGTAGTGGTAATGGTGGTGATGGTAGTGATAATGGTGGTGGTGATGAAAGTGGTAGTGCTAATGGAGGTGGTGGTCATGGTGCAGGAAGAAGTGGTGGTGGTGGTAGAGGTGGTGGTAGTAGTGGTGGTGGTAGCAGTAGTGGTAGTGGTGATGGTAGTACTGGTGGTAGTAGCGATAGTGGTAGTAGTGGTGGTAGTAGCAGTAGTGGTAGTGGTGATGGTAGTAGTGGTGGTAGTAGTGATAGTGGTGGTAGTGGTGGTAGTGGTGGTGTGGTAGCAGTAGTGGTACTGGTAGTGGTGATGGTAGTAGTGTGTTCGTTCTTTGATTTAACGTCTGTTCACTATGAGTGATATTAGACGGGGGTAAAATGGAGGATGGGAGATGGGCGAGTTGGATTGGGGGCAGAGGGGAGAATGAGTATGAGACATGAGTAAGTGTGTAAATATAAAAATGGAACAAAATCTTAACACTAACAGTTAACATTAACAATGCTAAGGGAAAATTTAACGCTAAAGTACAAACTTCATAAACTTAAAGCAATACATTAACAGGACTGTGAACCAATGATTCCGAAATTTTAACTGACAATGATTGATCTGAAGTTACTTCTTTAAAATGAGTTTCAGAATAGTTATCTTGTGTAAACATTTTTGGTAAAAAGGAACGTAGCTTTTTGCAGTAAAATAAACAGTGAAACAGTGTGAACTGTTCTCCGCAAATACATTTGATATTTTTACAATATTTTGTTTTCAACGCGTTTAGCTGAATACGAAAATGAACAGCAACAATTGATCTCGAATGATATATGGAAGAATACTACAATTTTTTACATACATTTTGAAAAGAACGTTTTATCATTGTGTGTCACAAACGTTTATTGAATTGCTCATGAAAACGAATCATGACTGATTCTAGCAGCGCAGTTCTTTACGGAGTTTTAATACGAATTCATAGTATTATCGTGTTGTGTGCACCTTGCTTAGCTGCTTGTTACTATTTCGTTGCCGTGAGAGACCAACGTGAGAAGGCACCCAGCACTATAACTGATATATGTACCTTTTGTCCTTAAAACGATGTATAAGATGATTTGACCTCCTAGTAATTACGCTCAGGTCTTTGTGTCTGTATCAAAAGACTGTAAGGTATATAATACAGATTTTGAATCAACAAAGAGAACTACTTTGACAAATACAGGTTTATGGTCTACTAAATAATGCAACGCTTGTATAATAGCGACTAATTCCGCTGTAAATATAGATATATTTGGCCCAATGAAAAATGACTTTTGTATTCTAAATTTTGGAACATAAAACGCTGCTCCAGCAGATTTATTTTCTAATACTGACCCATCGGTAAAAATATGGAGGTGGGTACGGTAATTTTCATCGACGTGTTCTCTCGAAATGTTAATATTTTCATATTTCTTAGCATCTGTATAATCAATATCAAAAGTGGCTTTAAGCATTTCCCATGTAGGGATAGGCATTGTGGATGGTGTCTCAGCTATTTCATCCAAATTTATGTTAGACTGTTTGACTAAGTCAGAGACATAAGTTGCAACAGTCATTTGTGATGAAATGTTGCTTGCTCGTTTTGGAAAGTCAACATCAGACCTTAGTTTAATTTCCTTGCTCACAAAATTGTCCGTTTGTGAAGTAGTTCTGACTGCAAACTTTGCTGTCGCTAGCTCACGATAGTTGTTTAGAGACAGAATTCCAGCAACTTTGTACGTTTCCAGATTTGAAGCATGGACTGGTACACCTAGTGCAATTTTAAGACTTTTGCAGTCTAAGCTTTGAATCTTCTTTAGTAAATATTTTGGTGCACTGAAGAACATCTCTTGTGCATAGGATAATTTAGATCTTACAAGTGCTGTTGATAAATGAAGTAGTATGTTTGTATCCATTCCCCAGGGTAATCTGCTTATTATCTTTAGAAAATTTAAGGCTTTTCTTGCTTTTGTTAAAACATAATCAAAATGGACATTCCAGTTTAATTTCGATGTTATAAAAACTCCCAGAAATTTTACAACCTGTTTGTAATGTATCACTTCACCATGCAATCTGAAAGTAGGCAAGTTATTTAAAGTACCACCAGGATTAAATAGCATCATGTTAGTTTTTTCAGTTGATAATGATAGACCATTTTCTAACATGTAGTTTCCAAGACTATCAAGATCAGATTGATACACCTTCCAGATGTAATTCTGTGCTCTCTGGGGAGTTGTCTTTTTTAAAGTAATATTCATCCATATGCATATATCATCAGCGTACTGTACCAAAACAACACGATTTGAGAGTACATTAGGAAGATCATGTATAAGGATATTAAATAATATAGGTAGTAGTGTGTGTGTGTGTGTGTGTGTGTGTGTGTGTGTGTGTGGTGTGTGTGCGTGTCGTGCGTGCGTGCGTGCGTGCGTGCGTGTGTGTCTGTTTCATCGCTTAGATTTGATTTTATCAAGATTTTGCGCTATATAAATATTGTAATTATGGTGGTAGTAGGGATAGTGGTGGTAGTAATGGTAGTGGTGGTGTGGTAATGGTGTTGGTAGTAGTGGTGGCAGTATGGGGGGTGGTAGTGGTAATGATAGTGGTGGTGGTGGTAGTTGTGGTGGTGGTGGTAGTGGTGGTGGTAGTAGTGGTGGTGGTGGTAGTAGTGGTGTAGCGGTGGTGGTGATGGTAGTGATAGTTGCAGTGGTAGTAGAGGTAATAGTAATAGTGGTGGTAATGATGGTAGTGGTTGGTGATGGTAGTGGTGATAGTAGTAGTGGTAAATCAGTGTAGTGGTGGTGAGGTGGTGGTTGGTAAGTGGTGGTGGTAATAGTGGCAGTAGTAGTGGTGGCAGTAGTGGTGGAGGTGGTGGTGGTGATGGTGGAGGTGGTGGTGGTGGTAGTCATTGTGGTAATGGTGGTGGTGGTAGTGATGGTGGTGGTGGTAGTAGTGGTGGTGGTGGTTCAGGTAGTGGTGGTGGTAGTGGTAGTGGTGGTGATAGTTGTGGTGGTGGTAGTGGAGTGGTGGTGGTGGTTGTTGATGGTGGTGGCTGGTGGTGGTACTTCACTATCAGCACAGACAGATATATACATATACATATATGTCAAATGCTAAAATAAGCAAATAATAATTTCCTCTTAAGTAGCAGAAACAGAGCTGAAAATCATCTTTTGTCTATGTCAGTTATTTGTACCTTAATTACTGGAAAATTTCTAAATCATTACAAGAATTTGGAAACTCGTTTTTCACCACACACACACACACACACACACACACACACACACACACACACACACACACACACACACACACACACACACACACACACACACACAAATGAGTAATTACTTAAAATTCTAAATAATCCATCATGTGAATAAATCATAACTTTACACTAAATTTTTGTTTTTTTGTTGTTGTTATGAATAGTTCATTAAGTTTGAAACACACACACACACACACACACACACACACACACATACACACACACACACGCACACACACACACACACACCACACAACACACACACATACACACACACTCACACACACATATGCATTGCAGGCAAACAAAAATAAAGTGTACTCTTTGTACATGTATGTATTGAGGCAGAATGAATAGAAACAATGATAAGTAAACAAAAAACATATATATAGAGAGAGACACACACAGACCTATAGATATGTCTGATTACCTGAGACGATATCTCCACAAAAGTCATTGTTGTCCCATCCCAACATGATGAATAAACATGATGGGTAAAAACCAGATGGTGCACTGCCACCCCTGACAGCCTGCATACCTTCGTCGACGCGAAGCCGTACTTAGGTTATCAGGCTTTTCAAGCCTCTTGGGTGAACGAACTGTTACTCAGCTTGTGTAGCGTCATCTTGAGAAACTGAAACTGAAAATTACTGTAGCACTTTCCATGAAACACAAACTTTTCATTCAATTTGCCACCTTTAGCGAAGTTTCTTGATACTGTCCGCTCTTTTCCATCCAAAAATCTTTCAATCTGTCAACGTGTGACGTAAACGTACAGCAGTCTCTATCTGTAAAACCCACCAAAACATCATCATTGCGCTCCTGAAACACATGGCAAACAGCATGACAATGCTTTCATTTTGACAACTCGAGGATACAACTTCGTAAAATCTGATTGGTTAAATTTCGCCATCAACGACAAACGTCGATTTAGAAAAGGAGTAATTTCCTTTTTGTCTCCCTTGATTTGATTTGGGGGGGGGGGGAGAGAGAGAGAGAGAGAGAGAGAGAGAGAGAGAGAGATGTAACAAAAAACAACAAAAATAACAAAAACAAAAAACAAAACAAAACAAAACGAAACACTAGGCCCGTGTGGGGTTTGTAAACATGTCACATTATGATGGAAATAAATCATGTCACTCTGTGACAGAACATGTCACACTATGATAGAAATAAATCATGCCACACTATGATAGAAATAAATTATGTCACACTATGATAGAACATGTCACACTATGATTAAAAAAATCATGTCACACTATGATAGAAATAATACATGTCACACTATGATAGAAATAATTCATGTCACACTATGATAGAACATGTCACACTATAATAAAAACAAACCATGTCACACTATGATAGAAATAAATCAAGTCACACTATGACAGAAATAATACATGTCACATGATGATTGAAATAATTCATGTCACACTATAATAAAAACAAATCAAGTCACACCATGTACCATGATAGAAATAAATCATGTCACACTATAATAGAAATAGATCATGTCACACTATGATAGAAATAAATCATGTCACATTATGGTAGAACATGTCACATTCTGATAGAACATGTCAAACTATGATAGAACATGTCGCATTATGATAGAAATAAAACACGTCACACCATGATAGAATGACTATGATAGAAATGAAACATGGCACACTATGATAGAAATGAAACATGGCACACTATGATAGAATAACTATGATAGAAATGAAACATGGCACACTATGATAGAAATAAAACACGTCACACTATGATAGAATAACTATGATAGAAATGAAACATGTCACACTATGAAAGAATATGTCACACCATGGTAGAAATGCCACACTGTGATAGTACATCAACATGTCACACTATGATAGAACATGTAACACTATAACAGAACATGTCACATTGTGATAAAAATGAATGTCGCACTATGATAGAAATCAACTTTGTGACGTACGTGTGTGTGTTCGTTCGTTCTTTGATTTAACGTCTTTTCACTATAAGTGATATTATACGGTCGTGTGTGTGTGTGTGTGTGTGCGTGCATGTGTTGTGTGTGTGTGTGTGTGTGTGTGTGTGTGTGTGTGTGTGTGTGTGTGTGTGTGTGTCTGTGTGTCTGTGTGTGTGTCTGTGTGGGTATGTATGTGTGTATATGTGTGTTACAGACAAAACTTCAAGTACCACACATCATTGACAAACCAGAATGGCATCAGGAGGAGCTGGGGAAACCTCTGGCAAGTGTGCTGTATGTCTACGAAGTTTTTGTGACCCTAAATTCCTGCCTTGCTACCACACATTTTGTGCTGGATGCATACAGAGTGTTGCCATCAACAGTGACAAAAATACATTCCCCTGTCCTTCATGTCGGAGTGAAACCTCCCTGCCTACAGGAGGAGTGGCCTCCCTGCAAACTAACTTTTACATCAAGACTGACAATACGCTACAGACATGTACATCAACAGAGATGTGCAAGATTCACAAAGACAAGAAACTGGAGTTTTTGTGTGTGAACTGCCAGCAAGCAATCTGCACGGAATGTAAGTGTACGAATCATGAAGATCATGAAACAGAAGACTTATCCTTAGCAATTTCCCATCAAAAGACAGAACTGCAGATGGACCAAGGTCGCTTGCAGTGTGCCATGTCCACCATCATTGGAAAATTGACATCATTTAAAGAACGGCGAGAGTATCTGCTCAAGGAGAAGAAAATGGAGGAGGACATACATAGCCGACGTGCATTTCTGGTGGGTACCGCTGACTTAATGAGAGATGAAGCCCTGCGTTCCTTGACATCTCTGCACACCGACCTGAACGAAGACCTTGCACATGCCATTGAAGAAAAGCAAAACAAACTGAACTCACTTCTGAACATTCAAAAACAACTCAACAATGCTGTTAAAAGTGGAAAGCCCCATGACATCATCAGTGTAACCAAGAAGATGAAAAATGGGAGTGGCAGCGAGCAAGCCATAAAGGCAATGACGTCACAAGAAAAAACAGTCATCCATCTACCCAGTGGCCATTTTGATATCAGTGATGATGTGATGATGGAGAAAATACGTGACTTCATTGGCAGAGTGACTTTAACGGAGATGAAAGAGACACACTCTGACGTGACGGTGACAAAACGCTTTCGGTGTGCACTTTACAAGAACGTCGACGTCTTTTCTCTCTGTCATGTAGACTCAGAACCACTCTTTGTGAGGGTGTCCTATGACCACAACAGATTCCCCTCTGCAGCATTTAGTGAGACTGGTCAACGTCTGGAGTCTGATGGTGTGGTAGGCAAACGATCTCTCAGACGTTTTGGGAAAGGGTGTAGCATTGTAGCACGTCCTGACTACCAGCACAGTATATTTAGGACGCTGTGCAAATCACCGCATGCTGCAAACTTCATTCTGTCCAGTGACTTGTCAGGAAAGGCAAACATCCAAATGATCAAGGTGATAACCACACACCCACATGTGGTAAAAAAGAAAAAAGAGTGGACAATCCGTGTCTGCACTCATCGTGCATTCGATGTAGATGACACAGAACAGTATTTTGCCGTTGTTGAGGAAGGTCATGCACTTTCATATGGACGAAAGGTCCATTTGTACCAACAGTCAAACGAGGCAGCAGTCAGTACGTACTCACCTCCTACAATACATTATCAACCCTCTGACGTGTGTTTCTACACACTAGGTGACGAGAAAGTACTATTGATCACAGATGAGCAAAATCACAACATTCACGTGGTCAGATATCAAGAGGGAATAATGCAGTTTGTCCGGTACCTGTGTCCTGAGGATTCTACACTTACTAGGCCTGTGGCCATCACTGTTGATGTTCATGATCGGCTATGGGTGGCCTGTGGGGAAGGGACTGTCTTCACCATAGAAAAGACATCATAACTGTGTGTGTGTGTGTGATCACAGAAACACAAGTAGATGGAAGTGACAAGGAGAGGGAGAGTGAGGAAGACAGATGGACAGAGAGTGAATGTGGTGTAAGATAGTGAGATGTGGTGTGTGTGTTGATAGGGTAGCTACTACGTGGGTCTTTGTTTCTGTTGTTTGTTGGTTTGTGCAATTTTTTTTATTTCCTTTTTATTTGTTTGTTTTTTGTTTTGGTGGATCACTGGGTGAATGGAATGGTGGGGCATTTGAGGAAGGAAAGGGAGCCAGTGGATTATGCTGATCTGAGGTGGATTATGTAGTCCAGACTTGGATAGTCAAGTGGAGATGATTCTAACATTTGAAGAGTAAAATCAAGAATAATTATAATAACAACACCACTAAATATTGGTGTTTAAATCAAGTCAAAGTGCACACTATCCTCAACAGTCCCTCAATTATTCACTAACAATGACAAAAAAAAAAAAAAAAAAAAAAAAAAAACTTTGGTGTAGAAAGCTCATGCATACTGGAAGGTGGAAAGACAGTTGGGGGAGTGGGTAAACAAGCAGCACATTTTTTTCTGGAACGAAACTTGTGTACATGAATGTCAGTTGTCAGAATGGAGGTAGACTACTAGGTTTCAGATTTAACTTTTGTGTGTTTATTTTTGGCATCTTTCTCATCACAAATGCTCATATTGTGAAAACTTTATTTGAAATAAAAACAACTTCATGCAAAGGAATGAACTTCTGTCAGATTGTGTTTACACAGATCTTCTACTGTTTTAATCTGTGAGCAATGTGTCTGTTAGTAGCAGTATTGTCCATGTGTCTGTCAGTACCAGTAATGTCCATATATCTGTCAATACCAGTATTGTCCATTATGTCTGTCAGTACCAGTATTGTCCATGTGTCTGTCAGTACTGGTATTGTCCATGTGTCAGTACCAGTATTGTTATATATATATATATATATATATATGTGTGTGTGTGTATTGTGTGTGTGTGTGTGTGTGTGTGTGTGTGTGTGTGTGTGTGTGTGTGTGTGTGTGTACCAGTATTGTCCATGTGTCTGTCAGTACCAGTATTGTCCATGTGTCTGTCAGTACCAGTATTGTCCATGTGTCTGTCAGTACCAGTATTGTACATGTGTCTGTCAGTACCAGTGAAGTCCATGTGTCTATCGGTACCAGTATTGTCCATGTGTCTGTCAGTACCAGTGTTGTCCATATGTCTGTCAGTACCAGTATTGTCCATATGTCTGTCAGTACCAATATTGTCCATGTGTCTGTCAGTACCAGTATTGTCCATGTGTCTGTCAGTACCGGTATTGTCCATGTGTCTGTCAGTACCAGTATTGTCCATGTGTCTGTCAGTACCAATATTGTCCATACGTCTGTTAGTACCAGTATTGTCCATATGTTTGTCAGTACCAGTATTGGCCAATGTCTGTCAGTACCAGTATTGCCCATATGTCTGTCAGTACCAGTGTTGTCCATATGTCGGTCAGTACCAGTATTGTCCATGTGTCTGTCAGTACCAGTATTGTCCATATGTTTGTCCATGTGTCTGTCAGTACCAGTAATGTCCATATATCTGTCAATACCAGTATTGTCCATGTGTCTGTCAGTACTGGTATTGTCCATATGTCGGTCAGTACTGGTATTGTCCATATGTCGGTCAGTACCAGTATTGTCCATGTGTCTGTCAGTACCAGTGTTGTCCATATGTCTGTCATACCAGTATTGTCCATATGTCTGTCATACCAGTATTGTCCATGTGTCTGTCAGTAAGCCTACCAGTATTGTCCATGTGTCTGTCATATCAGTATTGTCCATGTGTCTGTCAGTAAGCCTACCAGTATTGTCCATGTGTCTGTCAGTACCAGTACTGTCCATAATTGTCACAGACATACAGGTACAGCTGTCTCACTAACTGTGCAATCTGTTGAGAAAGTGTCTATTAGTTGTCTGGATATTTTGCTGAATCATATGATTAAACATCCTGCTGGTTGTACTGAAAATGTGTGGGTTCTGGTGTGTGTGTGTGTGTGTGTGTGTGTGTGTGTGTGTGTGTGTGTGTGTGTGTGTGTGTGTGTGTGTGTGTGTGTGTGTGTGTGTGTGTGTGTGTGTGTTTTATGGGTGTGGTGCCAGTTTGTGTGTAGTGGATGTGGTGTATATGTTTGTGTGTGTGTGTGTGTGTACAAAATGAGTTTCATGCCTTTTGTCAGATAATTCACAAATGAACAATCTAACAGCAGAGGAAGAGTAATTAAGGACAGATGAACTTAACAGACTGACTCAGGAAAATGTGCAATTTAGACAGGCACTTGTTTACGAAGAAATTACGTTAAAATCTTTGCATAATCAGGATGACACAATCAAGCATTTTACAGTACTTTACAGCACTGTCAATTTTGTTTGATTGTCTTGTTTCTCACCTACTTCAAATGAACTGTGATCCAGGTTTAAACTACTGGTTCTTTGGCCAGATAGAGCTAATATTTGTATGAGGTGGCCAGTTTACTTCAAGGCATATCTATGGCTATGGCACATCAATAATCGACTGTTTTGAAATATTCTTTGAGAAGGTCTTCTAGTTCAGACACAAATGCACTGATCTGGTCACATAACAACTATGATAACAATCAAATATCTCATATCAGTTACACCACGGGAATATAGTTCTTTATATGCAAAGATAGGATACCATGATTAGTGATAAAGATACGTGAACAGTGGGGAATATTTAAACGATTAGGCCTACCTCTCAAATGACTGTTTCGGCAGACAGGTTTTGATATATTTGAATTAGTTGTCATGCAAGGGGCTGAAGTAAAAATTCCTGCTACGAAATGTCAGCTTCTACTGAGTGCATTACAAACTGAATCAGTAAGAAATCTAGCATGCTTACAGTTTCATATTGAACATGTGATTGGAATGGTTTGCAGAAAACACACAATTCTCAGCAGCTAGAATTATTGTTTAATCATGCTAAGGAAGAGATAACAGCTCTTGGTTGTAATAGTGTCTCGTGCTCTTGTTAACATGTGTTCCATTGTTTCATAAAAGAAATGCCGCCAGCATAACTTTTTTTCAGTTGTAAGCATGTTTCCGCACAATGCATGTCTGTTGTACGTGTAAGACCAAAACATAATCTTCAGTCACAAAATAACACTGAACTGTCTTTTACTGACAGCGGTGGAAACAAATGTAAACACACACACACAGAGTGAGTTCATGTAAAACATCTGAAACACACACCACACACACACACACACACAACACACACACACACACACACACACACACACACACACCACACACACACATACATACACACACACATACACACACATACACATACACACAACAACAACAACAATAAGAAAACCACACACACAAACGCACTCAAACACACACTGAAACACACACACGCACACACACTCAAGCACACACTGAAACACACAAACACACACACACACACACACACACACACACACACAAATGCACACCCATGCACACACAGATGCATACACACACACAGAGACGCGCGCGCACAGGCACACAAACACACACACGCACGTGCACACACACACACACATGCCTAGGTATCTGGCCATATCAACCAATTACTTCTTTCTGCTTCTTGTGATTAGAGTCTTTTTGTAGTGCACGATCTGGACAAAACCACGAACCTGTATGACTTGTTTTCAGTTCAACACATGCAAAATGAAACTACTCCAATGGGCAGTATTATCACAAGCAACCATGGACCCATATTCCCCTAGTCTGCAAAAGCAAAACAGACATACACATGCCCTGAATTCGTTCTCATTATAAACGTCCGTCTCGTAAACAAAATTCACGATGCCATATACTTAGCCTACATCAGGAAGATTGCCCAGGTGCATTGACCACAATTATTTAAGAATTTCATATGGGTAAACACGATTGTATCCACAATTTTTCAGTAGTATCTTTATTTCTCTTTGGATTGAGCTTTTTCCGCATACTTTATATTAATTTTAATGCCAACGATCGTCACGATGCTTGAGTTCGCATTGTGGCGTCTATACATACCGCCATCGTGTACCGTAGCTACGGAAAGCAACTCTTGATGTGCACACAACTTGCTGTGGCCTATATTCTTCTGCGATGCCCCACTCTACATGAATGCGCACGGGATCACTTCCAGCTCACGACAGTAGTCTGGAATTGCCAACGACCCACGAATGATTGCTCCACATTATGAAGATCAAACACAGCTGCCATATTTCTACGCTATTAATCATTTATCACATTGCGCACTGTTAGGCCTACATCTATGGAAAGAGAAATTCCGAGGGGAGGGGAAGGGAATGAAACAATGAACATAAAATAAAACCATTTTTTTCAGGAAAGTACTTTTCGATAGATTTAGGCCTAAACAACAAAAGTTATTTATGACCATGAAACCCTACTTTTCCCCTCAATAAGAATTTTATTTGTTTGTTTTAGCTCAGCTTCTGTTGGAAATGGAAGATGATCAAAACCACACTTTGGTTATCATCATCATCATGTGCCCTGCAATGTGGCGTTGGCGATCATGGCCCTTCATACGAATCTATCCCCTGTCGCTTGAAGTACATCTCTCATCCTCTCTGTCCTCAGCCACTCTGCAAGTCCATCCAATATTTTCTCCCTGGGTCTATCTGGTGTTTTCTTTCCCTCCAGCTTTCCTGGTGTGACCAGGTGCTCTGATTTCTCTTTCCTCATAAAATGTCCCATAAATGTTAGTTGTCTTTTCCTAATCTTCTTTATTAATGATCTTCTTGTGTCTGCCTCATTCAACACTGTCTCGTTTGTTTTCTTTGTCATCCATGGAACTCTCAGCATTCTTATTAGAAACCACATTTCAACTCCCTCAATTTTGTTCTGACTGTGCGTGTTGACTGGCCGTGCCTCACAACTGTACAACAGTATCAGTTCTATATAACACTGAAGAACTCTTTTCCTGATGTTAATTGATAGGCATTTGTTGGTAAGAACGCTTTTCATCTTCTTGAATGTTGTTTTGGCTTGGCCGATTCTGCTGGCTATTTCTGATGTGCATCTGCTGTCCGGTGAGATGACAATTCCCAGATTTTAAACTTTCAGCCTGTCTCAATGTTGTACCATTTGCTGTTATTTTACATGAGGGGATTTCCCGGTTTTTTAAAAATTTAAAAAAAATTTTTTTTAACTGATTACCATGACCTTCTTGTTATTAGCTCCAGCCCTTTACTTTTGCTTTCTATTTTATTCCATTCACAAGATTTTGTAGCCTAGATCTTGTTTTCATTTTCTACAATTAGCATGGTGTCATCTGCGTAACGAAAGTTGTTTATCCCTTTTCCTCCAGACTTTATCCCTAGGTATTCTTCTAAGTATCTCATGATGGTTTGGCTGTAAAGTGAAAACAAATCTGGTGACAGAACACAACCCTTCATAACCCCTCTTTTGATATTTTGGAAAGAGCTTATATCGTTTTCTATTCTCATTGTTGCTGTTTGTTCCCAATACATAGTTCTGATTATTCTTAGATCTTTTCCCTAGCTGGCTGATCCATTCTTCTTGTCTTACCCGAGCAAAAACCTTAGTATAATCAACAAAGCATAAATATAAATCCTTATTCAACTCGACTGACCTCTCTATGATAGTTTTTAGGATGTATGACATTAAGAGTTCCTTTCCCTTCGACAAATCCACACTGTTATTCTGCTATTTCTCTTTTGATTCTTTTCTTTGTCCTCACCGTGATTGTTCTTAATAGGATTTTAGTTACTTGACTCATCAAGCTGATTGTACGATGGAGTTCGCATTCTGTAGCCCCTTTTTTTCTTTGGAAGTGCAATGAAAATTGATTTTGACATGTCTTTGGGGATTTTTCCAGTGTCATAAATTTCACTTAGGAAGACTTATTTTTTCAAGACCAAATTCTTCTAGGGTCTCAATCATCTCTAGTATCATTGTCTGGTCATGGGGCTTTTACTGGTTCATCCTTTTCAATGCTGCTGTAACTTCATCTTTCATTATGAGTGGTCCTTCAACGTTCTTTCTTATAATGTGTTCCTCGTTTCTGTCATCGTTAAAAAAAGGTCTTTAATGTACTCTCCCCATATGTTTAATGTTAATTTTTGTCTTTTTCCACAATAAGCATACCATCTTTCTACTTTAAGTAACCTGTTGATGTACACGTCTTTTTCCTGTAGGCAATTTCTTCAATATTTCTGTACATAGATTGAGGATCTGTTTTGTGTCAGTCTTCTATTTCTTTGCACTTAGTTTCCAAGCCAGTTCATCAAGCCTAAGATTTCTTTTGTCATCCAGTTCTGTTTTACTTTTCTTTCAACTCCAGGGATTTCTTCACAAGCGTCATTTATCGAGTTTCTCAACTTTGTCCATTGTTCATCACAGTCACCAACGTCCTCCAGGGCACAGAATTTGTTTTGAACATGTACGTTAAATTTTTCGCGAGTCGCTTCATCTGTCTTTAAAAGTCCAAGATTTAGTTTGATGTTACTTTTGATTTGTTTTCTTTTTTTTTTAGTTTCAGCCAACATCTTCCCATTACAGGATTATGGTCACTGTTGCAGTCTGCCCCTGCTAGTGTTTTTCCTACCAGTAAAGATTTTCTAAATCTTTTATTTATGAAGGTGTAACCGATTTGATCTTTTTGCCGTCTCCTGGATTTATCCATGTCCATTGTCTTCTGTTAGGTTGCTCAAGCAAAGTGTTTCCTATTATTAATTCATTTATTTGTGCCCATTCAACAAGTTTCTCTCCCCTTTCAATTTGTGTGCCAAGACTGTGAGGTCCAACTATATCATCCACCCTCTTCTGTCCCACATTAGCATTAAAATCTCCCATTAAACGTTAACTGCACAGTATGAACTGTGTACTAACACGAAGAACATTTTACTGGACAGTATGAACTGTAACTCCCATTAACTCCCACAGAAACAATAATGGGATTTACAGTTCATACTGGACAGTAAAAGGTTCTTTGTGTTGTTACAGTTCATATTGTATAGTAAAAGGTTCTTTGTGTTGTTACAGTTCATACTGTACAGTAAAAGATACTTTGTGTTGTTACAGTTCATACTGGACAGTAAAAGGTTCTTTGTTTGTTACAGTTCATATTGTATAGTAAAAGGTTCTTTGTGTTGTTAAAGTTCATACTACAGTAAAAGGTTCTTTGTGTTGTTACAGATCATATTGTACAAGAAAAGATACTTTGTGTTGTTACAGTTCGTATTGTACAGTAAAAGTTTCTTCATGTTGTTACAGTTCGTATTGTACAGTTAAAGATTCTTTGTGTTGTTACAGTTCATATTGCAGAAGGTCCTTTGTGTTGTTACAGATCATATTTTACTGGAAAAGGTCCTTTGTGTTGATACAGTTCATACTGTACAGTAAAAGGTTCTTTGTGTTTTTGCAATTCATACTGTACAGTAAAAGGTTCTTTGTGTTGTTACAGTTCATACTGGACAGTGAAAGGTTCTTTGTGTTGTTACAGTTCATACTGGACAGTAAAAGGTTCTTTGTGTTGTTACAGTTCATATTGTACAGTAAAAGGTTCTTTGTGTTTTTGCAATTCATACTGTACAGTAAAAGGTTCTTTGTGTTGTTACAGTTCATACTGGACAGTGAAAGGTTCTTTGTGTTGTTACAGTTCATACTGGACAGTAAAAGGTTCTTTGTGTTGTTACAGTTCATACTGGACAGTAAAAGGTTCTTTGTATTGTCAGAGTTCATACTGTACAGTAAAAGGTCCTTTGTGTTGTCACAGTTCATACTGTACAGTAAAAGGTTCTTTGTGTTGTCACAGTTCATACTGTACAGTGAAAGGTTCTTTGTGTTGTCACAGTTCATACTGTACAGTGAAAGGTTCTTTGTATTGTCACAATTCATACTGGACAGTGAAAGGTTCTTTGTGTTGTTACAATTCATACTGTACAGTGAAAGGTTCTTTGTGTTGTCACAGTTCATACTGTACAGTGAAAGGTTCTTTGTGTTATTACAGGCAGAACACTTCATTCTGTAGGCCAGATCTTACGTGGCTGTGATGTATCTGGCTTGGTGAAGGGAGGAATTTTCCCATGGGACAATTTTATTTCTAGTAAACACTGGCCTACGAGAATTTTTTCTTTTTTTTTTCTTTTTTTCTTTTCACTCCGGAGTACATTTCGCGGTGAGGGTTTCTCTCGTGTTATACCAGCTGAGAGAGCGAGGTTTATCATCTCAAATAATAACCAGTCCATCTTCCGGCCATCGCTCATCTCTGCACCCCCGTCCCCCATCCCCACACCTATCCGTGGTTTACGCCTCCCCCCTTCCCTCTCCCCCTTTCCCCCATTCCGCCCCTTTTGTCAGACGCGGAAGATAATTGCGAGCGACTGTAGTGGTCGGCGCTGTGAGTTGTCTCTCGCTGATGATGACCAAACTAGGACAGCGTTTGCCAACCCACCAACGATGAGCACAGTTAGTATGACCGACCGTACGTGTGTGGAGAGCTGGGAGAGGGGGAGGTGTGAAGGGGTGGGGAGGGTACTGTTTCCCCCATATAATGTGGCGCTGTGAGTTGTCTCTCGCTGATGACGAGCACCACAATAGGACAGCGTTTACCACCCAACCAACGACAGGCACAGTTAGTATGACCAACCATACCGTGGGTGTGTGGAGAGCTGGGAGGTGTGTGTGGGAGGGGGGAGAGGGGGTAGGGAGGGAGGGGGAGAGGACGTGATACCATTTCCCCCATGTGGCGCTGTTTCGCTGTTTCACATACCATTTTCATCCTGGGGCGCCAGCTGATTCTGTCCACAAACTGCAGAAACTTAACACCCTATCCACCAGTTTCCTGCAGGAAGCTGGTGGATACGGTGAGGGAATCAAAGGGTTGATTTTTTACTTGGCTATCATGGGTGACCACACAGTATGCTGGTAGACAGGATGCGGCAGTCAAAGGGTTAACAGAAACACTGGAAAAAAAAGATAATGTACTGAAATCTGTTCTCTTACAAATGTTGACTCCACCGAGATGTGGTTTCTAAGAAGAATGTTGAGAGTTCCATGGACAGCAAAGAAAACAAATGAGACAGTCTTGATGGAGGCAGACACGAGAAGATCATTGATTAGAAAAGAAAATGTTGATGCCGCCGAGATGTGGTTTCTAAGAAGAATGTTGAGAGGTCCATGGACAGCAAAGAAAACAAACGAGACAGTCTTGATGGAGGCAGACACAAGAAGATCATTGATAAGAAGATTAGGAAAAGACAAGCAACATTTAGGGACCATTTTTGTGAGAAAAGGGGAATTAGAGCACCTGGTCATAACAGGAAAGGTGGAGAGAAAGAGAGCACCAGCTAGACCCATTGAGAAAATCTTGGACGGTCTTGCAGGGTGACTGAGGACAGAGAGGGTGGAAGATTTGCTTGCGGAGACAAGGGATAGGTGCATATGGAGGACCATGATCGGCAACCCCATGATTATGACTCAGTTTGAACTAAGTTTAAGATGTAGGCCTACTTAACCACTTTCTGTTATCAACTGCAGTTAGCAGATAATATGAACATTTGAGTATGACAAACTTATCTGGTTTTAATCTCTTACATACTTTCAGATACGGTTTTCCTTTAATTTGTAAACACGTGTCGCGAGCGCACACTCACACACACACACACACACACACAAAACACACAGAGAAACACACACATATACACAGACACATACACATACACACAGAAACACACACACAAGCACACAGACACAGACACATACATACACACAGACAGACAGACAAACAGACACACGCACGCAGGCATACACAAGAACGCAGATACATAGAAACACAGGCATACAGCGAGAGAGAGAGAGGGAGACAGAGACAAAAAGAGAGACAGACAGACAGAGAGACAGAGATAGAGAGACAGAGACAGACAGACAGACAGAACAGACAGACAGAAAGACATATACACACACCCTGAAACACATACACACATACACATACACAGTTACACAGGCACACACACACACCCTGAAACACACAGACAGACACACACACACACATACACACACACAGGCACACACACACATACACACACACACACCGAAAACACAGATACACAGACACAGACACACAGACACACACACAGACACACACACAGACACACACACAGACACACAGAGACACACACCTCCTGAAACACACAGACACACAGACAGAGAGACAGACTGACACACACACATACAAACACACACACACACAAACACATATACACAAACACACATACATACAAACACACAGACACAGACACACACATACACACACAGACACACAGACTACACACAACACACACACACACACACACAACACACACACACACACTCACACACACACACACACACAGGCACACTGACACAGCAGCAGGGGGGAACAGCGGCATGTCCCTCACAGCTGGTGCCTCACTTTCCAACAAATGGAATAGATATTATGAAGATGTACACAGTAACGGCAAGTGTTGACAGTATTAGAGAAAACAATGACAACAATGATAATAAATCAGTTATGTACAACACTGCCCTCCAGCTGGACTTGATTGTGCGCGTTGTGTGGCTATATCCCCGGGTTCGTCGTCTCGCCATCTTGCCCTGATATGGCTCTACACAGTCGGCTGGGCTTTAAACAACAATAACAATAATGAAAGGTGATCAAGCTGACTGGCCTTGACCTGGCTTCACCTGATCCCGCAGTGATTGTGGACATGCTGACTGATTGTAGTATCGCCTTTACTGAAGTAAGCTATATATAGACGTGCACGCAACAGCCGTTGATGTACAGTAAAGTGATTCTGAATCATTGTTTCAATTCCTCATTTTCATATCTATTAATTATCTGCCAAACATACTGTTAAAACCATCACATAACTGATTAATTATCTGCCAAACATACTGTTAAAACCATCACATAACTGATTAATCATCTCCGGCCAAACCTTCTGTTAAAACCCATCAGATAACTGATGTGAAATAGACGATAAGTAACAGCCAGCTTGTATGCCCACCAAGGATGCAGATTGTATCCACATAGACCTATCCGGTAATGGAGTACGGTCAGCTCACGGCTTGAGTTATTATGAGGAGTCTTTGCTTGAACTGGTAAAAGATCTCGATCATTTTATGAAGAGTAGTTAGTAGGCCTACTCAATTATGATTTAAACACAGTAAGTCTAAATCTTGTCCTTAATGAGACACAACGTGATTTCACATGAACAAACTCGATCTAAGATTTTGATTTTTGTCTTGTTACAGATATCTAGATGTGGCCATGTTTCTCATGTTTAGATA
Source organism: Monoplex corrugatus (assembly GCA_030674185.1). Lineage (NCBI taxonomy): Eukaryota > Metazoa > Mollusca > Gastropoda > Littorinimorpha > Ranellidae > Monoplex > Monoplex corrugatus. The sequence goes on along the minus strand of JAPXFY010000025.1, from coordinate 23,660,536 downwards.
ATGTAGATCTAGAATCTAGTTCTGTGTTTTCTTTTGACTTGTATTATTAAGACTTGATTGGAATATTGTTTGTTAAACTGCTTGGCTACAAACGCTATCCAATCTGACCAATGCTTTGTTTGTTTGTTTGTTTTATTTTCAATTTGTGTCTTTTTCTGACGCAGCCCTGAAAAAAATACAGATCTAGATCTACTGCTCATATTCATAATCATCATATCTCTCTCTCTCTCTCTCTCTCCTCTCTCTCTCTCTCTCTCTCTCTCTCTCTCTCTCTCGTGTGTGTGTGTGTGTGTGTGTGTGTGTGTGTGTGTGCACATGCTCTTGCGCATTTGCTTGAACGTGCGTTAAATGATGAATCAAAATTTACCTGTACATTAAATCACAAACGAGATTTACAGTACGCCAGTATGCACACATAGCTGATAACAAAAGTGGTGTTATATCGATTGTCAAAATCTTAATAGGCCCTACTTGCTTCATTTCTATTTGCCATTTCTTACACCATACTATTCTTTTTTACGTTTATGAATTTTCAGCAGATAGAAACACCTTTTTGTTCTATGGAACCACGCCTTCAGAAATAATTTTTCTTGTCAGTCTAACAATTATTATGAATATATACACCATTGACTTCATAAAAAAATCATTCAGACTTTCTCAACAACAACAAAAACAAATAAGCAAACAAACAAAAGAAGTTGAACTGATACCACTCTGAATATTTTGTTTACGTCTGTGGCTAAAACCAAGAATAAACTGGTGACAAGAGATTCTCGTCTGACGATGTGTTAATAGTATCACTACTACAGTACTAGGCTATTAGTGTGCATGTGCGAGACTCAGTGGCGCAATATACATGACGCTTTTACGTCTCAGGCAACCAGTACGGAAAGAGAACAGATAAAAGAACATCATGATGATCAAACTATACTTATGTTCTTCTCTCTTGTCATGAAAAACACATGCATGTGCAAACACATAAGTGCGCGCACATGCACAGGAAAAATTGGGATTACACACATACACATATGGACGCTCGCATTCTCGCGCGCGCGCGCGCACACACACACACACACACAGACACACGCAAACACACACACACAAACACACACACACACTCACACACACACACACACACACACACACACATATGTATACATGTACACAGCATACCCATCAAACACAACCTCGCCCGCATGCGTGCACGCACGCGCACACACACACACACACACACACACACACACACACACACACACACACACACATACATACACACCACACACGAAAACCCACACATTTTCAGTACAGCTAGCTGGATGTTTAATCATATGATTCAGCAAAATATCCAATCAGGACAACTAATAGATTAAAAGTCAGGTAGATCTATGATGTTCTTCTCTCTTGTCATGAAAAACACATGCATGTGCAAACACATAAGTGCGCGCACATGCACAGGGAAAATTGGGATTACACACAAACACATATGGATGCACCCATGCTCGCGCGCGCGCGCCACACACACACACACACAACACACACACACACAACACACACACACCACACTCACACACACATATGTATATATGTACACAGCATGCCCATCAAACACAACCTCGCCCGCATGCGTCCACACCACACACACACACACACACACACACACACACACACACGAAAACCCACACATTTTCAGTACAGCTAGCTGGATGTTTAATCATATGATTCAGCAATATATCCAATCAGGACAACTAATAGATTAAAACAGTGAGGTAGATCTATGTCTGTGACAATTTATGGACAGTACTAATACTGGCAGACATATGGACAGTACTGGTACTGACAGACGCATGGAAAATACTGATAGGCCTACTTACAGACATATGGACAATACTGGTACTGACAGACGCATGGACAATACACCCTCATTGCATCTGCAAAAACAAGCTATTTCCAAACCAAAATCCTGAATGCCTCTTCATCAAAAGAACTCTTTACAACCATGAATCATCTCCTTGGCACACGAAAAGATTTACCTCTCCCAACAAAACACACAAATGAAGAACTCCCATCTGTATTCTCCAAGTATTTCACCACCAAAATACAAACTCTTCGTGACAAGTTTGACAGGACACCCTGCCAACTATGCCCACCTGACCCTTCCTTCTCTGGCACACCTCTTACTACTTTTACCCCAGTCTCACAAGAAGAAATTCTCAACACAATCAGATCCATGTCGTTCAAAACCTGCGAACTGGATCCTCTTCCAGGTTCTCTCTACTCTGACTGTCTCCCTACTCTCCTCCCATTCATCACTGACATCATCAACACTTTCTCTTCAAACTGGAACTGTCCCAGATTCTTTCAAGTCTGCTATTGTTCACCCTCTCCTCAAGAAATACAATTTAGACCCAAATGAACTGAAAAATTACCGGCCTATCTCTAATCTCTCTTTCTTGTCAAAACTCATCGAAAAAGTTGTCCTCAACCAGCTGAACTCTCACCTGTCTGCCAACAATCTCCTCAATCCTTTCCAGTCAGCCTACCGCCAGTGCCATAGCACTGAAACTGCCCTGCTACACATTCTCAACAATCTCCTCCTTGCAACTGATACTGGCAAAGTCTCTCTCCTCACACTCCTTGATCTGTCTGCAGCCTTTGATACCATTGATCATGGTATTCTCCTTTCTAGACTTCATCATACTTTTGGCATTTCTGACATTGCTCTCTCCTGGTTCACTTCATATCTATCAAACAGAAAACAAACTGTTCTCATTAATGGCACTTACTCTCAACCTGCATACCTGACCTGTGGTGTTCCACAAGGATCTGTCCTTGGCCCTGTTCTTTTCACTCTTTACACCTCCCCCCTGTCCACCATCATCAACTCCCACTCTATAAAACACTACTTCTATGCTGATGACACCCAACTTCAAGACAGTGACTCACCTGATAATATACAGCGCCTCTTGACTCGCACCACTGAGTGTTACTCGGACATTAAGAACTGGAAGACATATAATAAACTTCAGCTTAATGACGACAAGACAGAAGCTATCCTCATTGGCACCCGTCAGAAACTTTCTCAGCTGCCTCCTCTCTCTCTCCCATTATGTAACACATTAGTCCCAATTTCTGATTCAGCTAAAAACCTTGGTGTCTGCATTGACTCTACCCTCTCCATGAACAACTTTGTTTCTCAAACTGCCAGATCTTGCTACTATCACCTCCATCGTATAAGCCTGATCGGGAAGTATCTCTCTGTCGAAACAACTGCAAAACTCGTTCTCTCCTTCATAATGTCTCGCATTGACTATTGCAATTCACTCCTGTCTGGTCTTCCTGCCTCCATCATTCACATCCTACAGCGCATTCAAAACAATG
>JAPXFY010000025.1:23627158-23652158 GCA_030674185.1 Monoplex corrugatus | reverse complement strand
TCCAGGTCAGTCTTCACAGATGTCAAGGAACGCAGGGTTTCACTTTTCATTAAGTCAATGGCACCCACCAGAAATGCATGTCGGTTTTGTATCTCTTCCTCCATTGTCTTCTCTCCTTGACAGATGCTGTTGCTGTTCTTTAAGTGACATCAATTCTCCTATAGTGGTGGACATGGCACACTGCAAGCGGCCTTGGTCCGTCCGCAGTTCCTGTATTTTGATGGGAAATTGCTAAGGATAATTCTTCTGTTTCATGATCTTCATGATTCGTACACTTACATTCCGTGCAGATTGCTTGCTGGCAGTTCACACACAAAAAATCCAGTTTTGTTGTCTTTGTGAATCTTGCACATCCGTTGATGAGGGTCTACATGTCTGAAGTGTATTGTCAGTCTTGATGTAAAAGTTAGTTTGCAGGGAGGCCACTCCTCCTGAAGGCAGGGAGGTTTCACTCCGACATAAAGGACAGGGGAATGTATTTTTGTCACTGTTGATGGCAACACTCTGTATGCATCCAGCACAAAATGTGTGGTAGCAAGGCAGGAATTTAGCGTCACAAAAACTTCGTAGACATACAGCACACTTGCCAGAGTTTTCCCCAGCTTCCTCCCAAGCCATTCTGGTTTGTCGATGACGATGGTGTTTGAAGTTTTGTCTGTAACACACACAACACACACAACACACCCACACACACACACACACACACACACAACACACACACACACACACACCACACACAGACACACACACACACACACATACACACACACACGCACGCACGCACAACAACCACACACGTGTCACAAAGTTTATTTCTATTATAGTGTGACGTGATTTTTTTTTCATAAGTGGCATGTTTCTATCATGTTATGACATGTTCTAACACATGATTTATTTCTATGATAGTGTGACATGATCTATTTATATCATAATGTAACATGTTCCATCAAGTGTGAAAATGATTTATTTTTTATCATAGTGAATCATGATTTATTATCTATCATAATGTGGCATGTTTGTTTCCATCATGATGTGACATGATTTATTCTATTAAGTGTGACATTATTTTTTTTTATTATAGTGGACATGTTTTATTTCTGTCACAGTGGACATGCTTTTATTAAATCATAGTGTAACAATATTCCATCAATCAGGGTGAGATATTTTTCTATCATAGTGTAGATGGTTTATTTCTTCATAGTGTAGATTATTTTTTTTTATCATAGGGGACATGAATTATTTCTATCATAGTGTGATATGAAATTTTTATCATAGTGTGATATGTAATATTTCAATCATAGGGACATGAATTATTTCTTTTCATATGTGAAATTAAAATTCTATCATTGTGATATGTATTTTCAACAAAAATGGATTGTTTTATTCTATCATATGTTACAAAATTGTTTTTATTAAAGGTGACATGTTCAAAACATAGCGTGAATGATTTGTTTTTATTGTAGTGTGACATGTTTACATAGTGTGACAAATTTATTTCTATCAAAGTGCCATGATTTATTTATATAAAGTGTGACATGTTTATTTCTTCATAGTGCAACATGATTCTTTTTCAAAGTGTACCTGTTTTCTTTTACCATAGTGTGACATTTTTAACATAGGTGACATGATCTAAATTTCTACAAGTGTAAGTTGGGTTTCTTTTTATCAAAGCAAGACTGTTCAAATCATAGTGTGACAATGATTTATTGTGTAACATGATTTATTTTCATCTACAGTGACAAGTTCCATCATAGTGTGGCATTTAATATTTCTATCATAGTGTGACAATATTTATTTAACTATAGTGACATTTATATAGTTGACATATTTTTTTCATCATATAATACCAGTTCCATCATAGTGGACATGATTTTATTTTCATCAATAGTGCATGTTCTATCAAAGTGTGAACATGAATTTATTTCAAACAAGTGTTTTTCATGTTTTATTTCTGTCATAGTGTCACATGTTTCTATTTAGTATTATAGTGTGACATTTCATCAGGAGTAACATGATTTATTTGTCAAAGTGTTGTGTTTTTCAACATAGTTTGACATGTTCTATCATTGTGTCACATTTTTATTTCTATCATAGGTGGTATGTTTCTATCATAGTGTGACATATTTTATTTCTATCATAGTGTGACCTTTTTAATTTCTCTCATAATGTGGCATCTTCTATCATAGTGTGACATGTTCTACCACAGTGTGACATATTTTGTCAAAGGGACATGTTTTCTTTTTTTAATCAACCTACAATTTCATAATAGTGTGCCCATGTAGCCTATTTTTTTCTACATATTCTGCATGTTTATTTCAAACATACTCATAGTGTGATATGTATATTTCTATCATAGGGGGTGACATAGTTTTATTTTCAACCCAGTGTGATATGTTTATTTCTGTCAAAGTATGATTGTTTATTTTTACCCATAGTGTGTCATTTGTGTCATTGTGACATGATATATTTCTACTATAGTGTGACATACCCCTACCATAGGGGTGAATGTTTTATTTCTATCATAATTGTGACATGTTCAAAAAATAGTGTGACATGTATTTTTTCTATCATATTGTAGACATGTTTTATTTTTCTACCCTATTGTGACATGATTTATTTTTTATCATAGTGTAACATGTTCTATCATAGTGTGACCATGATTTATTTCTATCATAGTGTGACATGATTTATTTCTATCATAGTGTGGCATGATTTATTTCTATCAAAAGTGTAACATGTTTCTGTCACAGAGTGACATATTTATTTTCCATCATAGTGTGACATGTTTACAACCCCCACACTGGCCTAGCCCTTTTTTTGTTTTTTTTGTTTGTTGTTGTTTTTGTTGTTTTTTTTGTTACATCTCCCCCCCCCCCCCCCCCCAAATCAAATCAAGGGAGACAAAAAGGAAATTACCCTTCTTTTTTAAGTCAGGGTTGTCGTTGATGGCAAAATTTAACCAATCAGATTTTACGGATTTTGTATCCTCGAGTGCCCCCAAAGCCCAACCCCTCGCCCCTCGTCGGGGAAAGGTGGGAAACAGGTATGCTGGCCAACAGGGCACTAAAAAGCTGTGACTGGCTTAGCAGGCCAGCAGTGGTTTAAAACAAATTGCTCAAGACAACAAAAAGGAGATCCAAAGGGACTGATTACAACGGAAAACAACGCAGCGAGGGAAAACGGACAACGATCAAAGAAAAACAAAAGGTTCGGACCGGAACCTTTGGGGTTTTGATGAACAAAAAACCCCAGAGACAGTAGAGTTCATGCCCACGCAAGATCTCCATACTGGCATTGCAGACACCAAAAGAAAGGACGGAAAAAAAGGAAATAACGCCAACTAATAACTATGTTCTCATTTGGAGCGGTGTAAGCAGGAAAAAAAGAGCAGCACATGGCGTGGGTTTCATCGTACACCATGACAAGGCAAAAGACCTAGTGAGTACGGAGTTCATTCAGAGAGACTCTTTAAGATCCATTAGAGAGGACAACAAGATCAACAACTAAATTCAAGTGTATGCACCATGTAATGACTCCTAAATCAGATGAGGAAAGGACTCCTTCTTCGAAAAAACTCTCAGACACCAATCAACAGCACCCGGACCAAGAAGACCTGTAAAGTCATGGGAGATTTTCAAAGGCAGGAGCGGAGAGAGAAGAACACCAGGACAAAACACCTTGGCCACACAGTGACCACAGAACACCATGCAACTACAACGCAACCATTTTATTGGAACTGTGTGCAGGCAGATCTTATTGTCACCAACACCTTCTTCCCCAGCACAGAGCCACTCAGATCTACACCTGGACAAAGGAACGAATCGACTCCCCTCCCAAATCGATTTACACTAAAAGATCTAAATCGGAAAACTCAAAACCAAGACCACCCCAACGCGGGGGCCGTACACAGATCACAAGCCAATCATCACGATGTTGGCAATCAAAGAAAGGAATTTTACCAAAAAAAAAACACCGGGGAAAAAAACCAAAATGCCCCAATTCAAAAAGGAGGGGCAGACTCAGATCGGGGGACCATCGGGGGGAAAAATTGACTGAAGGCCCTTTCATTATTTTAAAATAGGGAAGGGTTGGGGGATTTTAAAAACATCCCCTGGACACTTTAAAAGAAGCCCGTGGCACCAAAAAAACAGGAAAAGAAAAAAGAAAAGGGAACAGCTTGGTGGAAAAAGAAATGAAGGATCTATAAGGAAAAGGAAAAAAATATCAAGATCGGGAAATTTAAAGGATGAAAAGGCCCACACAAGTACAGACGCAAGAAAAAAAAGAAAAAAAGTTGTAGAACAGCAAAGGAAAAGGCATGGACCCAGAAAAGGGAAAAACTCTGTGAAACACCCCAAACTCCCCCAAAGATTTTTTACAAAGTGTAAAGCGTGAAAGGCAAATAATTTTTTGTTTTCCCAAACCCCTATAAAACAACGATGCAAACGGGGAAGCATTGCATAAAAAAGGGGAAAAAAGTGAAGAGAAGGGAAAACTATTTCAAAGAGCTACTTGACCCATCAGGAGTACGGGCAAAAAGACACAGTCCCGGTTTCACCCCCACCACCCCAACCACCAGAACCTACCACCTAAGATGAAGGAAAAAAAAGCAGTGAAGACCAGTCCTAAAAGGCAAGGCAGCTGGAGACAAAGGGCATAACAACGAACCCCAACCATGTTTGGCGGTGAAATCGGAATTCAGTGGCTCACCTCCATCTTTCAGAAAGCTTGGGAGGAGAGAAAAGTAGGCTACCAGAAGACTGGCAAAATGCAATAGTGGTGCCAATATGGAAGAAGAAAGGGCAGCAAGAAAGCCCTGCAGTACCAACAGAGGAATACAACTACTCAGCCATGTAGGGAAAATGTACCAAAAAATCCTGGAGCAGCGCACTCGAGCGAAAACAGAACATCCTCCCATGACGCCCAATTTGGCTTCAGAAAAGGAAGAGGGTGCACCGATGCAATCTTTTGCATCCGACAACTTTTGCGAGAGGGCGACGAATATGACCGAGATCTCCATTTTGTTTTTCGTTGATCAAAGAAAAGGCCCTTTGATTGAGTCAACAGAGACAAGCTATGGAAGGTCCCCCGAGCAGTACAAACGTCAAGGCCACTGCTGGGACCCCATTCGGGCCATCAGCAACAGCAGGAGGCAGTCTGCACCGCCAGGGGGAACATCTGACTGTTCCCAGTGAAAACGGGAGTAAGGTAGGGCTGTAATCTCTCCCCCTTCTCTTCGTGATCTAAGGATCAGATTACGAAGGAGGCAAACCCAGACCCTGAAAACCAATGAACCATGTTTGCGGACGACCAGAAAAGGGGTGAAACAATGACAAGATACAGCTACGGGAGCACACAGACCAGCTCAATGAAAGCTGCGAGACATACGGCATGAAGATCATCGTAACAAGACCGAGGCCCGACTGTCAGTAAGAGACCAAACAAAAACTGGATATCAACATCAACGGAACCCAGTTGAAGAAAGCCAGTGAATTTAAATACCTGGGCAGAAACTTTCACTGAAAATGGCAAACTAGACAGAGAAATCGAGACCAAATTTGCCAAAAAGCCAACGCAGTCAGCTCCCAAAACTTGCCCCTCTCCGAAACCCCCCCAGAAAACCCCCACCACACTAAGGCGAAACTTATAAAACCCCAATTTTTTTTCCCAAAACGCTGAAAAATACCAGTGCCAGACATGGCCTTAACTAAATTCCCGAAGAAAACTGGTCACCTGTGAAATGAAATGCCTGTTTAAAGCAGTAAACAAGACAAGGTGGGACAAATCAGAAATGACTGATACAGACAAGGTAGGAGGCAACACCAATCCTACAACACATCGAACATAAAAAGGATCAAAGGGTTTCAGAAAACCTCCCCAAATCCAGCTCTTCGGCATACAACACCAATACTCGGCTGGAGAGCCAGAGGAAGACCAAGACGACGATGGAGCGACTCCGTGCAGAAAAACCCCCCAGACTCACGAGATGTCCCTTCTCCAGCCCACCCCCCTTGCTGCTGACAGACCCACTGTATCCCCCCGGCGACGCCCCCCCGGACAAAGCGGGAAAAAAAAAGTAAAAAATAAAATTATCCTCGATTTGTCATATGAAAGCTTGCCCTGCCCGTTTGCCATGTTGTTTTCGGAGCGCAAATGATGATGTTTTGGTGGGGTTTTACAGATAGAGACGCTGAAATTTACGTCACACGTTGACAGATTGAAATTTTTGGATGGAAAAGAGCGGACAGATCAAGAAACTCGCTAAAGGGGGCGCGGCAAATTAATGAAAAGTTTTGTTTCATAAAGGCTACAGAAATTTCAATTTAAAATTTTCAAAAAGACGCTACACAAGCTGAAACATTTTTTCCCCAAAAAGGGGTGAAAAGCCTGAAAAAACCCAAGTACCCCTTCGCGTGGGGCGAGGTTATGCAGGCTGTCGGGGGGGGCATGCACCATCGGTTTTTACCCAGAACTTCCCCATTTGGGGGGGGAAAAAACAATGACTTTGTGGGGAAATCCTCTCAGGTAAACAACATACTAAGGTTGTTCTCCCCCCTTTGTATATAATTTAAAATTTTTTTTTTTTTAAAAAATAAAAGATTGAATTTTTTCTGCCTCAATACATACTTTTCCCCAAAAAATAAAATTTTTTTTTTTGTTTTCCTGCAATACATGTGTGTTTTGTGTGTGGTGTGTGTGTTTGTGGGTTTTGGGGGGTGTGTGAGTGTGTGCGCGCACTTTGGGGTTTGTGTGTGGGGTGTGTGGTGGTGTGTTTGTGGGTTTTTTGTATGAAATTTGGGTGGTGTGGGGTGTGTGTGTGTGTAGTATGTGGGGTGTGGTGTGTATGAGGAGTAGGTGTGTGTTTGTGTGGGGGTTTTGGTTTGGGTGTTTTTTTCAAACTTAAAAACTTTTCAAACAAAAAAAAAAAAAAATTTTTTTGTGTAATTTTTTGGGGTTTATTCAAATGAGGATTATTTAGAATTTTAAGTAAATTAAAATCTTTTTTTTTTCTTTTTTATATAGGGAACAAGTTCATTAAAACGGCTAGTATGAAAACAGAAAAGACAAATCAAACCATTTTTATGTACATAAATTTTTTTAAAAAATGAGCTTAATGATAAAAAATACTTGAAAAATAAACAGAAAGGGACAAAAAAGGGGGAGGGGGGGGGGGGGCAGGGATTTTACAAAATAAAAAAAATTTTTCTTTTCGGAAAAAGGGAAAAACCCCCCCAAAAAAAGGGGGTACACATCCAAAAATCACTGATGCAACAAAAACCATTTCCCCGGTTGTCCCCCTCCCCTAAACACATTACCAAAATCTACAAGGGGTTCTTCCTGCTCAAGCATTGTTAATTTCATAAAAACCAAAAGGAATTAAACCCTTCATGTACAAATTACAAGCACATATTTTTGGGTGGTTAAAGGGGGGGGGGGAAACAGGGGTGTATTGTGTGTGTGTGTTTGTTTTGGTGTGTGTGTGTTTGTGTGTGGGTGTGTTGTGGGGTGTTTTGCACCCCTTTTGGGGGTGGATGCTGTTTTGCGTGGGCAACATGCATGTGTGCCGTGTGGTGCTGTGTGCGCACATAAAATCTGCACGTGAAGTGGTCTGTGTGTGGGGTGTGTTGTGTGTTGTGGTGTGTGTTGTGTGGGGTGTGTGTGTGGGGTGTGTGTGTTTTTGGTGTGTGTGTGAAAAACGAGTTTCCATGTAAATTCTTGTAATAATTTAGACATTTCCCAGTAATTAAGGTAAAAAATAACTGACATAGACAAAAGAGGATTTCTGCTTTCTTTTTTCTCGCTACTTAAGGGGAAATTATTTTTTGCTTTTTTTAAGCATTTGAACATATTTTAAAATTTATTATAAATATATATATAAAAACACAAATATATATAATCGCGTGCTGATAGTGAAGTACCACCACCAGCCACCCCCAAATAAAACAACCACCACCACCACTCCACTACCACCAACTACCTGAACCACCACCCCCAATACAAACAACCACCACCATCACAAACACCACCACCCACTACCCCCCACAATGACTACCACCACCCCCACATCCACCATCACTACCACCCCACTACTACCGCCACCACAAACTGCTGTCACTATACCACCACCATTACCACCACCAAAACCCCCCACTTCTACTATTCCACTACACTATCACCACTCCCCATCCCCAAACCACTACCATCACTACCACCAAAATTACTATAAAAAATCTCTACTACCCCGCCACGTCACTACCATCACTACCACCGGCTAACCACCACTACTACCCACCACCACCACCACCACAACTACCACCACCAACTTCCACCACCACCACTACCACCCCCCATACTGCCACCACAACTACCAACACCATTACCACCACTATCGACTACTACCACCACTATCCCTACCACCACCACTACTACCATCACCACTAACCAGAACCACTACTGCTAGCACCACCACACTACTACCACCACTATCACTACTACCACCAAATACTACCATCACCACTACCAATACTGCTACCACCACCACTACTACACCAAACCTCTACCAAACCACCACCCACCACTTCTTCCTGCACCATGACCACCACCATCACTACCACCACTATCCACTACTACCACCACTACTAACCATCACATATCACTACTACCACCCCCACTACTACCATCACCACTACCACAACTACCACCACCACTACTATCCACCACCTCTACCACCACCACAACTTCTTCCTCCACCATACCACCACCTCCACTACCACTACCACTACATCACCACCATCACTATCACTACCATCACCACCATTACCATTACTTCCAACACCACGAATTACACCACCACCACCACCAACCACTATTATTATCACCAGTACTACCACTAACACTAACAACCACTATCATTGCAAATATCACCAGCACCACTACCATCACCACTGCCACCATCAACCACTAACAATCACTTCTATTAGTATACAAACCACTACCTCTACCACTACTACCACCTCCATCGTTTCCACCAAGTGTTTGTGAACTGTGTGTTTTGCTGTTCAAAACTCTTCATTGAATGTTAATAAAACAATGAAAGGATTTAATGCTACCAATTTTGAAGAACAAGGTCTCCCAACAGTGTAAAAATCGCTACTCACAGTTCCGTAGCTTTCGATGGCGTTCTCGCCATCTTCGTCAGCGCTCTAATGCTGTCTGCGTGAATCTCTACTCAGATCTCGCGAACATGGGATAACCCAGTTCACGAGATCGAATCAGAGAATGGTACACCGGGGCAGGTGGAACGGGCCCCGGTCCCTTTGAGACGGGGGGTTGGTGGCTGCGATGTAATGGCCCCTTGACTCCTCGCTTGGAACCACTTATTTTCTCTGTCCAGGATGTTGACATTGTCCCCGCACTGAATTGAATGTTTTTTCGGCGTGTAGGTGAGCTCCTACTGGAGAAGAGTCCCTCTTGTGTTCTGTTAGTCTCTTCTGAAGGGGGCGTTCAGTTTTCACCGACATAATTGTTGGTGTTACAGTCCTGCAGTCTATTCTGTATATAAAGCCAGCTTTGTCGAGTTTGCTGGTTTTGTCCTTGGGGGTGACCACTGGCTGCGTATGGTGTTGGAAGGTTTGGAATGTACAGCCACCCCCAGTTTTCTGATCTTTCTGGACAGAGCGTCACTCACACCTCCTACGTATGGGATGGTGATGTGTCCCTTGCGCTGGTGTTGTTTCACTGGCTGTTGGGATGGCGGTGTTGGATTTCCTGCCTCCCGGGCTGTTCCAGGCCCACTTTTTGTAGCCCGAGATGGTGAGCACTTTTTTTCAGGTGGTTTGTCCCTTGTCTTTTGCCTCTTGGGGTACTGCATAATGGTGTTAAGCTCTGTGGTAAGGGTTTCGAATCACTCCCAGTTTGTGTTCAAGGGGCTGGTGGCTGTCGAACTGTAAATATTGGTCCCGTATGAGTTGGTTTACGGTAGACCGAGAAGGATAGAATGCCATCAGTTCTGGTGATGAGGGTGTCCAGCATGGCTATGGAGTTTGTTCGTTCCCACTTCCCTCGTGAAAAAAATTTGATGGCTGGGTGTTGGTTGTTTCAGATGTTCTGTGAACTGTTTCGACCATTGCTGGGGGAGGATAGTCATGGTGTCGTCTACGTAGCCGCCCCCAGTATCGGGTGGGGAGTGGAAAGAAGCCAATGCTTTCTCTTCAAAATCCTCCATGAACCAGGTTGGCTACTATTGGGCTTACTGGGGAGCCCATGGGCTGCTCCTTCTTTTTGTTTGGTAGAATTCACCTCGGAAGGTGAAGTAGTGGGTGGTGAGGCAGCAGGACAAGAGTTCACATACGGTCCGTCCACTGTGAGAGATGTACGTTGGTGGAGGGTTTGGTCGTTTTGTAACCTTCGGGCGTATGACTCTATGCTTTTCTTTCACTGGTACGCTGGTAAATAGGGCAGAGACATCATATGACACAAGGAGTTCATCATGAGCGAGGGTGTAGTTACTCAGTTTTTCCACTAGGTCAGCACTGAAAGGATTATTTCCAATGAGGTGTAGGACCGAATGGGAGTGGTGTGGTGTGGTGTGTGTGTGTGTGTGTTGTGTTGTGTGTGTGTGTGGTGTGTGTGTGTGTGTGTGTGTGTGTGTGTGTGTGTGGTGTGTGTGTGTGGTGTGGTGTGTGTGTGGTGTGGTGTGTGTGTGTGTGTGTGTGTGTGTGAAAAACGAGTTTCCATGTAAATTCTTGTAATGATTTAGACATTTTCCAGTAATTAAGGTACAAATAACTGACATAGACAAAAGAGAATTTTCTGCATCTGTTTTCTGCTACTTAAGAGGAAATTATTTTTTGCTTATTTTAGCATTTGACATATATATATATATATATATATATATATATATATATATATATATATATATATATATATATATAATAATATACACATATATAATATATATTCTGTCTGTGCTGATAGTGAAGTACCACCAACCAGCCACCACCATCAACAACCACCACCACCACTCACCACTACCACCACTACCTGAACCACCACCCACCACAACTACAAACCAACCACCCATCACTAACACCACCACCACTACCACAATACTACCACCACCAACCACATCCACCATCACTACCACCACCACTACTACCCGCCCACCACTACTACTGTCACTACTACCACCACCATTACCACCACCCACTACCACCACTTCTACTATTTCCACTACTACTATCACCATACCATCACCAACCAACTACCATCACTACCACCACTATTACTAATTATCTCTACTACCCCACCGCCACTGTACTGTCACTACCATCACTAACCACCGCTACCACCACTACTACCACCACCACCACCACCACTACTACCACCACCACTTCCACCACCACCACTACCACCCCCCATACTGCCACCAACAACTACCAACACCATTACCACCACTATCGCTACTACCACCACTATCCCTACCACCACCACTACTAACCATCACCACTACCAGTACCACTACTGCTAGCACCACCACTACTATCCAACCACTATCACTACTACCACCAATACTACCATCACCCACTACCAATACTGCTACCACCACCACTACTACCAACAACCTCTACCACCACCACCACCACTTCTTCCTGCACCATGACCACCACCATCACTAACCACCACTATCCTACTAACCACCAACTACTACCCATCACTATCACTACTTACCACCACTACTACCATCACCACTACCACTACTACCCACACCACCACTAACTAACCACCACCTCCTACCACCACCCACAACTTTCTTCCTGCACCATGACCACCACCTCCACTACCACTACCCCTATCATCACCACCACCACTATCACTACCATCACCACCATTACCATTACTTCCAACACCACGATTAGCACCAACCACCCACCACCAACCACTATTATTATCACCAGTACTACCACTAACACTAACACCACTATCATTGCAAATAACACCAGCACCACTACCATCACCACCTGCCACCAGCAACCACTAACAATCACTTCCTATTAGTATACTACCACTACCTCTACCACTACTACCACCTCCATCGTTTCCACCAAGTGTTTGTGAACTGTGTTTTGCTGTTCAAAACTCTTCATTGAATGTTAATAAAACAATGAAAGGATTATTTCCAATGAGGTGTAGGACCGAATGGGAGTGTGTATGTGTGTGTGTGTGTGTGTGTGTGTGTGT
The DNA here is from genome assembly GCA_030674185.1 of Monoplex corrugatus. NCBI lineage: Eukaryota > Metazoa > Mollusca > Gastropoda > Littorinimorpha > Ranellidae > Monoplex > Monoplex corrugatus. Next base: position 23,639,918 of record JAPXFY010000025.1, on the reverse strand, counting down.
GTGTGTGTGTGTGTGTGTGTGTGTGTGGTGGTGTGTGTGTGTGTTGTGTGTGGGTGTGTGTGTGTGTGTGTGTGTGTTGTGAGGAGAGAGGTGAAAGCCGTTTATCTTGCTTACTGCTCTGTCAGAGGGAGAAGGGCAGAATTGTTTTTGTTTTTTAAAGAATAAGTAGATCTAGGCATTCAGAAGAAAGGAAGAATGAACAGTCTGTATAGGCCTAATGAGATTCTGCCGACATTCTTTTCCCCCAAATCTTTAACAATATGAATTGAATCAGAGGCATTGCTGATTATTTTACAATTAATACCATTCAGTCAGACTGTGAGGTCAGAATGCAGCTATTTATCAGTGGCAAATGAACCGTCAAAAGATCTTTGGATAGTATAGGTCTGTCCACACACAGCGTGTTCTGTATCACAGACTTTGCTAGTCCCTTACTTCAGTTGTGCGTCACATTGCTTGGCTAGTCCCTTACTTCATGTTGTGTGTCACATGCTTGGCTAGTCCCTTACTTCATGTTGTGTGTCACATGCTTGGCTAGTCCCTTACTTCAATGTTGTGTGTCACATGCTTGGCTAGTCCCTTACTTCAATGTTGTGTGTCACATGCTTGGCTAGTCCCCTTACTTCATGTTGTGTGTCACATGCTTGGCTAGTCCCTTACTTCATGTTGTGTGTCACATGCTTGGCTAGTCCCTTAGTTTCATTTTTGTGTGTCACATGCTTGGCTAGTCCCTTACTTCATGTTGTGTGTCCACATGCTTGCTAGTCCCTTAGTTCGTGTTGTGTGTCACAATGCTTGGCTAGTCCCTTACTTCGTGTTGTGTGTCACATTGCTTGGCTAGTCCCTTAGTTCATGTTTGTGTGTCACATGCTTGGCTAGTCACTTAGTTCATATTGTGTGTCACAATGCTTGGCTAGTCCCTTACTTCATGTTGTGTGTCACATGCTTGGCTAGTCCCTTAGTTCATGTTGTGTGTCACATGCTTGGCTAGTCCCTTAGTTTCATGTTGTGTGTCACATGTTTGGCTAGTCCCTTAGTTCATGTTGTGTGTCACATGCTTGGCTAGTCCCTTAGTTCATGTTGTGTGTCACATGTTTGGCTAGTCCCTTAGTTCATGTTGTGTGTCACATGCTTGGCTAATCCCTTAGTTCATGTTGTGTGTCACATGCTTGGCTAGTCCCTTAACTTCATGTTTGTGTGTCACATGTTTGGTTAGTCCCTTAGTTCATGTTGTGTGTCACATGCTTGGCTAGTCCCTTAGTTCATGTTGTGTGTCACATGTTTGGCTAGTCCCTTAGTTCGTGTTGTGTGTCACATGTTTGGCTAGTTATTTTAGTCCATGTTGTGTGTCACATGTTTGGCAAGTTATTTAGTTCGTGTTTGTGTGTCACAGACCTAGCTAGTCCCTTAGTTCATGTTGTTTTTGTCACGTGTTTTGGCTAGTCACTTAGTTCGTGTTGTATGTCACGGTTTTGGCTAGTCACTTAGTTCATGTTGTGTGTCACGTGTTTGGCTAGTCACTTAGTTCGTGTTGTGTGTCACATACTTGGCTAGTCACTTAGTTCATGTTGTGTGTCAATGCTTGGCTAGTTTACTTATTTCCATTTTGTGTGTCACAGACTTTGGCTAGGTACTTTGTTATAAATGTCCTATATTACAGCTTGTGCGTAACCTTTTTGACATCTTTGAATCACCAACAAGTTTGTAGCATCAGTCTGTGGATTAACAATCTAACTCTCTGATAACATGTTTTAGCAACAAGACGTTAGGTCAAAGGTAAATCTAATATAACCTTAATAAATTATGTTTATTTTGTATTGTACACCACTTCATCACACACTGCTCTCCCTTTTCAAAACTGGTAGAGACTCAGACTTTGGATTTTTACAAATTGTTTACAGCACATCAGAATTTTATAAGTCACGTCATGCACAGAGAGAGAGAGAGGGGGGGGGGGGGGAGAGGGAGAAGAGACAGAGAGAGACAAGAGATAGAGGTATGCTCTCAGGTGCAGTAACATTTCCCTGATACTACTCCCACACTCCAGCTTGTATAACCGATAAATTAACAAAAAAATCTTCAAATCAAACATACCTCAGAGTAAGTACTCCAGGTCTTCAGGTAATGTAGAAACTGCAACACCACAAGACTTCTTCACCCTGTATCAGTTGGCACGTGGTTTAGTTCAGACTGGACCTGTGGTTTTTTGATTTGGTTGAGTTTTTTTAACGTCGACAACCCACCTCAGGTGATATGGCCGACGGGGGACGCTGTTCCCTTGTTTTAATGTGTGGACAACAATGACCACTAAGCCAACCAACCGCCTAGCTAAATGATTACTCACATGACTTAGACTTGACACACAAAGGAGTAGGATTTACTTCCGAAAAGCGTCATTGTTGTCACCTTTATGGAAATCACATGAAAAATCAAAGACCTTCATTTTTTTTCTTTTAATTGTTGTTTAACTACTCTACCCTCCTCTAAAAAAAAAGAAAGGACATTATTATCTACAGACTGGATAGACATAAGTGTAAACTATGCGGTTTTGGGGTATGTTTCTGTCTGGTTTCTATTTTAATATTTAAAAAAAAGACTGCTTGCATCTGCTTCAATCAATTCTATCTCTGGTTCTGCTCCTGAGTTATATTTCTGATATTCCCTGCACTTGTATCCCCCATCTCGGGGCTCTCCGCTCTTCCTCTGAATCAAAAACTCCCCCAGGCAGATACAGTATAACCGCAAATCTCATGGCTTTCCCCCATTTTCGCTTTTCGGTCCCCCGTTTTTTTTAAAAACCTCTTTTCCCCCAAAAAAATTACCCAACCCCCGTCCATTTCTTCTTTCAAGTCAAATTTTAAAAAAAAAACCCCCTTTTTTCCAGCAGTATTTCGCATCGATCTTTTTTTTCCCCCCCCTCACCTTGCAGTGGCTGATATTTTTTGTAATTGGATTTTGTGTATGGCCCCGTGGGGGGGGGGGGTTAGGGAAGGGTGGAAAAAAAATTTATATGGGTCTGAGTGAAAAGGGGGTTAATTTGGGAAAAAGAACAAATTTTTTTTTTTTCGGGGGGATGCTTTTTGAAGTTGCAAATTTTAAACATTATTTATGTGATTTATTATGTAGATTTTTGTCTTTGATGAGGAAAGTTTTGTGTATCTTTTTTTTCTGGTTTCCAATTTTATCCCCCCCCCTTCCCCCCGCCTAGCCCCCGTGGCTTGTGCGCTTTTTAAAAGCCTAGGTATTTTTAAATTTTTATTATTAATATAAAAATTATAAAATAAAAAATATATAATTATTTTAAAGTGTGTGTATGGTGTGTGTGGTTGGTTTGGGTGTGTTGTTGTGGTGTTGGGGTGTGTTGTGTTGTGTGTGTGGTGTGTGTTGTGTATACGATGCGGTGTGAGTCAACGATGAAATTTCGAAAAATCACTAAAAGTGTGTAATTTTTTTGGGCCAAAAAATGGATCAACAATATATCAAAATCAAAAATAGAAACAAAACACGTTTTGTTAAAAAAAAAGTGAAATAAAAGGGGGGGAAAAAACAAAGCATCAAGGAAAACCCAACTAAAAACTTTAAAGTCATTCCCACGCCAAACCCATCCCCCATTTTTGTTTCCCCTATCCCATGCCTCAGAGTCATGCGATAATCCCCCGCCCCTTTTTTTAAGCCAAAATCTCAGCAACTTTTTGACCCCATTGTAAACCTTCATTGTGCGAAAAATTTTTTTTTTAAAGGGCCCAGTGTTGTTTTATGTCCCCACGGAAAGGGGTTTTGGGGAAATGTCGGCAATCTGCCAACTTAGCACGCCCCTTCATTTTGGAAAAAGCAGTTTTTAAACCACCCCACCCGGATCAACTTTGGCACTTGTCCCTTTTAAGGATGGCAAAAAAATCCTTATTTTTCGAAAGGCAAAAAAAAAGTATAGGGGGCTTTAAAAATTTTAGAAGCCGGGCAATTTATCAAAAAATTTTTCCCCTTTTTTTTGTACGAATAAACAGACTTTTAAAACCCTTTTTTTCACCCTCTTTTCCCCCTTTTTCCCCCTTTTACTTTATTGGCACCACTATTTTTTTAAAAAGCGCCCCCATTTCATAGAAAACTCAGGGGTATTGATTTTGTTCCAGTACCCTCTTTGCCTCTCTATCCAAGCTTTCGTGGGAAATGTTCCCAGGAAAATGCTGTTCGATAATTCGATGGGGAAAACCTAACAAAATGTTTTGGAAAAAAATTCAGAAACCCCGCGAATGGATCAATTTTTGTTTTGTTGTTGTTATTTTTTGGGGGTTTTTTTTTTTTTTGGGGTTTTTTTTTGTTTTTGGGGTTTTGTTTTTTTTGCTTTTTGTTTGTTTGTTTTTTTGGGGGTTTTTTGGGTTTTTTTTTTGTTTTTTGGTTTTTTTTGGGGTTTTTTTTTTTTTTTTGTTTTTGGCTGTTGTTGTTTTTGTTTATAATGTTGAAAAGGGGGGGATTAAAATCGGGGGGTTGGTCGGGCTTGGGTCCTGGTTCTATCAAAAAAAGGGCCCCCAAATGGGGGGAAAAAAAAAAAAGGGCCACCCGGGGACGGGGAAACCCCGGCGTTTTGACAGGGGGGCCCCCCTTACAGTTGTTTTAAACGGGCCCCCATAACTCGATAAAAGAGGGGCAAAATGAAAACGTAAACTTTTTTAGAAAAAATTTTAAAACAGCCTTCGTCTAAAAATATTTTTTTTTTAATAACATTAAACGAAAAAAACAAACAAACGAAAAAAAATTTTAAAAGGTTTTTTGGGCAAATGCATACACCCACTTAAACAACGATGTTACACTGCAGCCCCTTTTCTTTTAAAACAGTTTTTTTGATGGTGGGGGCCCTATTAACACTTTTGGTTGGCAGGAAAAATTTTTAATTTTTTCGTTTGGGGTTTTTAACACTATTTTTTTGACACTAGTTTTCAGGCCTCCCCTTTTACAAATAAAAAAAAACTCTAAAAATCGGGGGGGGGGGGGGGGGGGGGGGGGGGGGGGTTTCCCGGGGGAAAATTTCCCCCGGAAAAAAATTTTTTTTAATATATAAAATCAAAAAACCCCAAACGACGCTACCGGGGAAAATTTTTGGGCTTTTTTAAAAGATCATTTGTACTGAAAAAAAAAATTTTTAAAACATACCACGACGGTACCCGTTTTTAAAAAAAATAATTTGGGGAGAAAACTTCCAAAAGTATCCCCCAACAAAGATTAAACAACAACCCTTTTTCTGAACAGTTTTAAGGTTCTTTGCAGTGTTCTGCCTCATTTTGGGGGGTTTCCCCCTTTTTTTTGGGAAAGGTCTAAAATTTTGTGGTGTCTGTTCAACTGGGGGTGGGGGACACCTGGGGGAGAAAAGAGGGCCCCCACTGGACAAAGGGGGTTTTCCCCAAAAAAATACCTTCTACCTGAATAAATTTTTAACGATTGAAACATTTTTGAAGATGTTTTTAATCTCTGCCAATAAAATTTTTTGCCCCTGAAAAAAAATTTTGCCTAGGGGGTTTCAAATTTAATTAAAAAGCGGGGAAAAAAATATTCCCCAGAGACCCAAAAAAAAAAAGACTGTCAAGTCATATTTCAATATCCTTTTCCGAAAAAAAAGAAATTTAAAAAAGAAAAAAAAATTTTTTTTTAAAAAAAAAAATTTTAAACATTGAAAAAGTCCATTGGGAAAAAAACAAAAAACCGCTCTATAACTGCATGATTTTAAAAATTTTTAAAAGGGTGGTTTTTAGCAAAAACACAAAAAAAAAAACCCTTTGGGGGTATGTTTTTTAGACAAAGAGGGGAAAACCCCAAAAACCCTTTTGGGAAAAAGTGTTTACCTAACTCCCAAAAAACCCCAAAAAAAAATGAAATTTCTTTAAAAGGAAGAAGACATGCCCCTCAACTGGGTGAAAAAAAAATTTTTAAAAAAGGTACGCTTATCATGGAAAAAGACAAACTGTTTTAAAAAAAGGGGAGAAAATACATTTTAAAAAACCTTTTTTTAAAAAAAGACAAAACGAAGAAAAAAATTATAAAAAAAAAAACGCTGAAGGACCACCCAAAATTTTTAAAAAATGAAGTTACAGCAGCAAAATTGGGGGGGGGGGGGGGGAAAAAAAAAAAAAAATTGGGGGGGGGGAAAAGGGGGGGGGGGGGAAACCAAAAAAAGGGGCCAGGAAAAATTATTACAACAGAACGATAGGGCCCCAAAAAAATTTTGGTACGGAAAAAAAAAAAATTTTCCTAAATGAAATTTATGGGACCCGGGGGGAAAACCCCCAAAAAAAAAGGGGCCCAAAAAAAATTGCATTGCACTTTCCCCAAAAAAAAAAAAAAAAGGGGCCCCCAGAATTTTTTAAATTTCCCCACACAAACAGCTTGATGGCTCATTTTTAAAAAAAAACCCCCCTTTTTAAAAAAATAAGATTAAAAGGGGGAAAAGGGGAAAAAGGGGAAAAAAAAAAAGAAAAACCAGAACATGTGGAATTTTTTGGGGGAAGGGGAAAAGGAAAAATTTAAAAAACCCTATACATTCCAAGAACTATACAGAGAAAAGGGGGGGTAAATGTCATAAAATTTTTTGACAGGGTTGGTAAAATTTAAAATTAAAAGGGGAAAAGGGGGTCCACCAGACGGTTTAAAAACCCCCTCAAAATAGCCAGCAAAATCAGCCAAACCCAAAAAAATATTCAAGAAAAAAAAGCGTTTTTTAAAAACCCCAAAAAAAACTTATCAATTAACAAAAAGGGGGGTTCTTGAATGTTTTTTTAGAAAACCCCCCCCGTTTATGGTTTGTGGGGGGATGTGACAAATGGGCTAGCAAAAAAAAAAAAAAAATTTTTAAAAGGGGGCTGAAATTGGTTTCAAAAAAGAATTTTAGAGTTCCAAGACCCCCCCAAAAAAAACGAATTAGAAAATTTTTTTAAAGAGGCAGACACAAAAAAATCCCTTTATAAAGGGGGGGAAAAGGGAAAAAACCCCCCAAATTTTTTTTAGGCCCTGAGAAAAGGGGAAAATTTTTAAAAAACCCCCTCACAACAAAAAAACGGAGAAAAAGAGAACAAACCCCAAAAAACCCAGGGAGAAAAAAATGGACGGGGGTTGCGGGGGGGTAAGACGGAGAGGGTGGGGGAAAAATACTTGCAGCGAAAAAAGGGGAAAAATTTCCCCCGGGGGGGGGGGATGAACGGGGCCCAAAAACCCTGTGGCGGGCACATGAAGATGGATGTGGAAAAAAAAGTAAAATCTGGGATATCCTTCAAAAGGGGGAAAATTTCGAAATTTAAACTTTAAAAAAAAGTCCAAAAGAAGAACTTTTAAAACCCCCGGGTTATCTTAACTCAAAAAACATTTCCCCTTTTTCTTTCTGTTGCAAGAAGGTTTTAGACAGCCCCCCAAACTTTCCCCAAAGAGATCATCTTCCCTCCGTCAAAAAAAAAAAAACTGTTGCTTACATGTGAAAAAATTTTAATCATGGGGACACGGATGGTCCCCCAAAATTTCACTGCAAACCTGAAAAAGCTTCCTATTAAAATAAAAAATTTTTGTGCATCCCGGGCCCCAATTTTAAAAATGTCATGAAAAAAAAAACAAAAAATTTTTAAAAACGCCCCCAAAAATTTTTTTTAAAGTGCTGTTCATTGCCTTCCTTGTAGAGTTTCCCCCTTTTTAGAACTCTTTTTTTGTTTTTGGGGCCCTTTTTACCTTGACCTTTTTGTCTTACCTTTTTTAAAAAATCCTTTCGGGGAAAAATTTGAAAAACCCACACTTTTGAAAACAAATCGGGGGAAAAAACATCCCTAAAAACTTGAAAATAATGTCCCAAAACATTTTTTAACAATCACACAGAAAAGACCCACACACAACAACGGGCAGATAGCCCCGACACACACAAAGGGGAAAAACCCCGGCTCACGGGGAACCCCAACCCCATACACACCCCATAAACGTGTGTGTTTTTATAAAATTTTTTAAAAACATCTATCTATCTATCTACTAAAAAAACATTATAAAAAACACACACACACACACACACACCACCCCCTATATAAAATATATAAAAAAATAAAAAATATATATGTTTTCACATATTTTTTATCCAGCCCCATAGATAATAATGTCTTTTTTTTAAAGAACAAAGAAAAAGGGCTATAAAATTTTTTGTGAACCCAAAAAAAATTTAAAAACAATGACGTTTTTTTGGGAAAAAACCCCCCACTTCCTTTGGTGTCAGTCAAGTCATGTGAGCTAATCATATGCTAGGCGGTTGGCTGGCTTAGTGGTCATTGTTGCCACATTTTCAACGAGGGGAAACCCCGCGTCCCCCACGTCCCCCCCCGAACAAAAAACCAGGGGGAAAAGATACAGGGCGAAAAATTCTGTGTGGCAATTTCTACATTAGGGGGAAAACCGTTTTCAAGTTTTACTCAAAGGGGGTTTTTTGTTTTGGGGAAAAATTGCTGTTTTTTTTTTTGGGGGGAAAAAGCTAAAATGTGGGAATATCGGGGTTTTTTTCCCCGCACCTGAGAGCATGACTCTCTCTCCTCCTCTCTCCTTCCTCTCCCCCCAAAACCCCTCTCTCTCTCCTCTCTCTCCCCCCTCTCTGTTCATGATTTGGGGCTGTATAAATTCTGTTGTGCTGTAATAATTTGTCTGAGCCCCGAGTCACTACAGTTTTAAAAGGGGGCACCCCAAAAATTTTTTTGAAGTGAAGACCTACAATACAAAAAATTTAAAAAAAAATTTATTAGAATTTTTTTGGGGGGCACCTTTGACCTAACTCCCTTTTTTCTAAAACATGGTTTTTCAGTGAGTTAGATTGTCAAATCCAAATGACGGGGCTACAAAAAAAGTTTTTTTTATTTTTTTAAAAAAGGGCGAAAAGGTTATGCCTAAGCTTTTTAAAATAGAAAATAACTAAGTGACTTTTTCCCCAAACTTTTGACCACAACAAGAAAAAAAGTAACTAGCCAAATCTGGGGGAAAAAACAACACGAACTAAAAGTGAATAAAAAAAAACTGGGACACCAACATGAACAAAAAAAACCCCCCCAAGTCGTGACACACAACATGAACTAAGTGGGGGAACCCCCCTCTTTTTAAAACAAAAAACAACTAAAAGACAAAAAAAATCTGTGACCACAACAAGAACAAAATAAACCCCCCCAAGTCCCGTGACACACAACACGAACTAATGGGGGAGCCAAATTTGTAACACAAAAAAACGAACAAGGGAACAACCCCAAAAAGGGGACACAAAATACGAACTAAGTGAAACCCCCGGGCCCCAAACTGTGACACACAAAACGAAAAATGACTAGCCAAAAAATGTTACACACCCCAAACCCCCAACTAATGACTAGCCAAGTCTGTGACACCAAAAAAAAACGAACAAAGAAAAAAAACCAAGTCCCGTGACACACCAACACGAACAAAGAACTACCAATCTGTGACACAAAAAAACGAACTAAGTGACTACCCAAAACGGGGACAAAAAAAACACAACAAAGTGACAAGGGGCCCAAAAAATGCAAAAAAAACACGAACTAAGTGACCCACCAATCTTTTGGGCACACAACACGAACCCCCCGTGACTAGCCAAGTCTGGGGGCACAAAACACAACTTAAAAAAACTAGTTTAAGTCTGTGACAAAACCAAAAAGAAAAAAAAAAACCAAAAAAAGTCGTGACACAAAACAAAAACTAATTTTTTAACCAAGCATGTGCCCCAAAAAAACAACTAAGTAAAAAAACCAAGTCGTGAAATTAACAACCCCCAACTAAAGGGGGAAAAACCCAAAAATGGGGACCCCTTTAAAAAAAGAAAAAAATACAACCAAGTCTGTACCCCAACACGCTGTTTTTTTGGGGACAGACCTAAACCCCCCAACCCAAACCTTTTGACGGTTCATTTGCCACTGATAAACAGTCATTCCCCCCTTCAAAAGTCTTTTTTTAATGTAAAATAATCAGCAAAGCCTCCCCCCTTTAAACATCTCGTCAAAGGGTTTGGGGAAAAAAAGTCGGCAGAATCTCAAATACAGACTGTCCCCCTTCTTACTTTTTTTTTCCCCCAAAGCCTTTTAAAAAAAAAAATTTTTTCTTTCATAAAAACAATTCGCCCTTCTCCCTCGAAACAGTTTCAGTAGGGAAAAGAGAAACAGCTTTTTTCCTCCCTCCTCACAACACACTTTTTAAAAAAGGGGTTTTTTGGGCGAGTTTTTTAACAACAAAACACTGTTCCAAAAAACACTTGGTGGGTGGTGGTGGTGGGGGAAAGTGGTAGAGGTGGGGGTAGTATTCTAATAGAATGATTGTTTTGGGTTGGGGTTTTTGGGGGTGTTTGGTTTTTGGGGAGTGGTGATTGGGGGTTTGGGGGGTTTTTTAAATTTTTAATGGGGGGTGGTGTTAGTGGTAAATGGTAGTACGGTGGGGATAAAAGTGGTTTTTTGGGGGGGTGGAGGTGGTAGTGGGGGCGTGGTGGGTTTGGGGAAAAAAGGGAAAGGTGGGGTGTGGAAGGGATAAAGGTTTTGGGGTGATTTAAAGTGGTATTTTCAATGGAGGGGGGGGCAGGGGGCAGAAAAAGGGGTTTTGGGGGGGGGGAAAGGGGGGTATTAAAAAGGGGTGGTAGCAGTATTTTGGGGGGGGGTGATGGGAGTTCTGGGGTAGTAGCATAGTGGAAATAAAAGGGGGGGAGGAAAAGTAGGGGGTAGTTTGGGGATGGTAAATATTTTGGGGGGTAATAGGGGAAAAAAGGTTTTGGGGGGGGTGGTTTGTTTTGGGGGGGTGGGGGAAATAGGTTTTTAACTGAATGGTTTTTTTGGTGAAATGGGGTTCGTTTTTTTATTTAAAAACTGTTCACTATGAGCCGCAAGCTTTTTTTTAGGGAATTTTAAAAACTAATTATTAAAAATTTTTATTATAACATTTAGTAGCCTAAAAAAATTTAATGCCCGGGGGGTTTTTACAATGGCAAAAAAAATATAACCCCGAATCACAACCCCCACACACCACCCCACAAACACCCACACACACACAAACCACACACACACACACCAAAAAAACACCCCACATGCATGCAAATACAAAAACCCTTGACACTAAGACACTATAATGTTTTCCAATTTTATTTCATGGGGGGAAGGGGGGGGAAAATTACCGTTTTGGGAAAAGGTGAGTTTTAAAAGGGCGTTTGAAGTGGGAAGGGGGGTAGAATCAAAAAGCGAGGTAAAAGATTCCAGATGGTGGGCTTGATAGGAAAAAAAAAAGCTCCCAAACCTTTTTGGCGACATGGGGGGAAAAATAAAAAACGGGTATCAATTTTGGGGCCCCAAAGTCGAGATGGCTGTAGGATGTAACCGAAGGGTGAGATACTCGGACAGGGAAAACTCAATAGGGTTTGAACAAGGAGGAAACTTGTAAGGAAAATTCTTTCTGAACAGGGGGGGCCGTGGGAGAAAAAGAGCAATGGGGGGAAATTGGGGTTTAAATTTTTAAGGCGGAAAAATTAGACGGGGAGCATGATTTTGAACTTTCTGAAGTTTTTAATGAGAAAAAAGGGGGGAACCAAAAAAAAGCAAAATTCTATAGTTTTAAACTGTTTGGTGCACCTTTTTTAGCTGCCCTTTTTTACATTCGTTGCCGGGGAAAAAACCAAAAATAGAAGGCACCCACATAAACTGAAATTAAGAACCCCCTTTTTCCTTAAAACGATTTATAAAGATTTTTTCCCAAAAATTTTGGCCTTTTTTCTGAAAAAAGACGAAGGTATAAAATACAGATTTTAATCAACAAAAGAATACTTTGACAAATACAGGTTTTTGGCCAAAAATGCAACCCTTTTATAAAGCACAAAATTTCCGCGTAAATTTTTGATAAAAAATTTGGCCCCAAAAAAAAGACTTTTGTATTCTAAATTTTTAAAAAAACCGCTCCACAGTTTTTTTCTAATACTGGGGCCCCTCGAAAAAAATGGGGGTGGTACGAATTTTCATCGACGTGGGTTCCTCGAAATGTTTTAAATTTTCAATTTCTTAGCATCGTTATAATCAATATCAAAAATGGCTTTAAAAAATTTCCCAAAGGGGGAGGCAAATTGGGGAAAGGGGGCCAGCATTTTTTCCAAATTTATTTAGAAAAGTTTGACTAAGTCAGAGACATAATTCAACAGTCCCTTTGGGATGAAAAAATTGCTTTCCGTTTTTGGGAAAATCAACATCAACCTTTTTTTAATTTCCTTGCTCACCAAAATTCCGTTTGTGAAGTATTTTTGAAAAGCAAACTTTCTGTCACAAACTCACATATTTTTTTAGAGACAGGGGAAATTCCGCAATTTTTTACTTTTTTCCAAATTTTAAGCAGGACTTTTGGACCCCCCAGTGCAAATTTTAAACTTTTTTAAATCCCCAAGCTTTGAATCTTCTTTGTAAATATTTTTTTGGGGCACGAAAACATCTCTTGTGCATAGGATAATTTAATCTTACAAGGCGTTTTTTAAAAAAAGAGTAGTTTGTACCAAAACCCCGGGAAAAATGCTTATTTTCTTTAAAAAATTTAAGGCTTTTCTTGCTTTTGTTAAAACATAATCAAAATGGACATTCCAGTTTAATTTCGATGTTATAAAAACTCCCAGAAATTTTACAACCTGTTTGTAATGTATCACTTCACCATGCAATCTGAAAGTAGGCAAGTTATTTAAAGTACCACCAGGATTAAATAGCATCATGTTAGTTTTTTCAGTTGATAATGATAGACCATTTTCTAA
>JAPXFY010000025.1:23607158-23624658 GCA_030674185.1 Monoplex corrugatus | reverse complement strand
CAGAAATAATACATGTCACATGATGATTGAAATAATTCATGTCACACTATAATAAAAACAAATCAAGTCACACCATGTACCATGATAGAAATAAATCATGTCACACTATAATAGAAATAGATCATGTCACACTATGATAGAAATAAATCATGTCACATTATGGTAGAACATGTCACATTCTGATAGAACATGTCAAACTATGATAGAACATGTCGCATTATGATAGAAATAAAACACGTCACACCATGATAGAATGACTATGATAGAAATGAAACATGGCACACTATGATAGAAATGAAACATGGCACACTATGATAGAATAACTATGATAGAAATGAAACATGGCACACTATGATAGAAATAAAACACGTCACACTATGATAGAATAACTATGATAGAAATGAAACATGTCACACTATGAAAGAATATGTCACACCATGGTAGAAATGCCACACTGTGATAGTACATCAACATGTCACACTATGATAGAACATGTAACACTATAACAGAACATGTCACATTGTGATAAAAATGAATGTCGCACTATGATAGAAATCAACTTTGTGACGTACGTGTGTGTGTTCGTTCGTTCTTTGATTTAACGTCTTTTCACTATAAGTGATATTATACGGTCGTGTGTGTGTGTGTGTGTGTGCGTGCATGTGTGTGTGTGTGTGTGTGTGTGTGTGTGTGTGTGTGTGTGTGTGTGTGTGTGTGTCTGTGTGTCTGTGTGTGTGTCTGTGTGGGTATGTATGTGTGTTATGTGTGTTACAGACAAAACTTCAAGTACCACACATCATTGACAAACCAGAATGGCATCAGGAGGAGCTGGGGAAACCTCTGGCAAGTGTGCTGTATGTCTACGAAGTTTTTGTGACCCTAAATTCCTGCCTTGCTACCACACATTTTGTGCTGGATGCATACAGAGTGTTGCCATCAACAGTGACAAAAATACATTCCCCTGTCCTTCATGTCGGAGTGAAACCTCCCTGCCTACAGGAGGAGTGGCCTCCTGCAAACTAACTTTTACATCAAGACTGACAATACGCTACAGACATGTACATCAACAGAGATGTGCAAGATTCACAAAGACAAGAAACTGGAGTTTTTGTGTGTGAACTGCCAGCAAGCAATCTGCACGGAATGTAAGTGTACGAATCATGAAGATCATGAAACAGAAGACTTATCCTTAGCAATTTCCCATCAAAAGACAGAACTGCAGATGGACCAAGGTCGCTTGCAGTGTGCCATGTCCACCATCATTGGAAAATTGACATCATTTAAAGAACGGCGAGAGTATCTGCTCAAGGAGAAGAAAATGGAGGAGGACATACATAGCCGACGTGCATTTCTGGTGGGTACCGCTGACTTAATGAGAGATGAAGCCCTGCGTTCCTTGACATCTCTGCACACCGACCTGAACGAAGACCTTGCACATGCCATTGAAGAAAAGCAAAACAAACTGAACTCACTTCTGAACATTCAAAAACAACTCAACAATGCTGTTAAAAGTGGAAAGCCCCATGACATCATCAGTGTAACCAAGAAGATGAAAAATGGGAGTGGCAGCGAGCAAGCCATAAAGGCAATGACGTCACAAGAAAAAACAGTCATCCATCTACCCAGTGGCCATTTTGATATCAGTGATGATGTGATGATGGAGAAAATACGTGACTTCATTGGCAGAGTGACTTTAACGGAGATGAAAGAGACACACTCTGACGTGACGGTGACAAAACGCTTTCGGTGTGCACTTTACAAGAACGTCGACGTCTTTTCTCTCTGTCATGTAGACTCAGAACCACTCTTTGTGAGGGTGTCCTATGACCACAACAGATTCCCCTCTGCAGCATTTAGTGAGACTGGTCAACGTCTGGAGTCTGATGGTGTGGTAGGCAAACGATCTCTCAGACGTTTTGGGAAAGGGTGTAGCATTGTAGCACGTCCTGACTACCAGCACAGTATATTTAGGACGCTGTGCAAATCACCGCATGCTGCAAACTTCATTCTGTCCAGTGACTTGTCAGGAAAGGCAAACATCCAAATGATCAAGGTGATAACCACACACCCACATGTGGTAAAAAAGAAAAAAGAGTGGACAATCCGTGTCTGCACTCATCGTGCATTCGATGTAGATGACACAGAACAGTATTTTGCCGTTGTTGAGGAAGGTCATGCACTTTCATATGGACGAAAGGTCCATTTGTACCAACAGTCAAACGAGGCAGCAGTCAGTACGTACTCACCTCCTACAATACATTATCAACCCTCTGACGTGTGTTTCTACACACTAGGTGACGAGAAAGTACTATTGATCACAGATGAGCAAAATCACAACATTCACGTGGTCAGATATCAAGAGGGAATAATGCAGTTTGTCCGGTACCTGTGTCCTGAGGATTCTACACTTACTAGGCCTGTGGCCATCACTGTTGATGTTCATGATCGGCTATGGGTGGCCTGTGGGGAAGGGACTGTCTTCACCATAGAAAAGACATCATAACTGTGTGTGTGTGTGTGATCACAGAAACACAAGTAGATGGAAGTGACAAGGAGAGGGAGAGTGAGGAAGACAGATGGACAGAGAGTGAATGTGGTGTAAGATAGTGAGATGTGGTGTGTGTGTTGATAGGGTAGCTACTACGTGGGTCTTTGTTTCTGTTGTTTGTTGGTTTGTGCAATTTTTTTTATTTCCTTTTTATTTGTTTGTTTTTTGTTTTGGTGGATCACTGGGTGAATGGAATGGTGGGGCATTTGAGGAAGGAAAGGGAGCCAGTGGATTATGCTGATCTGAGGTGGATTATGTAGTCCAGACTTGGATAGTCAAGTGGAGATGATTCTAACATTTGAAGAGTAAAATCAAGAATAATTATAATAACAACACCACTAAATATTGGTGTTTAAATCAAGTCAAAGTGCACACTATCCTCAACAGTCCCTCAATTATTCACTAACAATGACAAAAAAAAAAAAAAAAAAAAAAAAAACTTTGGTGTAGAAAGCTCATGCATACTGGAAGGTGGAAAGACAGTTGGGGGAGTGGGTAAACAAGCAGCACATTTTTTTCTGGAACGAAACTTGTGTACATGAATGTCAGTTGTCAGAATGGAGGTAGACTACTAGGTTTCAGATTTAACTTTTGTGTGTTTATTTTTGGCATCTTTCTCATCACAAATGCTCATATTGTGAAAACTTTATTTGAAATAAAAACAACTTCATGCAAAGGAATGAACTTCTGTCAGATTGTGTTTACACAGATCTTCTACTGTTTTAATCTGTGAGCAATGTGTCTGTTAGTAGCAGTATTGTCCATGTGTCTGTCAGTACCAGTAATGTCCATATATCTGTCAATACCAGTATTGTCCATTATGTCTGTCAGTACCAGTATTGTCCATGTGTCTGTCAGTACTGGTATTGTCCATGTGTCAGTACCAGTATTGTATATATATATATATATATATATATATTGTGTGTGTATGTGTGTGTGTGTGTGTGTGTGTGTGTGTGTGTGTGTGTGTGTGTGTGTGTGTACCAGTATTGTCCATGTGTCTGTCAGTACCAGTATTGTCCATGTGTCCGTCAGTACCAGTATTGTCCATGTGTCTGTCAGTACCAGTATTGTACATGTGTCTGTCAGTACCAGTGAAGTCCATGTGTCTATCGGTACCAGTATTGTCCATGTGTCTGTCAGTACCAGTGTTGTCCATATGTCTGTCAGTACCAGTATTGTCCATATGTCTGTCAGTACCAATATTGTCCATGTGTCTGTCAGTACCAGTATTGTCCATGTGTCTGTCAGTACCGGTATTGTCCATGTGTCTGTCAGTACCAGTATTGTCCATGTGTCTGTCAGTACCAGTATTGTCCATACGTCTGTTAGTACCAGTATTGTCCATATGTTTGTCAGTACCAGTATTGGCCAATGTCTGTCAGTACCAGTATTGCCCATATGTCTGTCAGTACCAGTGTTGTCCATATGTCGGTCAGTACCAGTATTGTCCATGTGTCTGTCAGTACCAGTATTGTCCATATGTTTGTCCATGTGTCTGTCAGTACCAGTAATGTCCATATATCTGTCAATACCAGTATTGTCCATGTGTCTGTCAGTACTGGTATTGTCCATATGTCGGTCAGTACTGGTATTGTCCATATGTCGGTCAGTACCAGTATTGTCCATGTGTCTGTCAGTACCAGTGTTGTCCATATGTCTGTCATACCAGTATTGTCCATATGTCTGTCATACCAGTATTGTCCATGTGTCTGTCAGTAAGCCTACCAGTATTGTCCATGTGTCTGTCATATCAGTATTGTCCATGTGTCTGTCAGTAAGCCTACCAGTATTGTCCATGTGTCTGTAGTACCAGTACTGTCCATAATTGTCACAGACATACAGGTACAGCTGTCTCACTAACTGTGCAATCTGTTGAGAAAGTGTCTATTAGTTGTCTGGATATTTTGCTGAATCATATGATTAAACATCCTGCTGGTTGTACTGAAAATGTGTGGGTTCTGGTGTGTGTGTGTGTGTGTGTGTGTGTGTGTGTGTGTGTGTGTGTGTGTGTGTGTGTGTGTGTGTGTGTGTGTGTGTGTGTGTGTGTGTGTGTGTGTGTTTTATGGGTGTGGTGCCAGTTTGTGTGTAGTGGATGTGGTGTATATGTTTGTGTGTGTGTGTGTGTGTACAAAATGAGTTTCATGCCTTTTGTCAGATAATTCACAAATGAACAATCTAACAGCAGAGGAAGAGTAATTAAGGACAGATGAACTTAACAGACTGACTCAGGAAAATGTGCAATTTAGACAGGCACTTGTTTACGAAGAAATTACGTTAAAATCTTTGCATAATCAGGATGACACAATCAAGCATTTTACAGTACTTTACAGCACTGTCAATTTTGTTTGATTGTCTTGTTTCTCACCTACTTCAAATGAACTGTGATCCAGGTTTAAACTACTGGTTCTTTGGCCAGATAGAGCTAATATTTGTATGAGGTGGCCAGTTTACTTCAAGGCATATCTATGGCTATGGCACATCAATAATCGACTGTTTTGAAATATTCTTTGAGAAGGTCTTCTAGTTCAGACACAAATGCACTGATCTGGTCACATAACAACTATGATAACAATCAAATATCTCATATCAGTTACACCACGGGAATATAGTTCTTTATATGCAAAGATAGGATACATGATTAGTGATAAAGATACGTGAACAGTGGGGAATATTTAAACGATTAGGCCTACCTCTCAAATGACTGTTTCGGCAGACAGGTTTTGATATATTTGAATTAGTTGTCATGCAAGGGGCTGAAGTAAAAATTCCTGCTACGAAATGTCAGCTTCTACTGAGTGCATTACAAACTGAATCAGTAAGAAATCTAGCATGCTTACAGTTTCATATTGAACATGTGATTGGAATGGTTTGCAGAAAACACACAATTCTCAGCAGCTAGAATTATTGTTTAATCATGCTAAGGAAGAGATAACAGCTCTTGGTTGTAATAGTGTCTCGTGCTCTTGTTAACATGTGTTCCATTGTTTCATAAAAGAAATGCCGCCAGCATAACTTTTTTTCAGTTGTAAGCATGTTTCCGCACAATGCATGTCTGTTGTACGTGTAAGACCAAAACATAATCTTCAGTCACAAAATAACACTGAACTGTCTTTTACTGACAGCGGTGGAAACAAATGTAAACACACACACACAGAGTGAGTTCATGTAAAACATCTGAAACACACACACACACACACACACACACACACACACACACACACACACACACACACACACACACACACACACACAACAACACACACACATACACACACATACACATACACACATACAACAACAACAACAAATAAGAAAACCACACACACAAACGCACTCAAACACACACTGAAACACACACACGCACACACACTCAAGCACACACTGAAACACACAAACACACACACACACACACACACACACACAACACAAATGCACACCCATGCACACACAGATGCATACACACACACAGAGACGCGCGCGCACAGGCACACAAACACACACACGCACGTGCACACACACACACACATGCCTAGGTATCTGGCCATATCAACCAATTACTTCTTTCTGCTTCTTGTGATTAGAGTCTTTTTGTAGTGCACGATCTGGACAAAACCACGAACCTGTATGACTTGTTTTCAGTTCAACACATGCAAAATGAAACTACTCCAATGGGCAGTATTATCACAAGCAACCATGGACCCATATTCCCCTAGTCTGCAAAAGCAAAACAGACATACACATGCCCTGAATTCGTTCTCATTATAAACGTCCGTCTCGTAAACAAAATTCACGATGCCATATACTTAGCCTACATCAGGAAGATTGCCCAGGTGCATTGACCACAATTATTTAAGAATTTCATATGGGTAAACACGATTGTATCCACAATTTTTCAGTAGTATCTTTATTTCTCTTTGGATTGAGCTTTTCCGCATACTTTATATTAATTTTAATGCCAACGATCGTCACGATGCTTGAGTTCGCATTGTGGCGTCTATACATACCGCCATCGTGTACCGTAGCTACGGAAAGCAACTCTTGATGTGCACACAACTTGCTGTGGCCTATATTCTTCTGCGCATGCCCCACTCTACATGAATGCGCACGGGATCACTTCCAGCTCACGACAGTAGTCTGGAATTGCCAACGACCCACGAATGATTGCTCCACATTATGAAGATCAAACACAGCTGCCATATTTCTACGCTATTAATCATTTATCACATTGCGCACTGTTAGGCCTACATCTATGGAAAGAGAAATTCCGAGGGGAGGGGAAGGGAATGAAACAATGAACATAAAATAAAACCATTTGTTTCAGGAAAGTACTTTTCGATAGATTTAGGCCTAAACAACAAAAGTTATTTATGACCATGAAACCCTACTTTTCCCCTCAATAAGAATTTTATTTGTTTGTTTTAGCTCAGCTTCTGTTGGAAATGGAAGATGATCAAAACCACACTTTGGTTATCATCATCATCATGTGCCCTGCAATGTGGCATTGGCGATCATGGCCCTTCATACGAATCTATCCCCTGTCGCTTGAAGTACATCTCTCATCCTCTCTGTCCTCAGCCACTCTGCAAGTCCATCCAATATTTTCTCCCTGGGTCTATCTGGTGTTTTCTTTCCCTCCAGCTTTCCTGGTGTGACCAGGTGCTCTGATTTCTCTTTCCTCATAAAATGTCCCATAAATGTTAGTTGTCTTTTCCTAATCTTCTTTATTAATGATCTTCTTGTGTCTGCCTCATTCAACACTGTTCGTTTGTTTTCTTTGTCATCCATGGAACTCTCAGCATTCTTATTAGAAACCACATTTCAACTCCCTCAATTTTGTTCTGACTGTGCGTGTTGACTGGCCGTGCCTCACAACTGTACAACAGTATCAGTTCTATATAACACTGAAGAACTCTTTTCCTGATGTTAATTGATAGGCATTTGTTGGTAAGAACGCTTTTCATCTTCTTGAATGTTGTTTTGGCTTGGCCGATTCTGCTGGCTATTTCTGATGTGCATCTGCTGTCCGGTGAGATGACAATTCCCAGATTTTAAACTTATCAGCCTGTCTCAATGTTGTACCATTTGCTGTTATTTTACATGAGGGGATTTCCCGGTTTTTTAAAAATTAAAAAAATTTTTTTAACTGATTACCATGACTTTATCTTCTTGCTATTAGCTCCAGCCCTTTACTTTTGCTTTCTATTTTATTCCATTCACAAGATTTTGTAGCCTAGATCTTGTTTTCATTTTCTACAATTAGCATGGTGTCATCTGCGTAACGAAAGTTGTTTATTCCCTTTTCCTCCAGACTTTATCCCTAGGTATTCTTCTAAGTATCTCATGATGGTTTGGCTGTAAAGTGAAAACAAATCTGGTGACAGAACACAACCCTTCATAACCCCTCTTTTGATATTTTGGAAAGAGCTTATATCGTTTTCTATTCTCATTGTTGCTGTTTGTTCCCAATACATAGTTCTGATTATTCTTAGATCTTTTCCCTAGCTGGCTGATCCATTCTTCTTGTCTTACCCGAGCAAAAACCTTAGTATAATCAACAAAGCATAAATATAAATCCTTATTCAACTCGACTGACCTCTCTATGATAGTTTTTAGGATGTATGACATTAAGAGTTCCTTTCCCTTCGACAAATCCACACTGTTATTCTGCTATTTCTCTTTTGATTCTTTTCTTTGTCCTCACCGTGATTGTTCTTAATAGGATTTTAGTTACTTGACTCATCAAGCTGATTGTACGATGGAGTTCGCATTCTGTAGCCCCTTTTTTTCTTTGGAAGTGCAATGAAAATTGATTTTGACATGTCTTTGGGGATTTTTCCAGTGTCATAAATTTCACTTAGGAAGACTTATTTTTTCAAGACCAAATTCTTCTAGGGTCTCAATCATCTCTAGTATCATTGTCTGGTCATGGGGCTTTTACTGGTTTCATCCTTTTCAATGCTGCTGTAACTTCATCTTTCATTATGAGTGGTCCTTCAACGTTCTTTCTTATAATGTGTTCCTCGTTTCTGTCATCGTTAAAAAAAGGTCTTTAATGTACTCTCCCCATATGTTTAATGTTAATTTTTGTCTTTTTCCACAATAAGCATACCATCTTTCTACTTTAAGTAACCTGTTGATGTACACGTCTTTTTCCTGTAGGCAATTTCTTCAATATTTCTGTACATTGATTGAGGATCTGTTTTGTGTCAGTCTTCTATTTCTTTGCACTTAGTTTCCAAGCCAGTTCATCAAGCCTAAGATTTCTTTTGTCATCCAGTTCTGTTTTACTTTTCTTTCAACTCCAGGGATTTCTTCACAAGCGTCATTTATCGAGTTTCTCAACTTTGTCCATTGTTCATCACAGTCACCAACGTCCTCCAGGGCACAGAATTTGTTTTGAACATGTACGTTAAATTTTTCGCGAGTCGCTTCATCTGTCTTTAAAAGTCCAAGATTTAGTTTGATGTTACTTTTGATTTGTTTTCTTTTTTTTTTAGTTTCAGCCAACATCTTCCCATTACAGGATTATGGTCACTGTTGCAGTCTGCCCCTGCTAGTGTTTTTCCTACCAGTAAAGATTTTCTAAATCTTTTATTTATGAAGGTGTAACCGATTTGATCTTTTTGCCGTCTCCTGGATTTATCCATGTCCATTGTCTTCTGTTAGGTTGCTCAAGCAAAGTGTTTCCTATTATTAATTCATTTATTTGTGCCCATTCAACAAGTTTCTCTCCCCTTTCAATTTGTGTGCCAAGACTGTGAGGTCCAACTATATCATCCACCCTCTTCTGTCCCACATTAGCATTAAAATCTCCCATTAAACGTTAACTGCACAGTATGAACTGTGTACTAACACGAAGAACATTTTACTGGACAGTATGAACTGTAACTCCCATTAACTCCCACAGAAACAATAATGGGATTTACAGTTCATACTGGACAGTAAAAGGTTCTTTGTGTTGTTACAGTTCATATTGTATAGTAAAAGGTTCTTTGTGTTGTTACAGTTCATACTGTACAGTAAAAGATACTTTGTGTTGTTACAGTTCATACTGGACAGTAAAAGGTTCTTTGTGTTGTTACAGTTCATATTGTATAGTAAAAGGTTCTTTGTGTTGTTAAAGTTCATACTACAGTAAAAGGTTCTTTGTGTTGTTACAGATCATATTGTACAAGAAAAGATACTTTGTGTTGTTACAGTTCGTATTGTACAGTAAAAGTTTCTTCATGTTGTTACAGTTCGTATTGTACAGTTAAAGATTCTTTGTGTTGTTACAGTTCATATTGCAGAAGGTCCTTTGTGTTGTTACAGATCATATTTTACTGGAAAAGGTCCTTTGTGTTGATACAGTTCATACTGTACAGTAAAAGGTTCTTTGTGTTTTTGCAATTCATACTGTACAGTAAAAGGTTCTTTGTGTTGTTACAGTTCATACTGGACAGTGAAAGGTTCTTTGTGTTGTTACAGTTCATACTGGACAGTAAAAGGTTCTTTGTGTTGTTACAGTTCATATTGTACAGTAAAAGGTTCTTTGTGTTTTTGCAATTCATACTGTACAGTAAAAGGTTCTTTGTGTTGTTACAGTTCATACTGGACAGTGAAAGGTTCTTTGTGTTGTTACAGTTCATACTGGACAGTAAAAGGTTCTTTGTGTTGTTACAGTTCATACTGGACAGTAAAAGGTTCTTTGTATTGTCAGAGTTCATACTGTACAGTAAAAGGTCCTTTGTGTTGTCACAGTTCATACTGTACAGTAAAAGGTTCTTTGTGTTGTCACAGTTCATACTGTACAGTGAAAGGTTCTTTGTGTTGTCACAGTTCATACTGTACAGTGAAAGGTTCTTTGTATTGTCACAATTCATACTGGACAGTGAAAGGTTCTTTGTGTTGTTACAATTCATACTGTACAGTGAAAGGTTCTTTGTGTTGTCACAGTTCATACTGTACAGTGAAAGGTTCTTTGTGTTATTACAGGCAGAACACTTCATTCTGTAGGCCAGATCTTACGTGGCGTGATGTATCTGGCTTGGTGAAGGGAGGAATTTTCCCATGGGACAATTTTATTTCTAGTAAACACTGGCCTACGAGAATTTTTTCTTTTTTTTTTCTTTTTTTCTTTTCACTCCGGAGTACATTTCGCGGTGAGGGTTTCTCTCGTGTTATACCAGCTGAGAGAGCGAGGTTTATCATCTCAAATAATAACCAGTCCATCTTCCGGCCATCGCTCATCTCTGCACCCCCGTCCCCCATCCCCACACCTATCCGTGGTTTACGCCTCCCCCCTTCCCTCTCCCCCTTTCCCCCATTCCGCCCCTTTTGTCAGACGCGGAAGATAATTGCGAGCGACTGTAGTGGTCGGCGCTGTGAGTTGTCTCTCGCTGATGATGACCAAACTAGGACAGCGTTTGCCAACCCACCAACGATGAGCACAGTTAGTATGACCGACCGTACGTGTGTGGAGAGCTGGGAGAGGGGGAGGTGTGAAGGGGTGGGGAGGGTACTGTTTCCCCCATATAATGTGGCGCTGTGAGTTGTCTCTCGCTGATGACGAGCACCACAATAGGACAGCGTTTACCACCCAACCAACGACAGGCACAGTTAGTATGACCAACCATACCGTGGGTGTGTGGAGAGCTGGGAGGTGTGTGTGGGAGGGGGGAGAGGGGGTAGGGAGGGAGGGGGAGAGGACGTGATACCATTTCCCCCATGTGGCGCTGTTTCGCTGTTTCACATACCATTTTCATCCTGGGGCGCCAGCTGATTCTGTCCACAAACTGCAGAAACTTAACACCCTATCCACCAGTTTCCTGCAGGAAGCTGGTGGATACGGTGAGGGAATCAAAGGGTTGATTTTTTACTTGGCTATCATGGGTGACCACACAGTATGCTGGTAGACAGGATGCGGCAGTCAAAGGGTTAACAGAAACACTGGAAAAAAAAGATAATGTACTGAAATCTGTTCTCTTACAAATGTTGACTCCACCGAGATGTGGTTTCTAAGAAGAATGTTGAGAGTTCCATGGACAGCAAAGAAAACAAATGAGACAGTCTTGATGGAGGCAGACACGAGAAGATCATTGATTAGAAAAGAAAATGTTGATGCCGCCGAGATGTGGTTTCTAAGAAGAATGTTGAGAGGTCCATGGACAGCAAAGAAAACAAACGAGACAGTCTTGATGGAGGCAGACACAAGAAGATCATTGATAAGAAGATTAGGAAAAGACAAGCAACATTTAGGGACCATTTTTGTGAGAAAAGGGGAATTAGAGCACCTGGTCATAACAGGAAAGGTGGAGAGAAAGAGAGCACCAGCTAGACCCATTGAGAAAATCTTGGACGGTCTTGCAGGGTGACTGAGGACAGAGAGGGTGGAAGATTTGCTTGCGGAGACAAGGGATAGGTGCATATGGAGGACCATGATCGGCAACCCCATGATTATGACTCAGTTTGAACTAAGTTTAAGATGTAGGCCTACTTAACCACTTTCTGTTATCAACTGCAGTTAGCAGATAATATGAACATTTGAGTATGACAAACTTATCTGGTTTTAATCTCTTACATACTTTCAGATACGGTTTTCCTTTAATTTGTAAACACGTGTCGCGAGCGCACACTCACACACACACACACACACACACACAAACACACAGAGAAACACACACATATACACAGACACATACACATACACACAGAAACACACACACAAGCACACAGACACAGACACATACATACACACAGACAGACAGACAAACAGACACACGCACGCAGGCATACACAAGAACGCAGATACATAGAAACACAGGCATACAGCGAGAGAGAGAGAGGGAGACAGAGACAAAAAGAGAGACAGACAGACAGAGAGACAGAGATAGAGAGACAGAGACAGACAGACAGACAGAGACAGACAGACAGAAAGACATATACACACACCCTGAAACACATACACACATACACACTTACACAGTTACACAGGCACACACACACACCCTGAAACACACAGACAGACACACACACACACATACACACACACAGGCACACACACACATACACACACACACACCGAAAACACAGATACACAGACACAGACACACAGACACACACACAGACACACACACAGACACACACACAGACACACAGAGACACACACCTCCTGAAACACACAGACACACAGACAGAGAGACAGACTGACACACACACATACAAACACACACACACACAAACACATATACACAAACACACATACATACAAACACACAGACACAGACACACACATACACACACAGACACACAGACATACACACACACACACACACACACACACACACACACACACCACACTCACACACACACACACACAGGCACACTGACACAGCAGCAGGGGGGAACAGCGGCATGTCCCTCACAGCTGGTGCCTCACTTTCCAACAAATGGAATAGATATTATGAAGATGTACACAGTAACGGCAAGTGTTGACAGTATTAGAGAAAACAATGACAACAATGATAATAAATCAGTTATGTACAACACTGCCCTCCAGCTGGACTTGATTGTGCGCGTTGTGTGGCTATATCCCCGGGTTCGTCGTCTCGCCATCTTGCCCTGATATGGCTCTACACAGTCGGCTGGGCTTTAAACAACAATAACAATAATGAAAGGTGATCAAGCTGACTGGCCTTGACCTGGCTTCACCTGATCCCGCAGTGATTGTGGACATGCTGACTGATTGTAGTATCGCCTTTACTGAAGTAAGCTATATATAGACGTGCACGCAACAGCCGTTGATGTACAGTAAAGTGATTCTGAATCATTGTTTCAATTCCTCATTTTCATATCTATTAATTATCTGCCAAACATACTGTTAAAACCATCACATAACTGATTAATTATCTGCCAAACATACTGTTAAAACCATCACATAACTGATTAATCATCTCCGGCCAAACCTTCTGTTAAAACCCATCAGATAACTGATGTGAAATAGACGATAAGTAACAGCCAGCTTGTATGCCCACCAAGGATGCAGATTGTATCCACATAGACCTATCCGGTAATGGAGTACGGTCAGCTCACGGCTTGAGTTATTATGAGGAGTCTTTGCTTGAACTGGTAAAAGATCTCGATCATTTTATGAAGAGTAGTTAGTAGGCCTACTCAATTATGATTTAAACACAGTAAGTCTAAATCTTGTCCTTAATGAGACACAACGTGATTTCACATGAACAAACTCGATCTAAGATTTTGATTTTTGTCTTGTTACAGATATCTAGATGTGGCCATGTTTCTCATGTTTAGATAATGTAGATCTAGAATCTAGTTCTGTGTTTTCTTTTGACTTGTATTATTAAGACTTGATTGGAATATTGTTTGTTAAACTGCTTGGCTACAAACGCTATCCAATCTGACCAATGCTTTGTTTGTTTGTTTGTTTTATTTTCAATTTGTGTCTTTTTCTGACGCAGCCCTGAAAAAAATACAGATCTAGATCTACTGCTCATATTCATAATCATCATATCTCTCTCCTCTCTCTCTCTCTCTCTCTCTCTCTCCTCTCTCTCTCTCTCTGTGTGTGTGTGTGTGTGTGTGTGTGTGTGTGTGTGCACATGCTCTTGCGCATTTGCTTGAACGTGCGTTAAATGATGAATCAAAATTTACCTGTACATTAAATCACAAACGAGTTTACAGTACGCCAGTATGCACACATAGCTGATAACAAAAGTGGCGTTATATCGATTGTCAAAATCTTAATAGGCCCTACTTGCTTCATTTCTATTTGCCATTTTCTTACACCATACTATTCTTTTTTACGTTTATGAATTTTCAGCAGATAGAAACACCTTTTTGTTCTATGGAACCACGCCTTCAGAAATAATTTTTCTTGTCAGTCTAACAATTATTATGAATATATACACCATTGACTTCATAAAAAAATCATTCAGACTTTCTCAACAACAACAAAAACAAATAAGCAAACAAACAAAAGAAGTTGAACTGATACCACTCTGAATATTTTGTTTACGTCTGTGGCTAAAACCAAGAATAAACTGGTGACAAGAGATTCTCGTCTGACGATGTGTTAATAGTATCACTACTACAGTACTAGGCTATTAGTGTGCATGTGCGAGACTCAGTGGCGCAATATACATGACGCTTTTACGTCTCAGGCAACCAGTACGGAAAGAGAACAGATAAAAGAACATCATGATGATCAAACTATACTTATGTTCTTCTCTCTTGTCATGAAAAACACATGCATGTGCAAACACATAAGTGCGCGCACATGCACAGGAAAAATTGGGATTACACACATACACATATGGACGCTCGCATTCTCGCGCGCGCGCGCGCACACACACACACACACAGACACACGCAAACACACACACACACAAACACACACACACACTCACACACACACACACACACACACACACACAACATATGTATACATGTACACAGCATACCCATCAAACACAACCTCGCCCGCATGCGTGCACGCACGCGCACACACACACACACACACACACACACACACACACACACACACACACACACACAACATACATACACACACACACGAAAACCCACACATTTTCAGTACAGCTAGCTGGATGTTTAATCATATGATTCAGCAAAATATCCAATCAGGACAACTAATAGATTAAAAGTCAGGTAGATCTATGATGTTCTTCTCTCTTGTCATGAAAAACACATGCATGTGCAAACACATAAGTGCGCGCACATGCACAGGGAAAATTGGGATTACACACAAACACATATGGATGCACCCATGCTCGCGCGCGCGCGCACACACACACACACAAACCACACACACACACACACACACACACACACACACTCACACACACATATGTATATATGTACACAGCATGCCCATCAAACACAACCTCGCCCGCATGCGTGCAACACACACACACACACACACACACACACGAAAACCCACACATTTTCAGTACAGCTAGCTGGATGTTTAATCATATGATTCAGCAATATATCCAATCAGGACAACTAATAGATTAAAACAGTGAGGTAGATCTATGTCTGTGACAATTTATGGACAGTACTAATACTGGCAGACATATGGACAGTACTGGTACTGACAGACGCATGGAAAATACTGATAGGCCTACTTACAGACATATGGACAATACTGGTACTGACAGACGCATGGACAATACACCCTCATTGCATCTGCAAAAACAAGCTATTTCCAAACCAAAATCCTGAATGCCTCTTCATCAAAAGAACTCTTTACAACCATGAATCATCTCCTTGGCACACGAAAAGATTTACCTCTCCCAACAAAACACACAAATGAAGAACTCCCATCTGTATTCTCCAAGTATTTCACCACCAAAATACAAACTCTTCGTGACAAGTTTGACAGGACACCCTGCCAACTATGCCCACCTGACCCTTCCTTCTCTGGCACACCTCTTACTACTTTTACCCCAGTCTCACAAGAAGAAATTCTCAACACAATCAGATCCATGTCGTTCAAAACCTGCGAACTGGATCCTCTTCCAGGTTCTCTCTACTCTGACTGTCTCCCTACTCTCCTCCCATTCATCACTGACATCATCAACACTTTCTCTTCAAACTGGAACTGTCCCAGATTCTTTCAAGTCTGCTATTGTTCACCCTCTCCTCAAGAAATACAATTTAGACCCAAATGAACTGAAAAATTACCGGCCTATCTCTAATCTCTCTTTCTTGTCAAAACTCATCGAAAAAGTTGTCCTCAACCAGCTGAACTCTCACCTGTCTGCCAACAATCTCCTCAATCCTTTCCAGTCAGCCTACCGCCAGTGCCATAGCACTGAAACTGCCCTGCTACACATTCTCAACAATCTCCTCCTTGCAACTGATACTGGCAAAGTCTCTCTCCTCACACTCCTTGATCTGTCTGCAGCCTTTGATACCATTGATCATGGTATTCTCCTTTCTAGACTTCATCATACTTTTGGCATTTCTGACATTGCTCTCTCCGGGTTCACTTCATATCTATCAAACAGAAAACAAACTGTTCTCATTAATGGCACTTACTCTCAACCTGCATACCTGACCTGTGGTGTTCCACAAGGATCTGTCCTTGGCCCTGTTCTTTTCACTCTTTACACCTCCCCCCTGTCCACCATCATCAACTCCCACTCTATAAAACACTACTTCTATGCTGATGACACCCAACTTCAAGACAGTGACTCACCTGATAATATACAGCGCCTCTTGACTCGCACCACTGAGTGTTACTCGGACATTAAGAACTGGAAGACATATAATAAACTTCAGCTTAATGACGACAAGACAGAAGCTATCCTCATTGGCACCCGTCAGAAACTTTCTCAGCTGCCTCCTCTCTCTCTCCCATTATGTAACACATTAGTCCCAATTTCTGATTCAGCTAAAAACCTTGGTGTCTGCATTGACTCTACCCTCTCCATGAACAACTTTGTTTCTCAAACTGCCAGATCTTGCTACTATCACCTCCATCGTATAAGCCTGATCGGGAAGTATCTCTCTGTCGAAACAACTGCAAAACTCGTTCTCTCCTTCATAATGTCTCGCATTGACTATTGCAATTCACTCCTGTCTGGTCTTCCTGCCTCCATCATTCACATCCTACAGCGCATTCAAAACAATGCTGCACGCCTTGTAGGCCTACTCAAAAAGAAAAAAGCTGACCACATATCTCCTCTCCTGGCACAACTTCACTGGCTCCCTGTATCAAAGCGCATACAGTACAAACTAGACACCATGTGCTACAAAAGCCTCAATAACGCAGCCCCCGATTACCTGTCAAGCCTACTTGAGATCTTTGTTCCCTCACGTACCCTCCGCTCTGCCTCCGATCCTCTGACTTTTCGCTTTCCAGGCACTAAGTTCAATACCTATGGTCCACGAGCCTTCTCTGTTTCTGGTCCACTCTCCTGG
>JAPXFY010000025.1:23577158-23602158 GCA_030674185.1 Monoplex corrugatus | reverse complement strand
CATGATCTTCATGATTCATACACTTACATTCCGGGCAGATTGCTTGCTGGCAGTTCACACACAAAAAATCCAGTTTGTTGTCTTTGTGAATCTTGCACATCTCTGTTGATGTACATGTCTGTAGCGTATTGTCAGTCTTGATGTAAAAGTTAGTTTGCAGGGAGGCCACTCCTCCTGTAGGCAGGGAGGTTTCACTCCGACATAAAGGACAGGGGAATGTATTTTTGTCACTGTTGATGGCAACACTCTGTATGCATCCAGCACAAAACGTGTGGTAGCAAGGCAGGAATTTAGGGTCACAAAAACTTCGTAGACATACAGCACACTTGCCAGAGGTTTCCCCAGCTCCTCCTGATGCCATTCTGGTTTGTCTGGTTTGTCAATGATGTGTGGTACTTGAAGTTTTGTCTGTAACACACATATACACACATACATACCCACACAGACACACACACACACACACACACACACACACACAACGCACGCACGCACGCACGCACACACACACACACACACACACACACACACGACCGTCTAATATCACTTATAGTGAAAAGACGTTAAATCAAAGAACGAACGAACACACACACGTACGTCACAAAGTTGATTTCTATCATAGAGTGACATTCATTTTTATCACAATGTGACATGTTCTGTTATAGTGTGACATGTTCTATCATAGTGTGACATGTTGATGTACTATCACAGTGTGGCATTTCTACCACGGTGTGACATATTCTTTCATAGTGTGACATGTTTCATTTCTATCATAGTCATTCTATCAAATGTGACGTGTTTTATTTCTATCATAGTCATTCTATCATAGTGTGACATTTTCATTTCTATCATAGTCATTTTATCATAGTGTGACGTGTTTTATTTCTATCATAGTCATTCTATCATAGTGTGACATGTTTCATTTCTATCATAGTTATTTTATCATAGTGTGACGTGTTTTATTTCTATCATAGTCATTCTATCATAGTGTGACATGTTTCATTTCTATCATAGTTATTCTATCATAGTGTGACGTGTTTTATTTCTATCATAGTGTGCCATGTTTCATTTCTATCATAGTGTGCCATGTTTCATTTCTATCATAGTGTGACGTGTTTCATTTCTATCATAGTCATTCTATCATAGTGTGACGTGTTTCATTTCTATCATAGTTATTTTATCATAGTGTGACGTGTTTATTTCTATCATAGTCATTCTATCATAGTGTGACATGTTTCATTTCTGTCATAGTCATTCTATCATAGTGTGACATGTTTCATTTCTATCATAGTTATTTTATCATAGTGTGACGTGTTTTATTTCTATCATAGTCATTCTATCATAGTGTGACATGTTTCATTTCTAACATAGTGTGCCATGTTTCATTTCTATCATAGTGTGCCATGTTTCATTTCTTTCATAGTTATTCTATCATAGTGTGCCATGTTTCATTTCTATCATAGTTATTCTATCATAGTGTGCCATGTTTCATTTCTATCATAGTTATTCTATCATAGTGTGCCATGTTTCATTTCTATCATAGTTATTCTATCATAGTGTGCCATGCTTCATTTCTATCATAGTTATTCTATCATAGTGTGCCATGTTTCATTTCTATCATAGTGTGCCATGTTTCATTTCTATCATAGTGTGCCATGTTTCATTTCTATCATAGTTATTCTATCATAGTGTGCCATGTTTCACTTCTATCATAGTGTGCCATGTTTCATTTCTATCATAATCATTCTATCATAATCATTCTATCATTCTATCATGTTTCATTTCTATCATAGTGTGCCATGTTTCATTTCTATCATAGTTATTCTATCATAGTGTGCCATGTTTCACTTCTATCATAGTGTGCCATGTTTCATTTCTATCATAATCATTCTATCATAATCATTCTATCATTCTATCATGTTTCATTTCTATCATAGTTATTCTATCATAGTGTGCCATGTTTCATTTCTATCATAGTTATTCTATCATAATGTGCCATGTTTCATTTCTATCATAGTTATTCTATCATAATTCCTGTTCGAAAGCGTATTGACTATAAACTTTCCCTCCTATGCCATAAGTCTCTGGCTGGTCTAGCTCCCCCCTATCTTTCTGATCTCCTGACTGTTTACATTCCCTCCAGAGAGCTACGCTCTTCTACTGATGCCCACCTATTTAGAATCCCACGCTTCCGCAACAAAACTCTTGGTGAACGTGCTTTTTCTTATCAGGCCCCCTCTATTTGGAACAAACTTCCCTTTCTTCTCCGCTCTACCTGTACCCTTTCTTCGTTTAAGTCCAGTCTAAAAACCACTCTTTTTAAATCCTAGCCTGTAGTTCTGTACTCTTACTTCAGCTGCCACCTTGAAATCTGTGCCCGCGCGCGTGTGTGTGTGTGTGCGGGTGTGTGTGTGTGTGTGTGTGTGTCTGTGTGCGGGTGTGTGTGTGTGTATTTCAATCAGTGTGATATGTTTATTTCTGTCATAGTATGATATGTTTATTTTTATCATAGTGTGTCATATTGTGTCATTGTGACATGATATATTTCTATCATAGTGTGACATACTCTACCATAGTGTGACATGTTTTATTTCTATCATAGTGTGACATGTTTTATTTCTATCATATTGTGACATGTTCTATAATAGTGTGACATGTATTATTTCTATCATATTGTGACATGTTCTATAATAGTGTGACATGTATTATTTCTATCATAGTGTGACAAGTTTTATTTCTATCATATTGTGACATGTTCTATCATAGTGTGGCATGATTTATTTCTATCATAGTGTGACATATTCTGTCACAGAGTGACATGATTTATTTCCATCATAGTGTGACATGTTTACAACCCCCAATCTGGCCTAGTCTTTTGTTTTGGTTTTTTGTTTGTTTGTTGTTGTTTTTTGTTACATCTCTCTCTCTCTTCCCCCCCCCCCCCCCCCCCCAAATCAAATCAAGGGAGACAAAAAGGAAATTACTCCTTCTTTTCTAAATCGACGGTTGTCGTTGATGGCGAAATTTAACCAATCAGATTTTACGGAGTTGTATCCTCGAGTTGTCAAAATGAAAGCACTGTCATGCTGTTTGCCATGTGTTTCGGGAGCGCAATGATGATGTTTTGGTGGGTTTTACAGATAGAGACTGCTGTACGTTTACGTCACACGTTGACAGATTGAAAGTTTTTGGATGGAAAAGAGCGGACAGTATCAAGAAACTTCGCTAAAGGCGGCAAATTGAATGAAAAGTTTGTGTTTCATGGAAAGGGCTACAGTAACCACAGAAGACAAATAAGACAGAAGGGACAAGCGCCTCCTCGGTATGTTCCGGCAATTTCCGTAAACGTTCGGGGCGCCATTTTTAAAATGCTGACTGAGGCAGCATGGCGAGTACCAGTACTGTAACCAAACGCGGAGCGTGTTACTGTTGTGTGATCAACTGCAGCAAAAACAATCGTACAAGTATTGACCCAAGAACAGGCAAGCCAGTGCGCTTCTTCTATTTTCCAAATACGGAGACAGACAGAGAGAGGTAAGTTGGTATTATTTTCAGTCTTCTTGTGTTGAGTGCCAGTGTGTGTGTACACGTGTGACTTGTCAAAACAAAGTGTGCGCCGACAACGTGTAGGCCACCGCCAACCGACACCGGCCTGCCCCATTGTTTACAAATGCAGTGCATGAACTGCACATGTAAGACCCTATGTTATGTATGTGGAGGCAAATGTGCATGGAAACTTTATATTTTTTTATCAATATTTCATTAGATAACCTGACCTACATAATCCCTTGCATATAATATATATATATGTGTGTGTGTGTGTGTGTGTGTGTGTGTGTGCGTGCGTGCGTGTGTGTGCGTGCGTGTGTGTGTGTGTGTGTGTTTGTGGTGTGTGTGTGTGTGTGTGTGTGCGTGTGTGTGTGTGTGTCTGGGGTGTGGTAAGAGTGACTTTGAGACTGAGACTGACTGTGATTAGGTGAGCTTGGTTAATCACAAATTCTACATACTTGGTGGTGGTTGGCAAGCTGAGCTATGAGGCAACTGTGGATGTATTTCATGTTTACTTTGATTTTGTTTCAGGTGCCAGAAGTGGATCATCAACATCAGGAGAGATGACGTCAAGATTGCTGACATCAAGTCGAAGAGGGTGTGCTCTGTACATTTTCATGAGAAAGTTTTCAACTGCCCTACAGACATTCAGCATTCTCGACTGCTACCGACTGCCGTGCCTACCATTGTCAGCTGCCCAAATCCTCCTCCATCCATGGAATGTCGACGACCTCCGCCCAAGATCAGAGAGCCTGTACCAAAGAGGAGACGACAAGATACTGCCTCCAGCTCTGTATATCATGAAGGTGATGGTGATGATTGTGATGGTGACAGAGACAGTACTAGACCCGTGGTGAAAGCGTCCGAACCAGATCCTGAGAAGTTGGCCCGAGAGCTGAAGCAGGCCAAACGTGCTTTAGAAGACCTCAAGAAACAAAACAAACAACTTGAAAGGAAATGCAAAACAGCACAAGCAGCCAAGGTCAGACTTATAAAGCGCCATGCTGTACAAGTAGCGTCTCTTCGTGCAAAGAAAGAAGCAATCCTGGAGAATTTCCTCAAAGACCTGCCAGTTGTTCCAGCAGCTTTATTCAAGATCATGATGCGGAAGAAAAAGTGGATCAACTGGGACACCGAGAAAGAGGCTATGGAGTTGTGTCTCGCTGTGTACTTTAGGAGCACTTCTGCTTATGCCGTTCTCCGCTCCGTTGGGTTTATGCTTCCACATCCAAGAACACTCAGGAGGCGCTTTTCAACTGTGTTGACTGGGGTCGGTCTGTGTCAGAGTCTGGTGGAAATGATGCGCTTGAGAATATTAGCACTTGAAGAACATGAGAAAAGAGTGACACTCTCCTTGGATGGAATGACTGTGACCAAAGCCCTGACCTACAGTCATCATCGTGACGAGCTGGTCGGCTTTGTCAACTGCGGCGAGCATCACCAGAGTGACGAAATCGCTGACCAAGCAATTTTGGTCATGATCAGGGGACTGACCCTGAAGTGGAAGCAGGTGTTGGGGTATTTTGTTGCCAAGCACAACCTGGCAACACCTACTTTGACAGCCATCATTTCCGAAATCGTCAGAGCCGTCACAGGGATTGGTTTGTATGTTGATGCCATTGTGATGGACCAAGAATCCTGCCAATGGAAATGGATGAAAGACATGGGTGTGTGTGTGGAACGACCGTATGTGTTTCATGGCACTACACAGTCCTTTGTCATGCCAGATCCGCCACACCTCATCAAAAACTTGAGGAACAATTTCATGACGAAATACATCTCCTTCAGCTGGGATGGAGAAAGAATGATTGCAAAGTGGTGTCACCTCCAAGAACTCTTCTCCCTTGAAACATCTGGCGGGTCAATTCGCGCTGCTCCCAAGCTGAAGGAGTGTCACTTCACCCTGCCCAGAGGGAAAAAGATGAAAGTCATCTTGGCATGCCAGATATTTTCCCACTCAGTCGCTGCTGCCTTGAAATTGTATGTGTCAAAGTCGTTGATGTCCGAGGCTGCTCTTCAAACAGCATGCTTTGTGGAGACGGTGAACAGCATGTGGGATTTTGTCGACTCTCATTCCCTCTCCGCCCCAGTCGGGAAGAAGCCGGTCACAAGGAGTGATTTTGAGGGTGACCAGGTTCGATTTGCTTCCTTTTCCAACTTTGTGGAAAGCTGGTGTTTCACAAACCCAAAGAATGACAAACTGGCCAGCAACATTCCAAGTCACAAAGGGTGGCTCCTAGTGCTTTCGGCAATGAAGGGATTGAGCCAAAAGCTAATCATGGAGGAGGAGGTCTTGACACACTTGTGCCTGAGAAAGTGTAACCAGGATCACGTTGAGAACCTTCACAGTCAAATACGTGGCTACAATGGCTTCAACGACCACCCGATGTTGCCAGCATATGTCGATGCACTCCGTTGCCTGTCTTGTTCTTCTGCAACATCAGAGCTCTTGGACAAGACAATCAGTGCTGGTGCCAACTGCCAGCCTGATGGTGAGCATGGACACCATCCCATTGTCAACCCATGCACAGCAGACGTTGAATGTGATGCAGAGAATGCTGATCATGCAGACCCCATCGAAACCAACTCCTTCAGTTGTGAGAACAACTTGGTTTCCTCTTCCTTCACAGACTTGGAGATGGAACTGCCACCCGTCGAGTCAGACATTGTTCAGTACATTGCTGGTGCTGTCGTGAGGAAGTTCAAGCAGAAAAACGACTGTCCTCTCTGTGTGGAAAAGTTCACCATCAGTGCAAATGAGGCAACTGGAGAAACTCCCTCACTTGTGTCACTTGTGTCACTCAAAGAGTTTAAACTTGGATGCCTGGTTCCTGTCAGTGAGCCACTGCTGCAGGTTTTCAGATGCTTTGAACTTCACTTCAGAGTAGCTACATCAAAGGGATTGCCAAGAGCCAACCCAAGGCAAACTATTCTGAACAGCTTTGTCAAGTCACAAACAGATGATCTGAATTGTGAGTGTGAATGTTTGGCAAGCCTTATTGCTGCTTATTGCAACATCAGGATTTACCACGAAGTGAAACTGTTCAATCAGCAACTGAAGTCAAAAGTCAGAGGTGCAGAACTGAACAAGGACAAGAAACTTAACATGTGAACATTTACAGACCTCTATTTCAGCTGGATTTAACTGTGAACATAACACACTGCTGTAGCTGATATTGTGATAAGGAACTGAACTTGTGAACAATTATGTAGTTCATCTGTGGATTTTAGATTTGATTGTGTATTACACACCTGTGAACACTCATGGGCCATTAATGCAACAGTGAATATTTTACTACATTTCTGTGGATGACAAGAAACTTAACGTGTGAAGACTAACTGTGTATTATAAACCGCTGTGGCTGACAAGACACTTGAGATGTGAACATTCCTGGAATGAGTGCTGTTGGAGCTGGATTAACTGTGAATTATACACCGCTGTGGCTGATCATTTTGGGAAGATGTCCAGGCATGTCTTTGTCAAGTCATGTGAGTACATTTTAAATCATGAATTTTACATGTGTGAATTCTGTATTATATTACTTTATTGTTGTTGTTTTTTATTCTGAGTTCTTCATTTTTATGTTGTTGTATACGACAGGCAAAAACTCTGAAGTGATGAACACTTGTAATTTCACAGAAAAAAATTGTGAAACTCAATCATTCTTACTTGTCGTGTACGACTTCTGTCTCATGTGTGTGGCGCATGTTATAATCAAATGTCTAAAGGTACCATCTTTTAAATAATCCTCGCTGTTGACAATGACATTAAACCTGAAAAGATCGACTGATTGCTTGTGTAACAATACTAACATAAATTCAGAAGTAAGCACACACAAAATGATGACTCAACACATAACAAAGAGAAAAACTAATGGTATGAAGTGTAAGACACACACACACATCCTCCCCCTCAGTCCCAGTACACACACTAACTGACTAAGTGACAGGTCAATGTTTCTGAAGCAGTGACTGGGTGAAAATAATAGTGCGACGGCTAATGAAGAGTTTCACTTTTCAAAGAAGTAAGAATTTTTTTTTTTGGGTATGACTATGAGTATCATGCAATAGTTTTCTACCCATGCATCGGCAATTCCCCCCCCCCCCACCCCTGTCCCCTCCCCCCTCTCTTCTCTCTCTCTCTCCTTTTACACACACATACGTAAACAGTCTGTCAGGTTACAAACGTAAACAGAGGCAAGCCATGTGAGAGCAGCGCACTGCGTGTGTGTATCGCTCGCCGCGACAGCAAATCTCAGCATTAACAAGATGGCGGCCAGCCGAGCCAACCAGCACGCGTTTTTCGATCGCGCTAAGAGGGCTTGTCCCTTCTGTTGTTTTAGTGTTCTGTGACAGTAACTGAGTAACTGAGTAATTTTCATTTTTCAGTTTCTCAAGATGACGCTACACAAGCTGAGTAACAGTTCGTTCACCCAAGAGGCTTGAAAAGCCTGATAACCTAAGTACGGCTTTGCGTCAACGAAGTTATGCAGGCTGTCAGGGGTGGCAGTGCATCATCTGGTTTTTACCCAGAACATTCATCATGTTGGGATGGGACAACAATGACTTTTGTGGAGATATCGTCTCAGGTAATCAGACATATCTATAGCTCTGTGTCTCTCTCTCTATATGTATGTTTTTTGATTACTTATCATTGATTCTATTCATTCTGCCTCAAGTACATATATGTACAAAGAATACGCTTTATTTTTGTTTGCCTGCAATGCACATGTGTGTGTGTGTGTGTGTGTGTGTGTGTGTGTGTGTGTGTGTGTGTGTGTGTGTGTGTGTGTGTGTGTGTGCATGTGTGTGTGTGTGTGTGTGTGTGTGTGTGTGTGTGTTTTGTTTCAAACTTAATAAACTATTCATAACAAACAAAAATACAAAAATTTTAGTGTAATGTTATGATTTATTTGATTTTATCAAGATTTTGCACTATACAAATAAAATATTGTATTGTATTGTATTGTATTGTATTGTATTGTATTATTTAGAATTTTAAGTAATTACTCTTTTTTTTTCTCTTCTGATATAGGGAACAAGTTCATCTAGCTGGACTATGGTATGAGAAACAGAAAAGACACTCAAACACATTATTATGTACAGTCATTTTCTTAAAAAATG
Organism: Monoplex corrugatus; assembly: GCA_030674185.1. Taxonomy (NCBI): domain Eukaryota; kingdom Metazoa; phylum Mollusca; class Gastropoda; order Littorinimorpha; family Ranellidae; genus Monoplex; species Monoplex corrugatus. The sequence goes on along the minus strand of JAPXFY010000025.1, from coordinate 23,593,488 downwards.
AGCTCATATGATATACATACTTGAAAAATAAACAGCAGAGACAGAAACAGGGGAGGGGGGTAGGGGGCAGGGACATACATAGAATAATAATTATTCGTTGTTGCAGGAAAAGGAACAACCCACAACACAAATGGTATCATCCAAAGAATCACTGATGTCAACAAAAAGACCATATTCAGGTTGTCTACTCCCTCAACACATGTACCAAAATCTACAAGGAGGTCCTTTCCTGCTCTAAGCATTGTTGAATTTCATGCAAAGCCATGGAATTGATCCTTAGCATGTACAAATTAGCAAGCACATATCTTTGTGTGTGTAATGGGGGGGGGGTACATGGGGTGTGATTGTGTGTGTGTGTGTGTGTGTGTGTGTGTGTGTGGTTGTGTGTGTGTGTGTGTGTGTGTGCATGCATGCATGTGTGTGTGGTGCATGGTGCGTGCATGCGTGTGTGTGTGCGTGTGTGTGCACATACATGCATGCACGTGATATGTGTGTGCATATGTGTGTGTGTGTGTGTGTGTGTGTGTGTGTGTGTGTGTGGTGTGTTGTGTGTGTGTGTGTGTGTGTGTGTGTGTGTGTGTGAAAAACGAGTTTCCATGTAAATTCTTGTAATGATTTAGAAATTTTCCAGTAATTAAGGTAGGCCCTACAAATAACTGACATAGACAAAAGATGATTTTCAGCATCTATTTCTGCTACTTAAGAGGAAATTATTATTTGCTTATTTTAGCATTTGACATATATATATATATATATGCGGACTGCCAGGCAAATACAAAGTCTGGTGTCTACAGTTCATGCTGATACCAAAGCTGCTGTGGCCACTGCTAATCTATGACATTTGCACCAGCACAGTCGAAGCAATGGAAGCCAAAATCAACAAATACACAAGAAAATGGCTCGGTGTCCCACCTGGTCTCACTGATGTTGCATTCTACTGTCGTCAAGCAATGCTGAAGCTACCTCTGAAATCCATAGTGGAGGAATACAAAGTTGGAAAAGCAAGACTGTTGAGCATGCTGGAGGAATCGGAGGACAATATCGTGAGAGCAGTTCATCCAAAGCTGAGAACTGGCAGAAAGTGGAAAGTCCAAGAGGCTGTAAACAATGCCAAGAGAAACCTCAGCATCAAAGAAATAATTGGACACACGCAAACCAACAGACAGGGACTGGGAGCAACAAAAATGCAGTGGTGGTCCAAAGCCAAAGGGGAAGGAAAAAAGAGACATGATCATACAGGAGTTGAAGGAAGAAGAAGATGTCAAAAGAGTGCAGAAGGCAGTCCAGCAAGGTCAACAGGGGCAATGGACAACATGGGACAGTGCACTCCAAAGAAGTCTCAGCTGGAACGATATGTGGCACATGGCTCCTCTAAGGATAAGCTTCCTCCTCAGATCTGTATATGACCTGCTCCCCTCGAATGCAAACTTAGTGAAATGGGGGAAAGCAGACAACCCAGCATGTCCACTCTGTCAGAAGAAACAAACAGTGGAACATGTCCTAAACTCTTGCAAAGTAGCGCTAGCCCAAGGAAGGTATACATGGAGGCACAACCAAGTTCTGAAAGTGATCACAGATGTGGTTAGCGAAAAAACCATGACCCCAAACGCACCAATTGCTATGACAACGTTCTACAAAGCAGGAGGGAAACAGGTCTGGCCCGAAAGGGCTATGACAACCAGCACATTGCCAAAGGGTCTTCTGGATGGAGCAGTCGACTGGGAGTGTACAGCAGACCTCCCAGAGTGGAGAAATTACCCAGATGTCATCAGCAAGACAGGCATGAGACCAGACATCGCTCTCCACTCTGACTCCTCGAAACAAGTGATTCTGATAGAACTCACTGTGCCATACGAAAGCAGAATGGAAGAAGCACATATCTACAAGACCGAAAAATACGCCGGTCTTGCCAGCACCCTGAAGAAAGCAGGTCTGCAGGTCAAAATCTTCGCCATAGAGGTCGGGGCAAGAGGGTTTGTGGGCACCTCCGCTTATGATCTCATGAAACAACTCGCCATTTCTGGGAAGAAGAGGACTAGAGCCCTTAAAGCGATGGCAGAGGCAGCAGAAAGGAGCTCAAGCTGGATCTGGGCAAGGAGGAACGAAAAAAGTGAACTTCATAAGGATTAAATTCCCTACAGATGATGTGTGCCCCGTTAGCACATTGGTAAAACCGCGTACCGCAGTTCTGAAGCGCAGAATCGCCCAGGTTCGATCCCCGGCGTGGAAAAAAAAAATAGACAACAGCAGAAGGGCATCCAGGAGTCATGACCTGGATGTGGCCCGGCCCCCCGAGAGTGTAAGGAATTCAGGGCCGAAACACTTGTCTAAAGGGGGTTACTTCTCTGAAGACCTTCTGTTGTCTAGCTCTCCCTAGAGTTCTTTCTACCTGCACATGGTCAGTCCATTGACTTCCGGGAATAGTTCGGAGGACATTCGGGAAAGACCGAAGGACACTGGGAAAGACTAGATCTGCGGGCTTTGTGGGTTGGCTTCCCACCTTGCCTTTGATAACATGCCACGAGTTTTCCAAATGAAAGATGCTCCCAGGATTCACCGAAAGGGGGAGAGAATGATGAATCCATCGGCACTGACTCCATCACGACTGGAAACGCACAACGGACCATGATTAATGACCAGTTGGAATTTCCGTGTGCGTGTGGAAGGAGATTCACCACCAAATGCGGCATGAAGATCCACAGGACAAAAATGGGCTGTTTGAAGACACATACGAACCAGCAGCAGCGCACTGCGATAGCAGGTGAGACGTTGGATGACCAAGGCCAGGAATTAAACCACTGCTGTTCCAACCCTTCCCTTTAGTTGCTGAGCCGAGCGCGCTGACCTATGCGTGACCCGACCATGATGCCTGCCTTCCCTGGGCAGATTGTTTATATATCGCCTGTCAGCAGCCATAGCTGACATCTGGCGTTTAACTGGGGGAAATGGGTATGACTTTAAATGCTACATTTTTTTTAAAGCGCTTTGGCCAAACTAGAGTGTATTGTAGATAGCTGGATGGCCAGAACCACGAGCTTTAAAATGATACCAAACACGAATGTGTTTGACTGGCAAAGCAGACTGCAGTGTTAGTTCAAATACATGCACAATCACAAGTACGGAGACGGATAATTTCCGATTTCACAAAATTTTGCTGTTTTAAACCGCCGTTAATGCAGTGCTGACAGTTTCCATGCACACAGAACAACATGCCACACAAACTACAGCATGCCAGCGTGCACCTCCACTTACTTGAAAGTTTTCGACCTGAACCTGAGAGGAGTGGTGCGCGTTTTAATTACTCCACTGAATTGGGGTCAAGAGGTTGGTCATCACACACTGCCGGGTGCGTGTTGAATGCAGGTTGAAGTTTTAACACAGTAATGAATAGTGTACACTGAACTGCATCAAAGTTAACCCACATTGGTGCCGCCTTCTCCACATCAGACAGACTGGTTTTCATTATTGTTTTCGATGGAACAGACGACATCTTCAGTTTTCTCAGCCATGCATAGCACTTTGAGCACATACTGACAGAGAATGGGAGCCCTGGGCTTTGTTTGTTTGTTTGTTTTTTGTTTTTTTTTTGCTGGAACGCCCACCACATGCTCGACACAAAGACTGAAGTCTCTCATTGTGCAAAATTGCAGTGTGTTCATAAACAACAGCCATTGTTCAATTCTACACACAACACTTAACACTAATACGTAAGGAAATAACTACGATCAAAACAACAAAACTGTTCAGTTCTCTCACAACAGTGCTCTGAGTACAAGACTGAATGATGTGATGTTCAAAGCAGATTATAGTGAGTAACTTATCCTTAGACTTTCACTTAACTTCATATACATCAATACTTCAGCATCACATATATATTTGGAAACCAGTCTCCAAGTCAACGACAAAAAAAAAAAAAAAAAAATGGATGAAATAAAACGAGAACAAAAGGATGAGAAAACGATAAAAAAAAAAAGGGGGAATTAGAAGTTTTGACACGTGAATAATACACGTTTTAACAAAAAAGCACAGCAGCTGAACACATAGTCACTGCAAAAGTTTGTAGATTACAAACTTCAGCCAATGGTACAAATTCTAATTCTTGGACGTAACGCGGGCACTTAGAACAAACTTGTAAATCACAAAAAATCAACATCCAGATATTTTAGGTTCCTTGTCTACAGACAGGAGAAGATCGGGTAAAATGATCAAGTTTTAATACAGACAAAGAAGGGATTCGTCCGCAGCTACTGTCGTGACCCCGTCTCGACCCTGCATCCCACCCACTTCCCCCACTCTGGAATGCCAGGCTTTGCAGGCCTACAGCTGCCGTCCGCAGGTAAACTAAAGAGAACGATTTGGCCAGTTTTGCACAGCCGTGAAACCATAGTGCCAAGGACATCCACGCTGACGGTTCTGATGCGGATTTTGCACAAGCTCTTAACGCCAAACGTGGAAAACTCAATTTGCCGCCTGCCAGTGCAAAAGAACAATGGGAGAAATTAGATGAGGAACTTGTCCTTAAGCTGAATGCGCTAATAGGGAACAGTACGCTGGAACACAAACTTGACACATACGGAGACATCATATACTCTATCTGCAGGGACACTTATGGAGTGAAGCAGCCAAAGACAAAAACGCCTCCCCAGAAATCCAGAAGACAGCAACAGATGGAGAGCATCCGGAGGGAGAAAAGGAAGCTTAAAAAGCGAATGAAAACTGCCTCAGAATTCGAGAAGCAAGGGCTCCTGGAACTCTAGAAAGATCGGAAGGCCAAACACAATGCTCTCAGCAAAGTGGAATCAGCAAGGCGAAGAAAGAGCAAAAAGAAGAAGACTCAAGATCGTTTCTTCAAAGATCCCTTTGACTTTGCAAGAAAGCTGTTTGAACAACCCAAATCAGGGACTCTCACAGTGGGCAAGGAAACCCTAGAGCAGCATCTCAGGGAAACATATTCCGATTCTCAGCGCGAGGCACCACTTGAAATCCAAAATCTGGTTTGGCCTGCAGCGCCAGAAGGAAAATTCAATAACAAACCACCAACACTGGATGAAGTGAAGAACGTAGTAAAGAAAGCCAGAGCCAAGTCAGCACCTGGACCAAACGGAATACCATACCTGCTCTACAAGAAATGCCCAAAAGTGCTCGAGTGGCTCCACAAGATGATTCGATCAGCATGGAGGAATCAGAAGATCAGCGACCAATGGATGAGAGCTGAAGGAGTGTACATTCCGAAGGAGCAGAACTCCAGCAGCATCAATCAGTTCAGGCCAATATCACTTCTGAACGTCGAGGGGAAAATCTTCTTCTCTGTTATGGCAGCAAGATTGACAAAATACCTGACTGAAAACAAGTATCTGGATATGTCAGTCCAAAAGGGAGGCATACCAGGAATGCCTGGATGCTTGGAACATGCCACGTTGAATTGGGATGCCATCCAAAAAGCAAGAAGAGAGACATTGACGTAGTTTGGCTTGATCTGGCGAATGCATATGGATCAGTTCCACACGATATGATCCAGCTGGCTCTTGAAATGTATCACATCCCAGAAAACATCCGAACAATGCTGAGGAAGTATTTCCAAGGGTTCTCAATGTGGTTCTCTACCAAAGAATACACCACGGACTGGATAGACCTAGAGGTGGGCATTGCAATGGGCTGTGCAATCTCTCCCATACTGTTCGTGTTGGCAATGGAAGTCATCTTGAAAGCTGCAATGAAGAGTTCAGGTCCAGTGAATCTGGGAGATGGATACCAGATGCCTCCTCTGAAAGCTTTCATGGATGACACAACAGTCTTGTCCACGGATGAGGAAGAGACACACCAAATCTTAAAGCAGCTGGATGAGCTGGTGGCCTCTTCAAGAATGAGGTTCAAACCTAAGAAATCCCGAAGTCTCTCACTGCGAAAAGGAAAAGTGGCAGATTCAGTCAAATTCATGGTAGCCAACCAAGCCATCCCCACTGTCACAGAAGAGCCAGTAAAAAGTCTCGGAAGATGGTATGATGACTCCCTGAAAGACACACAAAGGGGATGTGAAACCAAGCAAACAGCAGAAGAAGGCCTGAAGAAAATAGATAACTGCGGACTGCCAGGCAAATACAAAGTCTGGTGTCTACAGTTCATGCTGATACCAAAGCTGCTGTGGCCACTGCTAATCTGACATTTGCACCAGCACAGTCGAAGCAATGGAAGCCAAAATCAACAAATACACAAGAAAATGGCTCGGTGTCCCACCTGGTCTCACTGATGTTGCATTCTACTGTCGTCAAGCAATGCTGAAGCTACCTCTGAAATCCATAGTGGAGGAATACAAAGTTGGAAAAGCAAGACTGTTGAGCATGCTGGAGGAATCGGAGGACAATATCGTGAGAGCAGTTCATCCAAAGCTGAGAACTGGCAGAAAGTGGAAAGTCCAAGAGGCTGTAAACAATGCCAAGAGAAACCTCAGCATCAAAGAAATAATTGGACACACGCAAACCAACAGACAGGGACTGGGAGCAACAAAAATGCAGTGGTGGTCCAAAGCCAAAGGGAAGGAAAAAAGAGACATGATCATACAGGAGTTGAAGGAAGAAGAAGATGTCAAAAGAGTGCAGAAGGCAGTCCAGCAAGGTCAACAGGGGCAATGGACAACATGGGACAGTGCACTCCAAAGAAGTCTCAGCTGGAACGATATGTGGCACATGGCTCCTCTAAGGATAAGCTTCCTCCTCAGATCTGTATATGACCTGCTCCCCTCGAATGCAAACTTAGTGAAATGGGGGAAAGCAGACGACCCAGCATGTCCGCTCTGTCAGAAGAAACAAACAGTGGAACATGTCCTAAGCTCTTGCAAAGTAGCGCTAGCCCAAGGAAGGTATACATGGAGGCACAACCAAGTTCTGAAAGTGATCACAGATGTGGTTAGCGAAAAAACCATGACCCCAAACGCACCAATTGCTATGACAACGTTCTACAAAGCAGGAGGGAAACAGGTCTGGCCCGAAAGGGCTATGACAACCAGCACATTGCCAAAGGGTCTTCTGGATGGAGCAGTCGACTGGGAGTGTACAGCAGACCTCCCAGAGTGGAGAAATTACCCAGATGTCATCAGCAAGACAGGCATGAGACCAGACATCGCTCTCCACTCTGACTCCTCGAAACAAGTGATTCTGATAGAACTCACTGTGCCATACGAAAGCAGAATGGAAGAAGCACATATCTACAAGACCGAAAAATACGCCGGTCTTGCCAGCACCCTGAAGAAAGCAGGTCTGCGGGTCAAAATCTTCGCCATAGAGGTCGGGGCAAGAGGGTTTGTGGGCACCTCCGTTTATGATCTCATGAAACAACTCGCCATTTCTGGGAAGAAGAGGACTAGAGCCCTTAAAGCGATGGCAGAGGCAGCAGAAAGGAGCTCAAGCTGGATCTGGGCAAGGAGGAACCAAAAAAAGTGAACTTCATAAGGATTAAATTCCCTACAGATGATGTGTGCCCCGTTAGCACATTGGTAAAACCGCGTACCGCAGTTCTGAAGCGCAGAATCGCCCAGGTTCGATCCCCGGCGTGGGGAAAAAAAAAAAAAAAATAGACAACAGCAGAAGGGCATCCAGGAGTCATGACCTGGATGTGGCCCGGCCCCCCGAGAGTGTAAGGAATTCAGGGCCGAAACACTTGTCTAAAGGGGGTTACTTCTCTGAAGACCTGTTGTCTAGCTCTCCCTAGAGTTTCTTTCTACCTACAGATGATGTGTGCCCCGTTAGCACATTGGTAAAACCGCGTACCGCAGTTCTGAAGCGCAGAATCGCCCAGGTTCGATCCCCGGCATGGAAAAAAAAAAATAGACAACAGCAGAAGGGCATCCAGGAGTCATGACCTGGATGTGGCCCGGCCCCCCGAGAGTGTAAGGAATTCAGGGCCGAAACACTTGTCTAAAGGGGGTTACTTCTCTGAAGACCTTCTGTTGTCTAGCTCTCCCTAGAGTTTCTTTCTACCTTCTACCTATATATATATATATATGTATATATCTGTCTGTGCTGATTGTGAAGTACCACCACCAGCCACTACCATCAACAACCACCACCACCACTCCGCTACCACCACAACAACTATCACCACCACTACCACCACTACCTGAACCACTACCACCACTACCTGAACCACCACCATCACTACCACCACCACCACCACCTCCACCATCACTACCATCACCTCCACCACTACTGCCACCACTACTACTGCCACTACTACCACCACCATTACCACCACCACTACCACCACTACTACTATTACCACTACTACTATCACCACTACCATCACCAACCACTACCATCACTACCACCACTATTACTATTACCTCTACTACCACTGCCACTATCACTACCATCACCACCACCACTACTACCAACACCATTACCACCACTACCACCACTACCGCTACTACCACCACTATCCCTACTACCTCCACTACTACCATCACCACTACCAGTACCACTACTGCTACCACCACCACCGCTACCACCACTATCGCTACTACCATCACCACTACCAGTACCACTAATGCTACCACCACCACACTACCACCACTATCGCTACTACCACCACTACTACCATCACCGCTACCACCACCACCACTACCACCACTATCGCTACTACCACCACTACTACCATCACCACTACCAGTACCACTACTGCTACCATCACCACCTCTACCACCACCACCACTTCTTCCTGCACCATGACCACCACCTCCATTAGTACTACCACTTTCATCACCACCACCATTATCACTACCATCACCACCATTACCACTACTTCCAACACCACGATTACAACTACCACCAACAACAACAACCACCACTATTATCACCACCAGTACTACCACTACCACTAACACCACCACCATTACAAATATCACCAGCATGACTACCATCACCACTACCACCAACACAACCACCACCATCAACCACCAACAATCACTTCTATTAGTATACTACCACTACTACCACCACCACCACTCCCACCAAGTGTTTGTGAACAGTGTTTTGCTTTTCAAAACTCGTCATTGAACATTAATTTAAAGTGTGTTGCGAGGAGAGAGGAGAAAGCTGTTTCTCTCTTGCTTACTGCACTGTATCAGAGGGAGAAGGGCAGAATTGTTTTATGAAAGAAGAATAAGTAGATCAAGGCATTCAGAAAAAGAAAGTAAGAATGAGACAGTCTGTATATTGAGATTCTGCTGACTTCTTTTCCCCAAATCTTTAACGAGATGATTGAATCAGAGGCAATGCTGATTATTTTACATTTATACCCATTCAATCAGATGTGTAGTCAGAATGCAGCTATCTGTCAATGGCAAATGAACCGTCAAAAGATGTTTGGATAGCAGTAGGTCTGTCCACACACAGCGTGTTGTGTGTCACATGCTTGGCTAGTCATTTAGTTCATGTTGTAAGTCACATGCTTGGCTAGTCATTTAGTTCATGTTGTATGTCACATGCTTGGCTAGTCATTTAGTTCATGTTGTATGTCACATGCTTGGCTAGTCATTTAGTTCATGTTGTGTGTCACAGACTTGGCTAGTCATTTAGTTCATGTTGTGTGTCACAGACTTGGTTGGTCATTTAGTTCATGTTGTGTGTCACAGACTTGGCTGGTCACTTAGTTCATGTTGTGTGTCACAGACTTGGCTAGTTACTTAGTTCATGTTGTGTGTCACAGACTTGGCTAGTTACTTAGTTCTTGTTGTGTGTCACAGACTTGGTTAGTTACTTAGTTCATGTTGTGTGTCACAGACTTGGCTAGTTACTTAGTTCATGTTGTGTGTCACAGACTTGGCTAGTCACTTAGTTCGTGTTGTGTGTCACAGACTTGGCTAGTTACTTTGTTCTTGTTGTGTGTCACAGACTTGGCTAGTTACTTTGTTCTTGTTGTGTGTCACAGACTTGGCTAGTCACTTAGTTATGTCCTATATTACAGCTTAGGCATAACCTTTTCGACCTATCTTTGAATCATCAACAAGTTTATAGCATCAGTCAGTGGATTTGACAATCTAACTCACTGAATAACATGTTTTAGCAACAAGACGTTAGGTCAAATGTGAATCCAATATAATCTAATAAATTATGTTTATTTGTATTGTAGGCTACATCACTTCAGACACACATTGCTGTCCCTTTCAAAACTGGTAGTGACTCAGACTCAGACAAATTATTACAGCACATCAGAATTTATACAGTCAAGTCGTGCACACAGAGAGAGAGAGAGAGAGAGAGAGAGAGAGAGAGAGAGAGAGAGAGAGAGGCATGCTCTCAGGTGCAGTAGCATCCCTGATATTCCCACACTCCAGCTTGTATAACCGATAAATAACCAGCAAATCCTCAAATCAAACATACCTTAGAGTAAGTACTCAGGTCTTCATGTAATGTAGAAACTGCACACACAGATTTCTTCGCCGTGTATCAGTGGCATGTGGTTTAGTTCAGACAAGACCTGCGGACTCTGTTCCCTCGTTGTAAGTGTGGACAACAATGACCACTAAGCCAACCAACCGCCTAGCTATATGATTAGCTCACATGACGTAGACTGACACACAAAGGAGTAGGGTTACTTTCGAAAAGCTTCATTGTTGTCACTTTTTGGCTTCACATGAAATCATAGACCTTCATCTTTGTTCTTTAAAAAAAGACATTATTATCTATAGACTGGATAGACATATGTGTAATCATATGTCAATCCATCAGTCTATCTATCTGTCCATGTCTGTGTGTGTGTGTGTTTCTGTCTGTTTCTGTATATATATATATATATATATATATATATATATGTGTGTGTGTGTGTGTGTGTGTGTGTGTGTGTGTGTGTGTGTGTATGTATGTATAATAATGTATTATAGATAGATAGATTAGATAGATAGATAGATAGATATAGATAGATAGATAGTTAGATAGACAGACAGACAGATAGATAGATAGATAGATAGATAGATAGATAGATAGATAGATAGATATATACACACACACGCGTTTATGAGTGTGTATGTGTGTGTCTACCTGTGAGCCTGTCTGTGCATGTGTGTGTGTCTGACTATCTGTCCGTCTGTGCGTGTGTGTGTTATCTGTGTGATTGTTAAAAAATGTGTGGACATTATTTTCAAGTTTTTATGGATGAATCTTCAGATTTGTGTCAAAAGTGTGGGCCATCAAAGAGTTACGAAAGGATCAGTTTGAAAGGTAAGACACCAAGGTCAAGGTCACACTGGCCAACAAAATAAGAGTCTGAAATCAGTAATCTACAAGGAAGGTATGAACAGCACTTTCTCAAAAATTTCTGGCAGTGTTTAAAACATGTTTTTGCATTCATAACAGTTTACCATTGCCCTGGATGCACGTCAAGTTTTATTTCATATGAAGCTTTTTCAGTGTTGCAGTGACATATTCTAGACCATCTGTGTCTTCATGATTACAATGTTCACATGTAAGCAACAGTTGTTTTTTTCTGACAAGAGGGAAGATGATCTCACTTGACAGATTGAGGCTGTCTGAACCTCTCTTGCAACAGAAAGATCAAGGCATGTTTGTTGAGTTAAGATAAGCGTGGGTTTAGTTCTATCTTTTGACTGTAGTTAAGTCTAATCGAAATTTTCCTCCTACTGATAGGATATACAGATATATACATCTTTTACACATCATCATCATGTGCCCTGCCGCATGGCATTGGCGTTCATGCTCTCCACACGAATCTATCCTCTGTCGCTGCAAGTACATCTTCCACCCTTTCCGTCTTCAGCCACCCTGCAAGTCCGTCCAGTATTTTCTCCCTGGGTCTATCTGGTGTTCTCTTTCCCTCCAGCTTTCTTGTTGTGACCAGGTGGTCTAATTCCCCTTTTCTCATAACATGTCCTATAAAATTTGCTAGTGTTTTCCTAATCATCTTTATTTATTCAAGACCGTCTCGTTCGTTTTCTTTGCTGTCCATGGAACTCTCAACATTCTTCTTAGAAACCACATTTCAGTTGCCTCAAATTTGCTCTGGCTTTGCTAGCCCAGTGTCCATGCCTCACAACCATACAACAGTATCGGTTCTATGTAACATTCAAGAACTGTCTTTGTGATGTTAATTGATAGGCATTTGTTGGTAAGAACGCTTTTCATCTTCTTGAATGCTGTTTTGGTTTGGCTGATTTTGCTGGCTATTTCTGATGTGCATCTACCGTCTGGTGAGATGACCGTTCCCAGATTAAATATCAACCCTGTCTCAAAATTATGCCATTTGCTGTTATTTTGCATGAGGGAATTTCTTGTTTTTTACTGATTACCATGACTTTAGTCTTCTTCCTATTTAGCTGCAGCCCTTAATTTCTGCTTTCTGTTTCTAGTATATTCATAAGGTTTTGTAGGTCTTTTTCATTTTCTGCAATTTGCACGGTGTCACCTGTGTAACGAATGTTGTTTATCATTCTTCCTCCAACCTTTATCCCAGGGCATTATTCTAGGTTTCTCATGATGGTTTCGCTGTAAAGTGGAAACAAATCTGGTGACAGAAGAAAACCCTGCCTGTTCCCCCTTTTGATATTTTGGAAAGAGCTTATGTCGTTTTCTATTCTCATTGCTGCTGTTTGTTCCTAATGTATAGCCTATTTCTGATTATTCTGAGATCTTTTCCATTGGTATTGAACCTTTGTAGATGGTTGGTTAATTCTGCGTGTCTTACCCAATCAAAAGCTTTGGTATAATCGACAAAGCATAAAGATACATCCTTGTTCAACTCAACTGACCTCTCTGTGCTAGTTCTTAGGATGTAGGCCTATATGGCATTAATTAATAGTTCCTTTCCCTTCCACAAATCCACACTGTTCTTCTGCTATTTCTCTTTTGATTCTGTTCCTTGTCCTCATCATGATTATTCTTAATAGGATTTTTGTTTCGTGACCCATCAAGCTGATTGTGCGATGGAATTCACAATCTAGAGCCCCTTTTTTTTTCTTTGGAAGTGCAATGCAAATTGATTGTTGTTCTGGTGGTGTCAGTGTAGGATTAGATATGTCCCCATTCCCCCACTTCTCTAGGATGGTTATCCCCGTCGGCCATATCACGTGAGGTGGGTGCCGACGTAAAAACTGAACCAAATCAATCAATCAGTAAAAAAATATTTTAAAAAAACATGCATCACTTTGAGGTTTGCCTTCAACCTGACGTGATATGAACAGTAAGTGAAACAACCACTGTACCTGTGTGTGTACAGTGTCTGTGTGTGGGTACAGCCAGTCTGCTTTGCTGAATTCTAAAGGCAAATTTGATTTTTACAATTTTTTTTTCTTTCTTTTTCTTTTGTTCCATAGCTTCATCAGTGAAGCAGTACAGTAGTGGTAGTCAGACAGTGAGAGTCAAGACCCAGCAGATTATCAGGCATTGCTTTACAGTATACTTGTGAAAGGCTTGCTGTTCACTTTCTACTGACTGCTTCTGTGTGTTTGTGTTTGTGTTTGTTTATCAGTAATGATTAGTATGTTGGCCTACTGATATGAAACTGACATGCTGTTTGATCATTGTCCACACCACAAAGCTGATCGGTACATCCCAGAACAATATTATTTAAGGCTGACACTTGAACTTTGAATGGACACAGGTACTGGGTTGTTGGTCAGTGTGGCACCTCAAAGCTGATCAGTGCATCCCAGAATAACAATATTTAGGACTGACACTTGAACTTAGAATGGACACGTGTATTGGGTTGTTGGTCATTGTGGCACCACAACCATAGTTTACCCATTTGAAAAAGTTTAGGTTGAACGTTTAAAAGCTATGAATTCTGAACAGAGATCAGAGAACAAAACACGTTTTATCAATACTGATTACTATCAAGGCGCAAGGTGGAGCAGGGAACGTGTATGCTTTTTTGGTACAGAATTCGAGGGACGAGCCTGCCACTGAAATCATTCAGAGGACACAGACTCCACTTAACAATTTTTCTCGTCTTATCTATACTTGCTGTTTCTCTGGATATAAATGTCGTTCTAGATGGTGTAACTATTTTCCAGGTGATTTCTCTTCACAGTGAATGCGTAAATCGGAAAATTTACACACACACACACACACACACACACACACACACACACACACACACACACACACACACACACACACACACACACACACACACACACACACACACATACACACACACACACACACACACACTCACTCACTCACTCACTCACTCACACACAATAAGGAGTCAGACTGTAAATCTCTATTTAATTAAATAGAACAATACTCAATAATCTGAAGTGAAGAAAGGGGAAATATCGTGAAATGAAAAAGAAAAGGATTAACACAGCAACAACAAATAGAAATTTAAACAACAACCACAAAACAAAACAAAAAGGAAAACGAAAGAAAGAAAGAAAACCCATACCAACCAACCAATAAAGTTCAGTATCAATACAGAACTGGCCAACAGATAAAGTGTGATTGGTAATCTAATGGAAACAAAATGGCTTTCTTTTAAAATCAATAAATCATGCTGGTGGGTGGATGGAGACAATAAATCATGATGGTGGGTGGATGGAGACAATAAATCATGATAGTGGGTTGATGGAGACAATAAATCATGATGGTGGGTGGATGGAGACAATAAATCATGATGGTGGGTGGGTGAAGACAATAAATCATGATGGTGGGTGGGTGAAGACAATAAATGACAATAAATCATGATGGTGGGTGGATGAAGACAATAAATCATGATGGTGGGTGGATGGAGACAATAAATCATGCTGGTGGGTGGATGGAGACAATAAATCATGATGGTGGGTGGATGGAGACAATAAATGACAATAAATCATGATGGTGAGTGGATGGAGACAATAAATCATGATGGTGGGTGGATAAAGACAATAAATGACAACAAATCATGATGGTGGGTGAATGGAGACAATAAATCATGATGTTGTGTGGATGGAGACAATAAATCATGATGGTGGGTGGATGGAGACAATAAATCATTATGGTGGGTGGATGGAGACAATAAATCATGATGGTGGGTGGATGGAGACAATAAATCATGATGGTGGGGATGGAGACAATAAATCATGATGGTGGGTGGATTGGAGACAATAAATCATGATGGTGGGTGGATGAGACAATAAATCATGATGGTGGGTGGATGGAGACAATAAATCATGATGTGGGTGGATGAGACAATAAATCATGATGGATGGGTGGATGAGACAATAAATCATGATAGTGGGTGGATGAGATCAATAAATCATGATGGTGGGTGGATGAAGACAAATCAAAGTGGGATGAAGACAATAAATCATGATGGTGGGTGGATGGAGACAGAAATCATGATAGTGGGTGATGGAGACAAAAAATCATGATGTGGGTGGATGGAGACAATAAATCATGATGGTGGGTGGATGGAGTCAACAAATCATGATGGTGGGTGGATGGAGACAAATGAAATCATGATGGTGGGTGGATGGAGACAATAAATCATGATGGTGGTGGATGGAGACAAAAAATCATGATGGTGGGTGGATGGAGACAAAAATCATGATGGTGGGTGGATGGAGACAATAAATCATGATGGTGGTGGATGGAGACAATAAATCATGATGGTGGGTGGATGGAGACAATAAAATCATGATGGTGGGTGGATGGAGACAATAAATCATGATGGTGGTGGATGGAGACAATAAATCATGATGGTGGGTGGATGGAGACAAAAAATCATGATGGTGGGTGGATGGAGACAATAATCATGATGGTGGGTGGATGGAGACAATAAATCATGATGGTGTGGATGGGATGTGTGGGTGGATGGAGACAATAAATCATGATGGTGGGTGGATGGAGACAAAAATCATGATGGTGGGTGGATGGAGACAATAAATCATGATGGTGGGTGGATGGAGACAACAAATCATGATGGTGGGTGGATGGAGACAATAAATCATGATGGTGGTGGATGGAGACAATAAATCATGATGGTGGGTGGATGGAGACAATAAATCATGATGGTGGTGGATGGAAGACAATAAATCATGATGTGGGATGGAACAATAAATCATGATGGTGGTGGATGGAGACAAAATAAAAAAATTCATGATGGTGGGTGGATGAAGACAATAAATGACAATAAATCATGATGGTGGGTGGATGGAGACAATAAATCATGATGGTGGGTGGATGAAGACAATAAATGACAATAAATCATGATGGTGGGTGGATGGAGACAATAAATCATGATGGTGGGTGGATGGAGACAATAAATCATGATGGTGGGTGGATGGAGACAATAAATCATGATGGTGCGTGGATGGAGACAATAAATCATGATGGTGGGTGGA
>JAPXFY010000025.1:23552158-23574658 GCA_030674185.1 Monoplex corrugatus | reverse complement strand
GCTGTATGTTGCCAGGCTTTTTGCCCACACAGTGCTGTATGTTGCCACAGGCTTTTTGCCCACACTGTGCTGTATGTAGCCACAGGCTTTTTGCCCACACTATGCTGTATGTAGGCAGGATTTTTGCCCACACTGTGCTGTATGTTGCCAGGCTTTTTGCCCACACTGTACTGTATGTAGGCAGCTTTTTGCCCACACTGTACTGTATGTAGCCTGGCTTTTTGCCCACACTGTGCTGTATGTAGGCAGGCTTTTTGCCCACACTGTGTTGTCAGTATGTTGCCAGGCTTTTTGCCCACTCTGTGTTGTCAGTATGTTGCCAGGCTTGTTGCCCACTCTGTGCTGTTTGTAGCCAGGCTTGTTGCCCACACTGTGCTGTATGTAGCCAGGCTTTTTGTCCACATATATCGCTGCAAAGTCTGCATACTCTCCAGTGGGTGTACATGCATGAAACACCCAGTATGCATGCCGACCAAAGATGGACATTGCAGGTTTTGTAGCAACATACCAGCTAGACTGTGTATATACAATGTACATCTTGGAATGATGACAAAACTAAATAAGAAAGACCCCAAGACTGCCAAGCTATTCTTTAATAGCCCTTTTATATAAAAGGGTGTGTATATATACATCTTGGAATTATCAAGAAACTAAACATCAAAGTCCCAAAGACTGTCAAGCCATTTTATATCCCTTTTTACATGAAAAGAATGTAAATACAAAAGAAATATTCATTACTAACAAAAGTTCTGTATTCATCATTGCAAAAATCCATGGCAATGAGAAACTGAAACAGACCTACAATTGCATATCTTATTTTTCGTGGTTTGTGTTAGATAAAGACACGAAACAAAATCTTTGGATAGCATCTCGTTCTCTCTCTGTCTGTCTCTGTCTGTCTCTGTCTCTCTCTCTCTCTCTCTCTCTCTCTCTCTCTCTCTCTCTCTCTTCTCTGTCTGTCTGTCTCTCTCTCTCTCTCTCTCTTTCTCTCTCTCTCTCTCACTCACTCTCTTGAGATAGATAGATAGATAGACACACACACACACACACACACACTCACTCACGCGCGCAGATAGGCCACACACAAATACACACACACACACACACACACACAACACACACACACACACACACACACAAGATACACAGGCACACAAAGATACACAGATAGACATGGAGAGACAGACTGACATACAGGCAGACATACAGACACACGATCACACACATATTTGTCCAGCCTATAGATAATGATGTCCATTATTTCGGGATTGGAGATAAAAACAAAAACAAAACAAAAAAGGAAGAAAGGTCTTTCATTTCGTGTTGTAACCAAAAAGTGACAACAGTGACGCTTTTCCAGATGTACACCTACTCCTTTGTTTGTTAGTCAAGTCATGTGAGCACTAGTAGTTTTGCTGACTCACAACACTGTGCCACTATAAAGAGCGAAGAACTTACCACCATCAATCAGCGGGCCTCTGTAGCTCAGTTGGTTTGAGCGTCGGATTCACATGCTAATGGTTGTGGGTTCGAATCCCGGGGTGCGCTACATTAAATCTGGCCTTCTCACTGTCCCATCTTAGCATCATTGTTGTTCTGGTGGTGTCAGTATAGGATTAGATAAGTCCCCCATTGCCCCCATTTTCCTGGGATGGTTATCCCCGTCGGCCATATCACCTGAGGTGGGTGCTGACGTAAAACTGAATCAAATCAATCAATCAATCACCATCAATCATCAATCAATCAACCACCGAAGAAGAAGAAGACAGTCCCTGATCGTTACCACTGAAGAAGAAGAAGACAGTCCGTAATCGTTATCACGCTGGGACATTAATACCATTGAAGAAGAAGAAGAAGAAGAAGAAGAAGAAGAAGAAGAAGAAGAATTCTGCCTGCAGTTCCACATTACACGGAGACCTGAGTAGGCCTACTTAACTCTAAGGTATGTTTGATTTGAAGATTTATTGTTGGTTATACAAATTGAAGTCTGGGAGTATCAGGAATGTTGCTGCACCTGATTGCATGCCTCTCTCTCTCTCTCTCTCTCTCTCTCTCTCTCTCTCTCTCTCTCTCTCTCTCTCCACCACGCTCTCTCTCTCTCTCTGTCTCTCTCTCCCTGTACATGACTTGATTGTCTGATCTCTGATATGCTGTAATGATTTTGTTAAAAGCCAAAGTCCGAGTTAATACCTGTTTTGAATGGGCCAGCAACTTGTGTCTGAAGCAACGTGTACAAAAATATGATTTATTATATATTGGATTCAAATATAACTTGACATCTTGTCGTTAAAACATGTTATTCAGTGGTGAGTTAGATTGTCATACCCACTGACTGATGCTACAAACTTGTTGATGATTCAAAAGCAGGTCAAAGGTAGATGACTGGTTAGGCTGTAACACAGGACACAACTAAGGGACTGGCCAAGTCTGTTGCACACAACACGAACTAAGGGAACACGAACCAAGTCTGTGGCACACAACATGAACTAAGGGAACACGAACCAAGCCTGTGGCACACAACACGAAGCGATTAGCTAAACTTGTGACATTGCACAACTAGTCTAGGAGAAGAACGAAAAGCCAAGGAAAAAAATCGCAAAAGAAATACAATGCAATGCCTTGGATAGAACTAATTATATATATATATAATTATCATCTGTAGCATACATAAAATGTACAACAAGATACGACGCGGAAAATCCTTAAATATTCATTTGAAGATCGAACTCTTCAATCTCTCAGACGAAAAAATATCGGCGACGTACACCGGCCTACGCAGAGTGGTTGTCATGACTGCCTTCTGTGATAATCAGGCTGACATGGAAAAAAAAAAACGCCTAGCAAACTTGTTACCGGAGAGTAAACTATTAATTTGTATGCAGTGTGGTAACTTCAGCCTGTCTGTGTTGGTCGAGTACCATGTCATGACAAAGATTATGATGTTACAACAAAGACAATTTCGCGTGTCCAGTTCGATCAGTGATCGGACTATATTTACCGCAAAAATAGCTATTGTACGTAGGCATGGTGGTTTTTGGCACCGTGGTAGTGTCTTCTCATTTCTGAATCCAAGAGACCGTGTTCCAATCATATGTGTGCGTTATTTTTTGTTGTTGTTTTTTGTTTGTTTTGTTTTGTTTTGTTTTTGTTTTTTGTTTTTGTTTTTTTTGTTTCATTTGTTGTTGTTTTTAATAAACCTATTTCACAGAGTGCAATGATTTTTTTTTTTTTTAATAAACCTATTTCACAGAGTGCAATGATTGCAAAATTATTTGAAACTTTATTTTATTCGTTTGTTTTAGTGCAAAATTATTTGAAACTGTATTTTATTCGTTTGTTTTAAAGTTGTTTTCTTTTTTAATTGACATTCATAAATATTTCGATTTTTTACTTTATAAAATTACAGGAATTATAGAGCTACTTTGGTGCAATTTTCTGAAATTCTGTATTTTAAGTAGCCTATATATTCATTTTTGCAGTTTCTTATTTTTTTACGTCATTGTCTTCTTTGTTTTGTCGTCGACTGTTTTTTTTTTTTTTTACTGTGCATATTTCACTCTTTTCTTGTTTTAGGTTTTCTCTCTCCCTCACTCCATACACAAACTCCTCCCCCCCCCCTCTCTCTCTCTCTCTCTTCTCCTTCGTCTTCATCTACTCAAATGTTTGTTGAATGTTCTGCAAAAGTTTGGCAAATAGCTCATGTTGTGTAGTTATGTAGTAACGTGTATTTGTTTGCGTATGTTTATCTGTGTCTCTTCAATGCACGCATTTGTAATTGCATTCATCTTCGCATGTGTACGCGGGCATGTGTGTGTGTGTGTGTGTGTGTGTGTGTGTGTGTGTGTGTGTGTGTGTGTGTGTGTGTGTGTGTGTGTGTGCACGGGTGGACTTTTACATGGTAAGATAGTAAGAAATACAATTGCTGATTATTACTAATTTTGCTAGCATTTTTCAGATCGTCTAGAAATAGTTGTACATTAGTTGATTATTTATAATGTTCCTAATTTTGCTAGCATTTTTCAGATCCACTGGAAATACAATTGTTTATTATTTATAACAAAAAAATGTTACTATTTTTTGCTAGCATTTTTCAGATCCACTAGAAGAACAATTGTTCATTATTTATAATATTACTATTTTTTGCTAGCATTTTTCAGATCCACTTTGCTGTGCAGTGTGCACAAAACCATTATCCAACAGTGAATTGTGACACCAAATGAAAAGAGAATTAGAAGTTTGCATAAATTTACGAAGCAGTGCTAGAAATAACGGTAAAACATTCTCCCTAGGGTAATCTGTTCAGAAGCAGCGCCGTTACGAGTATGATAACAAAAACATCATAAAACGTGATCCAAAACAAGTGTGATTGTCCGCGTTCAAGCAAACAGGAACCAGAAAAAACACCAAAAAAAAAAAAGAATAAGAACGCGTATTTAATACAACAAGACAAGACAGGCGCAAATATTCGGCCAACTGGCTTTTGTCAAGCGTAAGATCACAAACAAACAAAGACCAGATACAAAAATTAGGAGAAAAAGACTGAAACTTCCCTGCTGCTCCGTCTCACACTGCTCTCTACTACCTGCCCGGATTCTGTACAGAAAGTGATCAGTTGCAAGACAGTCTGACAGTCTGCAACTCTAAACAGTGTACATGTCGACATCACGGACTTGAACATTCCGTTTCAAATGACGATTGCAAAGGCTTGACATGCAAAAATTGTCCATTACTTCCTAAAAAGGACAATGGGGACCCCCTGAATTGCCTTAAGTGCTTGAATTCCTTGACATACCAGTTATGGCTGATCTGCATTATGTACATCTACCAAATTGTTTAACCATTGCAGAGTGGTGATGTATGCATGGTACAAACACATTCTGTGCAGTCTTTTCTATATGTGGCATCCAATCATCTTTCTTCTACTGTATTCGGTCAGAAAAGTTTTCCAGCTTTCAAACAAGGTGCAACATAACTATGTTCTGATATGTTTTGAGAAAAAAGGTAATTCTGATGACGTCATGTTGATAAAAATAGAATTCCGCTCTATGCACTCTTCTACATTTTTGATATGTTGAAGCTGAACCCATTCCACATATATTTCAGTGCTGTTTTTTTACTTTTGCTATTTTTTCCTTTCTTTGTGTATTTTTGACGTTCCTCTCCTAAGCTAAACGTGAACTAAGGAGTGACTAGGAATGCCTGTAACTGAAGAAACAACCAAAAAACAAACAAACAAAAAACAAAAAAAACGCTCACAACACGCTGTGTGTGGACAGACCCACTACCAACATCTGATCTGGTTTTACTCAAAATGTGATTTCCTTTTGAGATTTTGTTTGCCATTGAAAGATAGCTGCATTCTGACTCCTCAGTCTGATCGAACGGTTATTTACTGTAATACAATCAGCAGTGTCCCCAATTCAGTTGTTTCGCTAAACATTTAGGGAAAAGCAATCAACGAAAGTGCATTTCATAAAGACAACCCTCTTCGACATCGTAATATACAAGTAGGTCTCCATAAATATTACTAAAGAAGATTAACAGTTATTAAAACGAATACAATCTCAAAATACAACCGATGATAAAATAGAATAAACATTTGCTGTATTTGTTATGCTATCTCATTGCAATTTAGTTGGATTTTTTACGTCAGAGCTGGCCCGACTTGGTAGCGCAGAGCAAATAATCAAGGGACTGACTCCGCTGTGTTAAAAAACGCGCCATCACAACTGAACTTCGAAATAAATTGTAGGCCTACTTTATTTCACAACTGAATTTGGAAATATCGTAGTTTGTTTTCGCTTCAGCTTTATATTTGCACGACATAAAGTGTTTTCACTTCAGCTGTATATTTCCATTGAATAAAAGCTAAATTGTAATTCCAGCATGAAATTTACTATCTCTGCATATGCTGAAACAAATTGTAGAAAAACGTTTAAAAACCACGTTTATGACTTTTCCTGTGGTTCTCTTTTGATATTATTTTGTAGTATATCGCATTAAGACATCTAGCTTTAATATTTATATCTTTTTTATTCACAAAAACTTTATATGTAATTGAAAACAAACAGAATAAAACAAATGATAATAAATAATAAATAAAAAATAGATATGTGAAATAAAAAGTTTTAAAAAAATACTAAGTAAAAGTAGTTTTACGTTTGTACCAATATATAATTATATGTTTATAAATATAAATATCTACAATCTGTAAGAATGTGTGTAAGTATGGTTGGACAGTTTTAGTATCTCAACTTATATTCAATGTGTATCAACGCGTATATTCTGAGGTAGGTGTGTGTGTGCGCGTGCGTGCGTGCGTGCGTGCGTGCGTGCGTGCGTGCGTGCGTGCGTGCGTGCGAGCGTGCGTGCGTGCGTGCTTGCGCGCGTGCGTGCGCGCGCGCGCGTGTGTGTGTGTGTCTGTGTGTGATATCAGTCTAGTGGTAGCAATCTCATTGGTATTGTGTAATCAGAAATGTGTTAAATGTGTTTGCCTTTTGAACCGTCCTTGTCTTCAAAAGACTTTCGAGTCATTTTGCAGAAATTCTAGTGTAAATCAATGCAGATATCTCACATACACGCTGTTTATAAGAACTTTGATCAAATGGAGCTAGGTGCTGGCATTATTCAATCAAGTAAGAGGTAAGCAATGTTGAACTCATCAGAGCGATGACTGGTTATGACTGCTGATCGGTAAACTGAGATGTACACAAGCTCAAACCATGACGCCTTCTTATTCAGACGAAAAGCTGCTGAGTTATACTTAGCAAGAATGTCAGTGTTTACCTTCTTCACAGATCTAGCACACTACTCACAGACCTGAGTTAAAACGATAAGGTAATAGCACTTACTACGGTGAGAATAAAAATGACGAAGTCCAGAACTTCCTGCAGTGAAAGCAGCAAAAGAGGATGGTGACAAACATGACGCGCAATGCCACACCTTGTCAGTTTATACTCCCTTGGGAACAAGCGCGTTGGAATGATTTTCACATAACTGAATCCAATTTGTCCATAATGGAGTGGTAGTATTTGAAAGATCAGATGGTGACTATGAACGAAATAAATCATGTCACACCATGATAGAAACAGATCATGTCACACGATGATAGCAGTAAATCATGTCACGCTATGACAGAACTTGTTCTACTAGAACAGAAATAAATCATGTCACACTGTGATAGAACATGTCACACTAGAACAGAAATAAATCATATCATACTGTGATAGAACATATCACACTAGAACAGAAATAAATCATGTCACACTATAAATGTTACACTGTGGTAGAAATAAACTATGTCTCATTATGATAGAAATAAACCATGTCACACTATGATAGAAGTAAGTCATGTCATACTATGATGCAACGTGTCACACTATGACAGAATTAATACACACACACACACACACACACACACACACACACACACACACACACACACACACACACACACACACACACACACACACACACACACACACGCACACACACGCACACACACACACACACACACCATGGGTGCTTCTGTGCTGATTGTGTGCCGGAACGCCTGTTTTTCAGGATGGTCAGCACCGGACTGCCTGTTTTTGAAAATTTTGAAAAGCAACGAATTTTTTAAAACAATTTAAATCAGATGGCAACTTTCCTGTTCGTTCCATATCCGGTTCAAGTTTTCCATGTACTCTATTCTCGCTCTTTAGCGCTGAAGATATGAAGAGTTTCATTTCCGAAAGGGTCGAGTGAACTGATTAGCGTGATATCGATTGAAATGCCGTTTTTGACAAAAGACGACGTATCGAGGCTAGAGGAGGTGGAGAAATATGTTAAAAATCTGTGGTGGTGGAATAGCTTTAAAATTATGCTTAAACTGCTTTTGTTGAGACATGAGTATCGCTTAATCGTTAGCACATTTGTGACTGATGCTAGTGATAGTGATATGTTGGAGTAAATCTGTGGATAAGTTCTTGCTTAGTGACATTTTCATTACAATGACTTCACTCCCTCAAGTTGTGTCTTTAAATTGGATGCTAACACTACATCTGTAGCAGTATTATGGATGCTTATCTCACCAACTGCATTTGTAGCATCTACCAGGACTACATTATATGAAGTAGCTTTCAGTGACTTCAGAGGGATTGTCGTGACTGTGTCCATCATCCATAGAATGTAGTTTTTTTATGACTTGATAAGATTTCAAGACATTCTCTGCACTTCATGATACAATCTGCTGTATGTGGAGACTTAAATGGAATAATGATATGTGTAGATTCATCTGTAACAAAATCTAAAGATATGTGCATTTTTTTCTGTAACAAAATCTAAAGATGTGTGTAGATATAGTCCATAACAAAGTCTAAAGATATGTGTAGATTTAGTCTGTAGCAAAATCTCAAGATATGTGTAGATTTATTCTGTAACAAAGACTCAAGATATGTGTAGATTTAGTCTGTAACAAAATCTCAAGATATATGTAGATTTAGTCTGTAAAACAATCTCATGATATGTGTAGATTAAGTCTGTATCAAAATCTAAAGATGTGTGTAGATATAGTCTGTAACAAAGTCTAAAGATAATTATGTGTAGATTTATTCTGTAACAAAGTCTAAAGATATGCGTAGATTTAGTCTTTAACTAAATCTCAAGATATGTGTAGAATTAGTCTGTAACAAAGTCTCAAGATATGTGTAGATTTAATCTGTAACAAAAGTTGTGTGAAAAAGTGATCTTATCTTTGATTTTCCTAGAGGATTTTGTACTTTTAATTGTGATTTTATCTGCTTGTGTATGCACATTTGACATTGGTTTCGTGCGTAAAGTTTCTGCTTCCGGTTTAATGAAAGATTTTCGATTTCTTTTAAGATTGCCTTTTTCTTTCAGCCTTTAGTTTGAGAAATACAGATTATGCTGTTGGTATTGTCACCTAGGTCTTCAAGATCTTCCAGCTGTTGATAGGTAGTGTTGAGCAGGAACAGGAATTTTTAACTTGCAGTAGCCATTTTGATATTTTGATACACATGTCACACTATGATGGACACAAAGACGTCATACTTTGATAGACATAAACACATCATACTTTGATAGACATAAGCAGGTCATATTTTGATAAACATGTCACACTTTGATGGACATAAACAGTCACATTGTGATAGCTGTTAAACACATCATACTTTGATACACATAAACATTCATACTTTGACAGACATAAACACGTCATACTTTGAAAAACATGAAACACTTTATAGTTTGATAGACATAAACACGTACTTTGATAGACATAAACATGTTATGCTTTGATAGACATAAACACGTACTTTGATAGACATAAAACACTTTATATTTTGATAGACATACATACGTCAGACTTTGATAGACATAAACACATTATACTTTCATAGGCATGAACACGTCCTACTTTGAAAAACATGAACACATCATACTTTGATAGACATAAACATGTACTTTGATAGACATAATACGTCATACTTTGATAGACATAAACATGTCATACTTTAATAGACATAAACATGTCATACTTTGACAGACATAAACACGGCACACTATGACAGACATAAACACGTCACACTATGACAGACATAAACACATCACACTACGATAGACATAAAACACATAGGTACACTAAGGTAGACATAAACACGTCACACTATGATTAACATAAACACATCACATTATAACAGACATATACACGTTACAGTATGATAGACATAAAACACATCACACTATGATAGACATAAACACATCACAATATTATAGAAAATGTGGTAAGAAAGCTTGTCACAAGTATAAACATGACTACTTCACACTTTGATAGTAACAAACACATTCAATTATGGTAGGCCTATTTATAAACACGTCACTATTATACACAGGCTGAACACGCCGTCAAAGCAAACAAACAAACAAACGAACAATAGTTACAAAACAAACGAGCGGTATCGCATACTTTGAACGGTTTCAAACGTCACATACAGTAAGACATACAGTTTTGCCGTTTTACGCGTTCGACCAAGTCACAGAATGCCATTCTTATTTGAAGAGCACTGCTAAGTACACCCGCACCACGCCTTCCTCCGTCTATAACCCTGCAAGTGGAAATGAAAAAGAGAACTAGAGTGTATGTTCATTATTAACGTCTTGTTTATTACCACGTATCGTAATGTATAAACAAAATGAAACATTGTAACACGTGTGCGTGTGTGTGTGTTTACGTGTGTGTTTACATGTGTGTGTGTGTGTGTGTGTGTGTGGTGTGGTGTGTGTAGTGTGTGTAGTGTAGTGTAGTGTAGTGTAGGTGTATATGTGTGTTGTTATCATGTATCATAATGTGTAAACTAAATGAGATTTTGTGACGTGTGTGTGTGTATGTGTGTGTGTGTGTGTGTGTGTGTGTGTGTGTGTGTGTGAGTGTGTGCGTGTGTGTGTGTGCGTGTGTGTGTGTGTGTGTGTGTGTGTGTGTGTGTGTGTGTGTGTGTTTTACAGACAAAACTTCAAGTACCACACATCATCGACAAACCAGACAAACCAGAATGGCCTCGGGAGGAGCTGGGGAAACCTTTAGCAAGTGTGCTGTATGTCTGCGAAGATTTTGTGACCCTAAATTCCTGCCTTGCTACCACACATTTTGTGCTGGATGCATACAGAGTGTTGCTATCAACAGTGACAAAAATACATTTCCCTGTCCTTTATGTCGGAGTGAAACCTCCCTGCCTACAGGAGGAGGGCCTCCCTGCAAACTAACTTTTACATCAAGACTGACAATACGCTACAGACATGTACATCAACAGAGATGTGCAAGATTCACAAAGACAACAAACTGGATTTTTTGTGTGTGAACTGCCAGCAAGCAATCTGCACGGAATGTAAGCGTACGAATCATGAAGATCATGAAACAGAAGACTTATCCTCAGCAATTTCCCATCAAAAGACAGAACTGCAGATGGACCAAGGCCTCTTGCAGTGTGCCGTGTCCACCATTACAGGAAAATTGACATCGCTTAAAAACTGGCAAGACCATCTGCTCAAGGAGAAGGAGACAATGGAGGAAAACATACATAACAAAGAAAAATTTCTTGTAGCTGCTTCTTACTTAGTAAGAGATGAAGCCCTGCGTTCCTTGGCATCTCTGCACACTGACCTGAACAAAGACCTTGTATGTGCTATTGAAGAAGAGCAAAACAAATTTAACGAACTTCAAAACATTCAAAAACAACTCAACGATGCTGTTAACGGTGGACAATCCACATGACATCATCAGTGTAACCAAGGAGATGAAAAATGGGGTTGGCAGTGATCAAGCCATAATGACAATGACGTCACTAGAAAAACGAGATACCCCTGCTCCCAGTCTCCAGTTTAACATCAATAATGACGTCATGATGGAGAAAATACGTGACTTCTTTGGCAGAGTGACCACAAAGGAGATGAAGGACACATACTCTGATGTGACAATAACAGAACGTTTTCAGTGTGCATTGTTCAAGAACATTGAAGTCTTTTCTCTCTGTCACGTTGACTCAGAACCACCTGTTGTGATTGTGTCCTATGACCACTATGGGGTGGCATCACAAGAAGCCTCCTCTATAGCATTTACAGAGACTGGTCAATTTTTGAAATCTCATGGCTGGATTGGCAAAGTATCCCACAAACGTTCTAGAAAAGGGGGCTTCTCTGGTGGTGAAAGTCCAATCTGCACAATATTTACAACGTACTGCAAATCACCAAATGCTGCAGCTTTCAGTTTGTGGAACAACATGTCAGGAAAGGCGGACATCAAGATCATAACAGAGATGTCCATAGACCCATACGTGGAAGAAGTCAAAACGGAGTTTACTATTCGTGTTGGCACTCATCGTGCATTCGACGTTGACGACACAGAACAGTATTTCGCTGTTGTTGAGGAAGGTCGTGCACTTTCATTTGGACGAAAGGTCCATTTGTACCAACGGTCAAAGGTGACACCAGTCAGTACGTACACACCTCCTACAACAGATTATCAACCCTCTGACGTGTGTTTCTACACACTAGGTGACGAGAAAGTACTACTGGTCACTGATGAAGTCAGTCGCAACATTCACGTGGTCAGATATCAAGAGGGAATAATGCAGTTTGTCCGGTACCTGTGTCCTGAGGATTCTATACTGACTAAGCCTGTGGCTATCACTGTTGATGTCCATGATCGGCTATGGGTGGCCTGTAGCGGGGCGACTGTCTTCACCATAGAAAAGACATCATAACCGTGTTCGTCTGTTCATTCATTGATTTAAGGTCATTTCACTATGAGTGATATTAGGCGTGTGTGTGTGATCATGGCACAAGCCTTAAGCTTGCACATAAGCCCATGAACTGGCCAGGTCCTGAGGCCCTACATAGTTTGTTTTTTATACTGGTATTTTATCAGCCTACCGCTGGAACAGTCTTGGTTACATGTAAATGACATGTGTATGTGTGTATCTTACCAATTATTAAATTTAAGGACTAGGGGATGTGAGATGGACGGGGGTAGGCATGACAACATCAGGCAAGCATAAAATTATATTTTCTGGTGGAAACACATGAAAGAGGAGTAGGCATTATAATGGAAAGGGACAAGTCAAAGTCTATGGAAAGTATGGGAATTGGAATAGTGGGGATGATGGGGCCTTTGAGGAAGGAAAGGGAGATGTGGATTAAGCTGACCTGAGGTGGACTATGCATGCTGTCCAGACTTGAATTTCTATGGTGCGATTTTGGGGTAGGGGGAACTTTGGTTAGAGGTGAGTGTATTTGTTGAACTTATCATGTACTTTCTCACTTCTTTGAGACAAACAGATGTTTTGAATTTTTGTGCAAGTTGTATCAACGTTTGTTCTTTTTAAAGAGGGAAATCGTGGTCAGAGCTCCATGTAGCCTATTTTTGTGTGACTTCTCTAATGTTTTGTGATGTATTTTTTCTGTTTGTTCTTACTTATTTTTTGTGGCACGTTTTCAGGTTTCTCTAGGAATGATGTACTTTTTCATTTATTTATGAATTTTTGTGACGCGTTTCCATAGTTTTTTTAATGGTATAAGTGTATAAAGTATTATTGTCCCTTACGTCCTTTTTTGGAGGGGGAGGGGGCAAGTAATTGTCATAGGCCTACATTCTGGTATGATTTATATCTGTCATTCTGTAGAAATGACATAACGTATGTAGGCCTACCAGTATATTCTGTTGGCTTCCTGGTTGTGTTGATAAAGTTGCAGAATCAAGATCTGGCATCTCAAGTTCAATCCCAACCTGCAATATGTCAACTAGCTTGTGTGATGCCTGTCTTGATGATTCCAGTTATGTCAGTTGAATGTTTCATAAGGTTTCTCCACTCTGCCCATTACCAGTTCAACTGAGACCTTGATAATGCATAGTGTTTAGCACAGGTTCAAGGAGACTTTAGGTCCTCATTGACAGATATGAATGGAGCATCCCTGTATAAAACTAAGTGTAATCAGTCTCTCTTTGACAGGTAGGCCTACGATAGTCGAGTGGGGAAGACTCATAAACATTTGAAGAGTAAATCAGTATTAATAACAATAACAGTGCCACAAAATCTTGATGCTTAAATCAAATCAAAGCGCACACTCTCACCCGTCACTCAAACATTCACTCACAATGAAAAAAAAAACCACCCACCCCAACTTCAGAATACAAAGCACATGTATTCTTGGAGGGGGGGGGGAGAGACAGGGGGGAGTGGGTAAACAATAACCACATTTTTTAGAAACAAAACTTGTGTAGGCCTACATGAATGTCAGTTGTTAGAATGGGGGTTTCATGCATGCAGTCATTATTATATTTTTTCCAAATATAAAACATTGGTGTGTTTATTTCTTGGACCTTTCTCATTACAAATGTTCATATTATTATTATGAACAATAAAGTAAAAGCAGCTTTATGCAAGGGAATTACCTTCTGTCAGCTTTGTGTGTACCATACTGTTATCTCCCTTTGTTGTCACTGACATAGAGCAGTCTCACCTGACTGTTTCAATCTGTTGGCAATGTGTCTATTAGTTGTCCTGATTGGATATTTTGCTGAATCATATGACTAAACATCCGGTTAACTCTACTGAAAAGGTGTGGGGTTTGGTGTGTGTGTGTGTGTGTGTGTGTGTGGTGTGTGTGTGTGTGTGTGTATGTGTGTGTGTTTGTGTGTGTGTGTGTGTGTGTGTGTGTGTGTTTGTGTGTGTATATGTGTGTGTGTGTGTGTGCGCGCGCGCGCGCGCGCATGTGCGTGTTTTTCATGACGAGAAAGAGGGGTTAGTGTAGTTTGACCATTGTGATGTTCTTCAGCTGTTTTCTTTCCCTACTGTTTGCCTGTGACGTAAAAGCGTCATGTATATTGCGTCACTTGGTGTCACACATGCATCCATAGTGGAGGAATACAAAGTTGGAAAAGCAAGACTGTTGAGCATGCTGGAGGAATCGGAAGACAATATCGTGAGATCAGTTCATCCAAAGCTGAGAACTGGCAGAAAGTGGAAAGTCCAAGAGGCTGTAAACAATGCCAAGAGAAACCTCAGCATCAAAGAAATAATTGGACACACGCAAACCAACAGACAGGGACTGGGAGCAACAAAAATGCAGTGGTGGTCCAAAGCCAAAGGGAAGGGAAAAAGAGACATGATCATACAGGAGTTGAAGGAAGAAGAAGATGTCAAAAGAGTGCAGAAGGCAGTCCAGCAAGGTCAACAGGGGCAATGGACAACATGGGACAGTGCACTCCAAAGAAGTCTCAGCTGGAACGATATGTGGCACATGGCTCCTCTAAGGATAAGCTTCCTCCTCAGATCTGTATATGACCTGCTCCCCTCGAATGCAAACTTAGTGAAATGGGGGAAAGCAGACGACCCAGCATGTCCGCTCTGTCAGAAGAAACAAACAGTGGAACATGTCCTAAGCTCTTGCAAAGTAGCGCTAGCCCAAGGAAGGTATACATGGAGGCACAACCAAGTTCTGAAAGTGATCACAGATGTGGTTAGCGAAAAAACCATGACCCCAAACGCACCAATTGCTATGGCAACGTTCTACAAAGCAGGAGGGAAACAGGTCTGGCCCGAAAGTGCTATGACAACCAGCACATTGCCAAAGGGTCTTCTGGATGGAGCAGTCGACTGGGAGTGTACAGCAGACCTCCCAGAGTGGAGAAATTACCCAGATGTCATCAGCAAGACAGGCATGAGACCAGACATCGCTCTCCACTCTGACTCCTCGAAACAAGTGATTCTGATAGAACTCACTGTGCCATACGAAAGCAGAATGGAAGAAGCACATATCTACAAGACCGAAAAATACGCCGGTCTTGCCAGCACCCTGAAGAAAGCAGGTCTGCGGGTCAAAATCTTCGCCATAGAGGTCGGGGCAAGAGGGTTTGTGGGCACCTCCGCTTATGATCTCATGAAACAACTCGCCATTTCTGGGAAGAAGAGGACTAGAGCCCTTAAAGCGATGGCAGAGGCAGCAGAAAGGAGCTCAAGCTGGATCTGGGCAAGGAGGAACGAAAAAAGTGAACTTCATAAGGATTAAATTCCCTACAGATGATGTGTGCCCCGTTAGCACATTGGTAAAACCGCGTACCGCAGTTCTGAAGAGCAGAATCGCCCAGGTTCGATCCCCGGCGTGGGAAAAAAAAAAAAATAGACAACAGCAGAAGGGCATCCAGGAGTCATGACCTGGATGTGGCCCAGCCCCCCGAGAGTGTAAGGAATTCAGGGCCGAAACACTTGTCTAAAGGGGGTTACTTCTCTGAAGACCTTCTGTTGTCTAGCTCTCCCTAGAGTTTCTTTCTACCTCTATCATTTTAGTGCATGTTAGTTTGAGAAAGTCTGAATCACTGTCTGTGAAGTCATTCTTGTATGTTTGTAATAATTATTGGATTGACAACAAAGAATATTTCTGAAGGTGTGGTTCTACTGACTGAAAGTCTGCTACCGGTAGTGCTGTTGTGTGGTCACTGACTGAAAGTCTGCTAGTGCTTGTTGTGTGGTCACTGACTGAAAGTTTGCTAGTGCTGTTGTGTGGTCACTGACTGAAAGTCTGCTAGTGCTTGTTGTGTGGTCACTGACTGAAAGTTTGCTAGTGCTGTTGTGTGGTCACTGACTGAAAGTTTGCTAGTGCTGTTGTGTGGTCACTGAATGTCTGCTAGTGCTGTTGTGTGGTCACTGACTGAAAGTTTGCTAGTGCTGTTGTGTGGTCACTGACTGAAAGTTTGCTAGTGCTGTTGAATGTGCTGTTGTGTACACTGAAAGTCTGCTAGTGCTGTTTTTGGGTTGGTCACTGAAATCTGCTAGTGCTGTTGTGTGGTCACTGACTGAAAGTTTGCTAGTGCTGTTGTGTGGTCACTGAATGTCTGCTAGTGCTGTTGTGTGGTCACTGACTGAATGTCTGCTAGTGCTGTTGTGTGGTCACTGGCTGAATGTCTGCTAGTGCTGTTGTGTGGTCACTGACTGAATGTCTGCTAGTGCTGTTGTGTGGTCACTGGCTGAATGTCTGCTGGTGCTGTTGTGTGGTCACTGACTGAAAGTCTGCTGGTGCTGTTGTGTGGTCGCTGAAAGTCTGCTAGTGCTGTTCTGTGGTCACTGACTGTATGTCTGCTAGTGCTGTTGTGTGGTCGCTGAAAGTCTGCTGGTGTTGTTGTGTAGTCAATGGCTGAAAATCTGCTGGTGCTGTTGTGTGGTCACTGACTGAAAGTCTGCTAGTGCTGTTGTATGGTCACTGACTGAAAGTCTGCTGGTGCTGTTGTGTGGTCACTGACTGAAAGTCTGCTGGTGCTGTTGTGTGATCACTAACTGAAAGTCTGCTGGTGCTGTTGTGTGGTCACTAACTGAAAGTCTGCTGGTGCTGTTGTGTGGTCACTGACTGAAAGTCTGCTAGTGCTGTTGTGTGGTCACTAACTGAAAGTCAAGATCCATCCAGATATAACTGATTTTATCAAACTCTCTCTCTCTCTCTCTTTCTCTCTCTGTCTCTCTCTCATCTCCAGTCACTATGCGATAATCTCCCCCATCCCCCAAACAAACACCCATAGGCATTATGGTGACATACTGCAAAGTCAGAAATGAAGACAAAAATTTGATGTGAAATATAGCAACAGACAGCGAGGGCAAAAATAAAGACAAAGAACCTGATGTGAAATATAGCTTTAGCAAAGACGGAGATAAAGACAAACAATCTGACGTAAAATGTAGCGACACACAGCCAAGGTAGAGATGAATACAAGAATATGTGCAGTGCTGGAAGATGTCCAGGGAAATAGAGACGTGGATGACCTTTCCTTCTGCCACAACCACCAGACGCTGTGTTGGTC
Organism: Monoplex corrugatus; assembly: GCA_030674185.1. NCBI lineage: Eukaryota > Metazoa > Mollusca > Gastropoda > Littorinimorpha > Ranellidae > Monoplex > Monoplex corrugatus. The sequence goes on along the minus strand of JAPXFY010000025.1, from coordinate 23,557,320 downwards.
AATACAAAAGTTATAGGACAGCATAAATAAAACATAAGTTTTATAACAAACACTAAACAAAACATAACAGAACATTAAACAAAACATAACACAACAACACTAAACAAAACGTAACAGAACAACACTAAACAAAGCATAACAGAACAACACTGAACAAAACATAACAGGACAGCACTAAACAAAAGTAACAGGACAACACTAAACAAACGTAACAGGACAACACAAAGACGTTATGAATAGAACTAGACTACACGCGGCCAGTGACGCAGTACTAATAACGCGTGCCAAATTGACACTGGCGTTGACGGCCATGATGTAGGCAACTAAGCGCTGTTCGACAAAGTCACACAGTTGCGGACGACACAGGAAAAGGAGGGGGAGAGAGACAGACAGACAGACAGAGACAGAAAGAGAGAGACTGAGACAAACAGACAGACAGACAGAGAGTCTGTGTATGTGTGAGAGAGAGGGGGGAGACACAGAGAGAGAGTGTGTGTGTGTGTGTGTGTGTGTGTGTGTGTAAGAGAGAGAGGGAGAGTTAACAATTTCATGATTTAATGTCTTTAAAAGCATTCAGCCCAAACAAAATGGGAGTCATTTCAAAATAACAATAACACTGAAAATAACAAATTTCAGTTGCAGACATATTAACCAAGACATTATCATTATCAACATTATCATCATCATCATCGTTCTTATCATCGTCATTATTATTATCGTCGTTATTATTACTATATGTAAAGTCCATCCAACGGTGCAGAGCCATATCAAGGTTATAACCATCTCATAAAACTTCACTGACCCTGTGAAAAATATGAAAAGCAAAATTAATTACATGCATCTACACACACAATCTAAGGATATGTCCTGGCATTAACCATTCTCCTTGATTTATCATCAGGGCTTTAAAAAAATAACCAAGCCTGAATACAATTTAAACATAATCTGTAAACTACAAGAAGCTGGCCCAGATCACCTGAAATTGTTTCTGCTCGTCATATTTCCTCAGAGCCAAAAATGTAGTTGAAACATTCAGACCTACTCAATTATTAATCCGAATAGGAAGTATGTAAGGCTTTGTAGAATATACACGGATGAATGGACCAGCAAGGCAGGAAATGTTAGGAAGAAATGATATACAGCAAAGGAACAATAGAAATAGACAGAGTGACAGAAAAGAGAAAATTTGTAGCACAGGATTTCCGAAAGGAGAGGATATTATTTATACCCGGTGCTGAAGAGGCCCTGGCATCCCCATAGAGGATAACTATAACACAAGTTCATGTCACACCATAAGTCAAACAATGATATGCAGCTTAATTAGTTGATCAAATTTATATTCTAACACAACTAAACATATAGGGGCCTATATAGTTTACCTGCTAACATCAAAGGGTGCATAAATGTGCACATGACCATATAACACACACACACACACACACTCATACACACTATCCGTAGGCAACTGCATGAAATATGTTCTTGATATTTGTACTAACTTAAATCCATCAAAATATGGAATAGTGCAGTGATTCAATCGAGATCATCATCAGGTGCCCTGCCGCATGGTGTTGGCGATCATGGACTTCCATCTGTCTCTATCTCTCGTTGCCCCTAGCATCTCCCCCACCCTCCTCGTCCCCAGCCACTCTGCAAGTCCGTCGAGATGTATGAATAATACTTAACCGTTTATAACACAGATTTCAAATAATTCGTCCAACGAGACAACATATGTATTGCTGATCAAGATTTACTTTTACATTTCAAAGTGCCAAAGACCAATTTTGCTACCGGAAAATTAATGGTCATATCTTCACTCAATAAAGAAAATGCTATGTTCATATAGATCTGCTTGGTGAAAATATTGTGAAATTATTTCGTTCTTGCAACCAACACACTGAAAAGAGAAATGCTCTTCATCTTCCCTGCCAGTTTTAGAGAGAGAAGGGGGGAGAGAGAAAGAAAGAAAGAGAGAGAGGGGAAGACAGACAGACAGATAGAGGGAGGGAGCAGCACTGAGATATATGTAGAACTGCATAGTGTTTTTGGAAGAAAACATCTATAAAAAAAAATTAAAAAAACACACACACACACAAAACAAGTATTGCTCAGTCATGTGTAGACTACCGGTACTACTAATTCTCAACTACAAACAGATTATTCTTTGAACTGATTTTGTTTGAAAAACATACTGGAATAGATTAAACTAAACAAAACATAACAAGACAACACTAAATAAAACAGAAGTAACCGGACAACACTAAATTAAACACAAGGAACAGGACAATACTAAACGAAAGTAACAGGACAACAGTAAACAAAACAAAAGTAACAGGACAACAGCAAACAAAACAAAAGTATCAGGACAATACTAAACAAAACAAAGTAACAGGACAACAATAAACAAAACGTAACAGGACAACAATAAACAAAACGTAACAGGACAACAATAAACAAAACGTAACAGGACAACAATAAACAGAACGTAACAGGACAATACTAAACAAAACGTAACAAGACAACAATAAACAAACGATATGTTACAGGACAACACTAAACAAAACATAAGTAACAGGACAACGCTAAACCAAAGTGACAAGACAAAATAAGCAAAACATAACAGGACAGATTTAAATTTCAGTTTCTCATGGTAACCTCTCCACGCTCAATATCAATTCCATATGCACTGGCGCAAATCCAAACTCACTGTACACAGGCAACTTTTCCAAGCCTCTAAAACAAAAGTATCCACCCTCATTGCATCTGCAAAAACAAGCTATTTCCAAACCAAAATCCTGAATGCCTCTTCTTCAAAAGAACTCTTTACAACCATGAATCATCTCCTTGGCACACGAAAAGACTTACCTCTCCCAACAAAACATACAAATGAAGAACTCCCATCTGTATTCTCTAAGTATTTCACCACCAAAATACAAACTCTTCGTGACAGGCTTGACAGGACACCCTGTCAACCATGCCCACCTGACCCTTCCTTCTCTGGCACACCTCTCACTACTTTTACCCCAGTCTCACAAGAAGAAATTTTCAACACAATCAGATCCATGTCGTTCAAAACCTGCGAACTGGATCCTCTTCCAGGTTCTCTCTACTCCGATTGTCTCCCTACTCTCCTCCCATTCATCACTGACATCATCAACACTTCTTTTCAAACTGGAACTGTCCCAGATTCTTTCAAGTCTGCTATTGTTCACCCTCTCCTCAAGAAACACAATTTAGACCCAAATGAACTGAAAAATTACAGGCCTATCTCTAATCTCTCTTTCTTGTCAAAACTCCTTGAAAAAGTCGTCCTCAACCAGCTGAACTCTCACCTGTCTGCCAACAATCTCCTCAATCCTTTCCAGTCAGCCTACCGCCAGTGCCATAGCACTGAAACTGCCCTACTACACATTCTCAACAATCTCCTCCTTGCAACTGATACTGGCAAAGTCTCTCTCCTCACACTCCTTGATCTGTCTGCAGCTTTCGATACCATTGACCATGGTATTCTCCTTTCTAGACTTCATCATACTTTTGGCATCTCTGACATTGCTCTCTCCTTTTTCACTTCGTATTTATCAAACAGAAAACAAACTGTTCTCATCAATGGCACTTACTCTCAACCTGCATACCTGACCTGTGGTGTTCCACAAGGATCTGTCCTTGGCCCTGTTCTTTTCACTCTTTATACCTCCCCCCTGTCCACCATCATCAACTCCCACTCTATAAAACACCACTTCTATGCTGATGACACCCAACTTCAAGATAGTGACTCACCTGATAATATACAGCGCCTGTTGACTCGCACCACTGAGTGTTACTCGGACATTAAGAACTGGATGACACACAATAGACTTCAGCTTAATGACGACAAGACAGAAGCTATCCTCATTGGCACCCGTCAGAAACTTTCCCAGCTGCCTCCTCTTTCTCTCCCATTATGTAACACATCAGTCCCAATTTCTGATTCAGCTAAAAACCTTGGTGTCTGCATTGACTCTACCCTGTCCATGAACAACTTTGTTTCTCAAACTGCCAGATCTTGCTACTATCATCTCCATCGTATAAGCCTGATCAGGAAGTATCTCTCTGTCGAAACAACTGCAAAACTCGTTCTCTCCTTCATAATGTCTCGCATTGACTATTGCAATTCACTCCTGTCTGGTCTTCCTGCCTCCACCATTCACATCCTACAGCGCATTCAAAACAATGCTGTACGCCTTGTACTCAAAAAGAAAAAAGCTGACCACATATCTCCTCTCCTGGCACAACTTCACTGGCTCCCTGTATCAAAGCGCATACAGTACAAACTAGACACCATGTGCTACAAAAGCCTCAATAACGCAGCCCCCGATTACCTGTCAAGCCTACTTAAGATCTATGTTCCCTCACGTACCCTCCGCTCTGCCTCCGATCCTCTGACTTTTCGCTTTCCACGCACTAAGCTCAATACCTATGGTCCACGAGCCTTCTCTGTTTCTGGTCCACTCTCCTGGAACAAACTTCCTCTCTCAGTCCGTCAGCAACCTACTTTTGCCTCCTTCAAGTCCGCTCTCAAAACTCACCTTTTTTCCTCTGCATAAAATCCTAACCTCACTCAACCCCCCTCTGCAGCCTGTCTCCGCTCGGAGGGGAATCACTTTGTTTTAATATATAATTGTATATGATGTGCTCTCTGTGGTTTTCCATTGGTTTTATTCTTGCTTTTATTGCTTTTATTCTTTTCTCCCCATTTGTGGCCATGCGTGTGTGTGTGTGTGTGTGTGTGTGTGTGTGTGTGTGTGTGTGTGTGTGTGTGTGTGTGTGTGTGTGTGTGTGTGTGTGTGTGCGTGCGTGCGTGCGTGTGTGCGTGTGTGTCTTTTCGGCGCTTGGATTTGATTTTGTCGAGATTTGCGCTATATAAATATTGTAATTATTATGTATGCATGTGCGTACGTATGTATGTATGTATGTATGTATACACTTAGATTTATGTATGTATGTATGTATGTATGCATGTATACGCTCAGCTTAGATTTATGTATGTAAGTATGTAAGCATGTATGTATGCATGTATACGCTCATATGTGTGTAGGTATGTATGCATGTCTACGCTCAGCGCTTAGATTTGATTTTGTCAAGATTTTGCGCTATATAAATAAAATATATTATTATTATTATTG